>CAWUFW010000005.1:4890000-5207500 GCA_963921515.1 Calotriton arnoldi | reverse complement strand
AAGGTAGCCATCCCTCAACATGGCTAAAACGAAAAGAAGGTTTTATTAAGTGTACCAAATGCAAGGCATGTAGCCATGGCAAAAACACTGTGTCATACACATTGGGCCTCTCTAAAAGAGAGAAAAGATCAAAGGGTATTTCTCCTGTAAGACGGATTATGCAGTCTACGTCCTCCAATGCCCTTGTGGCATGAGATACGTGGGCAGCACAATCCATCCGGTACATAAAAGGATATTGCAACATCTCAGAGCAATACGTAATGGAGATGGAGCTTATCCAGTAGCACGACATTTTGAGTCTCATCATGAGAAAAATGTACAAGGTTTAACATATTTTGTAATTGACTGTATTCCACCTAATGTGCGTGGTGGAAATCGCGAAAAAAAGCTTAGAAAACTTGAGTCATGTTATATTTTGGAATTAAATACTCGTATTCCGACAGGATTAAATATTGAAGAGGATTTGATCACACATTTGTAAAACTCTCTTTAGGTTTCATTGATTTCATTATGGAAACATAATATGCAACCTCTCTGGATCTGTTTTTAACTGTTTTTGTCATTATTAATTTTGTCACAGGGTTTTTAGCACGTTTATTTGGAAGAAGGTAGATATTGCAAAAATGAGTATTGCCCACTAGGGCGGGATTATCATATTATATATCATATATATATATATATATATACAAAGAACTTTTTGCCTTTTATCATAGCACGAACAATTACATGTTTGAGGTGTATGCATTTGTGAACAGACCCACTAGGGTAGAATTTGTACTTTGTAGTCTGAAAAAAGTTTCCTAGCATTCAACTGAGTGTTTTTTCCTTCAACTCAATAACAGAGTGAAGGTAAGGTTTCGTTATTAAGACTAAATGGGATACCTTTATACAATATGATATTGATGAATTTATATTTTGAATTGAATTCCATCCTATTCAGTAGTAACACGCCTGAAGAGATTAGCGTACTGAATGTTTTTCGTTCCGAGTCTGTCTTCCGATTATTTTTGGAAGCGGCCTTCAGAAAGAACGTATTTATTATTTTTGTACAATCCTCGTTGTTAATTCAAATGTACACTGGCAATAATTTTGAAATTTAAATTGTAATGAGATATGAAAAGGAGCAAAAACTACCAGTCTTTCTTTTAATGCACTTTTTTGGTAGTCATGTGACTTGTCACGAGCACGCTATTTAAAAATGGTTGATATGGAAAGAAAAAATTGTTGGTGATCAAGCCTGCTGGTCAGGCGAAACGCGTCCTATCAGCTGACTGAATAAATGAAATTTGGCCAGTACACGGCGTCGTCATTCCTTGGTGTTCGAGGTAGTGGCAATTATTATTGGACCGTGCTTGGGTGGTCCATTTACGACGACGCACCCTCTGGTATGGAGCAGCGGCGGCTGTAACCTGAGTATGGAGGATATATATATATATATATAATCTACTGGCGGTCGCCAGTAGATAGTTATAGTTAGGACCTATTTTCCATAGGAAATCCGCGACATTCTATTTGAAATAACTCTTGCGTCGGTTGACGAATCTTCGCGAAATTTTCAAACTTTATGGTCCGCTCCTACCCTGAAAGTCTCAGGGTGATTCGTCAAGCGGGGCCGAGAAAAAGGGGGTCCCAAAGCGTGTTTTCCCCATTCATTTTCCCATAGGAAACTTTAGACACGGCTACAGCCCGAACTGCTGAACGGAATTACACCAAATTTGGCAAAGAGGTAGTTCTTGGTTCAGAAAGAACCCTTTTGTTAAATGGTGTAAATCCGTTCAGTAGTTCCTGAGAAAATCAAAAGAAAATCACATATATATCTATGGCCGCGTCGGATCCGCGTACCCTCCCGATCACGAGCTACATGCTAATTGGCTGTCAACACTCCAAATCAGGAAGTGTTGGCAGCCATTTTATCCCTCGGTAGAACCGAGGGACAGAAGCAAGTGCGCAAAGCGCAAAAGGGGAGCAGGGTAGAAACACCCTGACCCCCAAGGTCTGCTCAGGGGTCCCACAAGGACCCCTGGGCAGAAAAAACATTTTTTTTTTTTAAATCGGCGGGATGCGCTTAGGGTGCGCGGATCCCGCTGAGAAAAAAAGAAACAAGTGCGCAAAACGCACAAAGGGGCAGGGTAGAAACGCCCTAACCCCTAGGCCTGCTCAGGGGTCCCACAAGGACCCCCTGGGCAAAAAGCATTTAAAAAAAAAAAATCGGCAGGATGCGCTCAGGGTGCGCGGATCCTGCCGGAAAAAAAAAAAATCGAGCGCGGTCTCCCGCGCTTGATGTTAATTTCATGCTGGGGGTTTATTTTATGTATGGGGGCCTCTAAGGGCCCCCAAGCCCGGGGACCGCCACCCCCGGGGCTTTATTAGAAAAAGTTGCGGGAGGGCTCTGAGCCCTCCCGCAGCCCGAGGACCACCACCTCCCGGGGCTTCTTTATTTTTTAAATTAACCTGTGTGGGGGACTCCAGCCCCCACACGCCCCTGGGACCACCACCTCCCGGGGCACTAACAAAATTGAAAATGGGGGTCCGTTTTGGACCCCAAGCCCCGAGGACCACCACCTCCCGGGGCTTTGAAAATGTGGGGAGGGGGCGCGCGGCCCCCTCCTGGAGCCAGTGATGGCCCTGGGGACCGCCACCCCCAGGGCCGGCTCCTGCAGTGTCCCGGGGTGCCTACCCCCGGGACACTGCTGTTTGCAATGACAGGACGGGAGCCTCGCGGCTCCCGTCCTGTCATTGCAAACTGCTTTGAATTTTGGAAGCGAGAGCAGGAAAGCTGCTCTTGCTTCCAAAATTCAAAGCAGAATTGCTTTTCCACATGGGGAGCTGCATATTAGCAGCTCCCCATGTGGAAAGCAATGCCGGCTCGCGCAGGAGGCGGGGAGCCGGCAGGGTCCGTGGGGAGTTGGGGTCCCCCACGGACCCCAAAGGATAGGGCCAGCCCCGGGGGATGGGGTCCCCGTGGCAAGTAGTGGCCCGGGAGGGGGCCATGCGGTCCCCCTTCCCCAAAAATTTTGGGGAAAAAAAAAAACAAAGGCCGGCCGCGGGGATGGGGTCCCCGGGGCCTAAGGAGAGCCTTAGGAGGGGGCCAGGCAGCCCCCTCCATCAAATAAAAAAAAAAAAAAGGTGGCAATGGCCCGGGGGATGGGGTCCCCGGGTCGAAATTGGCCACGGGAGGGGGCACACGCGGTCCCCTTCCCAGTCCTTTTTTTTTTTTTTTAAAGGGGGATAGGCCCTGGGGGATGGGGTCCCCAGGGCTCAAAAATTACTAAAAAGGGGGGCCACACAGCCCCCTTTTAAAAAAAAAAAAAAGATTTTTTTTTAAAAACGGCATCGCGAGGGAGGCCACGCCCCCTCTTTGACAGCACTCTGCAAACGCGCCCCCTGGCGCGTTTGCAGAGGAGAACAATTCCCCTTGAATACTGGGGGTCCCTGGGGGCCAACTAGCCCACCAGGAACCTCCAGTATGCGCCAGGGGCTGCGTTGCACAGAGGTGTACAGAGGCCACGCCCCTTTTACACCTCTCTGCAACGCAGCTCTGTGGCGCTTTTTGGATATACCTGTTGGGCTAGTTGGCCCCCAGGGACCCTCAGGATTCAAGGGAGTTAATCCCCCGACTTAAAACGCGCCACGGGCGCGTTTGCACAGTGGTGAAGGGAGGGGCGGGGCTTCAGGTGACATGTGTGCAAACAGGCCCCGTGGCGCGTTTTAAGATGGGGAATTAAATCCCCTTCAATCCTGAGGGTCCCTGGGGGCCAACTAGCCCACCATGTACTTCTAAAAAGCGCACAGAGCTGCGTTGCAGAGAGGTGTAAAAAGGGCGTGGCCTCTGTACACGTCTCTGCAACGCAGCCCCTGGCGCATACTGGAGGTTCCTGGTGGGCTAGTTGGCCCCCAGGGACCCTCATGATTAAAGGGGACTTAATCCCCCAACTTAAAACGCGCCACGGGGCGCGTTTGCACAGATGTCACCTCAGGCCCGCCCCTCCCTTCACCATTGTGCAAATATTCCTCTAAAATCAGCCGAAATACGAATTCCGATTTACTCACCTGTTATCAGGAGAGACCTCAGTGCTGCATCTTTCAGCCCAGTACTGATCCTGAAAAGTAATTTTAACCGTACTTACCAGTAACTTGAATTTCCTTCCATAGGATATCATTGCCTGCTTTTTGCTGGAAAAGTTTCTAAGTGTGGAGTTTTGGAACTTTATAATATTCCTCTAAAATCAGCCGAAATACGAATTCCGATTTACTCACCTGTTATCAGGAGAGAACCCAGTGCTGCATCTTTTAGCCCAGCACTGACCCTGAAAAGTAATTCTAACCGTACTTACCAGTAACTTGTATTTCCTTCCATAGGAATCCATTGTCTGGTTTTCAGCAGAAAAGTTTCAAAGTGTCGATTTTCACAAACTACAAATATTCCTTAAAAATCGCCTGTATGACTTAAACGCATTCTTTCAACTGTTTACAGGAGATGCACCAGTGCTGGATCCAGGATCCACCACTGAGTGAGAAAAAGTCACGACAACACTACTTACCTGCTAAGTGAATTTCCTCCCATAGGATAACATTGGTGATTCTATGTGAAAAAGTTTCTAAGTGTCAACTTTTAAAATACAATAATATTCCTTAAAAATCACTACTGTAACCAAAACGCTTTTACTCAACTGTTTACAGGAGATGTCCCAGGACTGAATCTAGGATCCAGTCCTGTGGTTAGAAAAAGTAATCCATAAAGAAACTAATTGCATTTAGCTAGAAATTCACATTGAGCTCAATGTTGCATTGTGTTTGAAATTGTGTTGCCCATTGCAACAACTGTAACTACTGTACTTAAGTCTATTGCCTATTTGCAAAGTATTTAAAGTAAATTAATTCATTCTGAGAAAGTATATTTTGTAATGTATAATGTAATTACAATGTAATTTAAAAAATAAAATATCTAAAAATATATAGTTTAAAAAAATGTAGTAAATGAGTATGAAAAAAATAAAAATAACAATTAATACATTTAAAAATTGGCATTTACAAAACCTTTGAAATTCACTGAAAAAAACCATAGGTTTCAGACATGTTATAGTTAGGAATTAGCATTTAAAAAACCTTTGAAATTCACTTAAAAAACCATAGGTTTCAGACATGTTATAGTTAGAAATTAGCATTTAAAAAACCTTTGAAATTCACTTAAAAAACCATAGGTTTCAGGCACGTAAAAATTACATTGTAATTACATTATACATTACATTACAAAATATACTTTCTCAGAATGAATTAATTTACTTTAAATACTTTGCAAATAGGCAATAGACTTTTAAGTACAGTAGTTACAGTTGTTGCAATGGGCAACACAATTTCAAACACAATGCAACATTGAGCTCAATGTGAATTTCTAGCTAAATGCAATTAGTTTCTTTATGGATTACTTTTCTAACCACAGGACTGGATCCTAGATTCAGTCCTGGGACATCTCCTGTAAACAGTTGAGTAAAAGCGTTTTGGTTACAGTAGTGATTTTTAAGGAATATTATTGTATTTTAAAAGTTGACACTTGAAACTTTTTCACATAGAATCACCAATGTTATCCTATGGGAGGAAATTCACTTAGCATGTAAGTAGTGTTATCGTGACTTTTTCTCACTCAGTGGTGGATCCTGGATCCAGCACTGGTGCATCTCCTGTAAACAGTTGAAAGAATGCGTTTAAGTCATACAGGCGATTTTTAAGGAATATTTGTAGTTTGTGAAAATCG
Organism: Calotriton arnoldi; assembly: GCA_963921515.1. Classification (NCBI taxonomy): domain Eukaryota; kingdom Metazoa; phylum Chordata; class Amphibia; order Caudata; family Salamandridae; genus Calotriton; species Calotriton arnoldi. The sequence goes on along the minus strand of CAWUFW010000005.1, from coordinate 5,201,748 downwards.
ACACTTTGAAACTTTTCTGCTGAAAACCAGACAATGGATTCCTATGGAAGGAAATACAAGTTACTGGTAAGTACGGTTAGAATTACTTTTCAGGGTCAGTGCTGGGCTAAAAGATGCAGCACTGGGTTCTCTCCTGATAACAGGTGAGTAAATCGGAATTCGTATTTCGGCTGATTTTAGAGGAATATTATAAAGTTCCAAAACTCCACACTTAGAAACTTTTCCAGCAAAAAGCAGGCAATGATATCCTATGGAAGGAAATTCAAGTTACTGGTAAGTACGGTTAAAATTACTTTTCAGGATCAGTACTGGGCTGAAAGATGCAGCACTGAGGTCTCTCCTGATAACAGGTGAGTAAATCGGAATTCGTATTTCGGCTGATTTTAGAGGAATATTTGCACAATGGTGAAGGGAGGGGGCGGGGCCTGAGGTGACATCTGTGCAAACACGCCCTGTGGCGCGTTTTAAGTTGGGGGATTAAGTCCCCTTTAATCATGAGGGTCCCTGGTGGCCAACTAGCCCACCAGGAACCTCCAGTATGCGCCAGGTGGCTGCGTTGCAGAGACGTGTACAGAGGCCACGCCCCTTTTTACACCTCTCTGCAACGCAGCTCTGTGGCGCTTTTTAGAAGTACATGGTGGGCTAGTTGGCCCCCAGGGACCCTCAGGATTGAAGGGGATTTAATTCCCCATCTTAAAACGCGCCACGGGGCCTGTTTGCACACATGTCACCTGAAGCCCCGCCCCCTCCCTTCACCACTGTGCAAACGCGCCCCGTGGCACGTTTTAAGTCGGGGGATTAACTCCCCTTGAATCCTGAGGGTCCCTGGGGGCCAACTAGCCCAACAGGTATATCCAAAAGCGCCACAGAGCTGCGTTGCAGAGAGGTGTAAAAAGGGCGTGGCCTCTGTACACCTCTGTGCAACGCAGCCTAACGCATACTGGAGGTTCCTGGTGGGCTAGTTGGCCTCAGGACCCCAGTATTCAAGGGGAATTCGTTCCCCTCTGCAAACGCGCCAGGGGCGCGTTTGCAGAGTGCTGTCAAAGAGGGGCGTGGCCTCCCTCGCGATGCCGTTTTTAAATTTTTTTTAAATTTTTTTTTTAAAAAGGGGGCTGTGTGGCCCCCTTTTAGTAATTTTTGAGCCCTGGGGACCCCATCCCCCAGGGCCTGTCCCCCTTTTTAAAAATAAAATAAAAAAGGACTGGGAAGGGGACCGCGTGTGCCCCCCTCCCGTGGCCAATTTCGACCCGGGGACCCCATCCCCCGGGCCATTGCCACCTTTTTTTTAAATTATTTATTTGATGGAGGGGGGCTGCCTGGCCCCCCTCCTAAGGCCTCCTTAGGCCCCGGGGACCCCATCCCCCGGGCCGGCCTTTGTTTTTTTTTTCCCCCAAAAATTTTTGGGGAAGGGGGACCGCATGGCCCCCCTCCCGGGCCACTACTTGCCCCGGGGACCCCATCCCCCGGGGCTGGCCCTATCCTTTTGGGGTCCGTGGGGGGACCCCAACTCCCCCACGGACCCTGCCGGCTCCCCGCCTCCTGCGCGAGCCGGCATTGCTTTTCCACATGGGGAGCTGCTAATATGCAGCTCCCCATGTGGAAAAGCAATTCTGCTTTGAATTTTGGAAGCAAGAGCAGCTTCCCCTGCTCTCGCTTCCAAAATTCAAAGCAGTTTGCAATGACAGGACGGGAGCCGCGAGGCTCCCGTCCTGTCATTGCAAACAGCAGTGTCCCGGGGGTAGGCACCCCGGGACACTGCAGGAGCCGGCCCTGGGGAGTGGCGGTCCCCAGAGCCATCACTGGCTCCAGGAGGGGGCCGCGCGGCCCCCTCCCCACATTTTCAAAGCCCCGGGAGGTGGTGGTCCCGGGGCTTGGGGGTCCAAAACGGACCCCCATTTTCAATTTTGTTAGTGCCCCGGGAGGTGGTGGTCCCGGGCGTGTGAGGGCTGGAGTCCCCCACACAGGTTAATTTAAAAATAAAGAAGCCCCGGGGAGGTGGTGGTCCCCGGGGCTGCGGAGGGCTCAGAGCCCTCCTGCAACTTTTTCTAATAAAGCCCCGGGGGTGGCGGTCCCCGGGCTTGGGGGCCCTAGAGGCCCCCATACATAAAATAAACCCCCAGCATGCCCCCGGGACTTGGCCCACCCGGGGCAAATTAACTATCGGAGCGCGGGAGACCGCGCTCGATTTTTCTTTTTTCGGCAGGATCCGCGCACCCTGAGCGCATCCTGCCAATTTTTAAATGCTTTTTTGCCCAGGGGTCCTTGTGGGACCCCTGAGCAGGCCTAGGGGTTAGGGTGTTTCTACCCTGCCCCCTTTGTGCGTTTTGCGCACTTGTTTCTTTTTTTTTTCTCGGCGGGATCCGCGCACCCTAAGCGCATCCCGCCGATTTTTTAAAAAAAAAATGCTTTTTTCTGCCCAGGGGTCCTTGTGGGACCCCCTGAGCAGACCTAGGGGTCAGGGTGTTTCTACCCTGCCCCCTTTTGCGCTTTGCGCACTTGTTTCTGTCCCTCGGTTCTACCGAGGGACAAAATGACTGCCAACACTTCCTGATTTGGAGTGTTGACAGCCAATTAGCATGCAGCTCGTGATCGGGAGGGTGCGCGGATCCGACGCGGCCATAGATATATATGTGATTTTCTTTTTGATTTTCTCAGGAACTACTGAACGGATTTACACCATTTAACAAAAGGGTTCTTTCTGAACCAAGAACTACCTCTTTGCCAAATTTGGTGTAATTCCGTTCAGCAGTTCGGGCTGTAGCCGTGTCTAAAGTTTCCTATGGGAAAATGAATGGGGAAAACACGTTTTGGGACCCCCTTTTTCTCGGCCCCCGCTTGACGAATCACCGTGAGACTTTCAGGGTAGGAGCGGACCGGAGCGGGCCATAAAGTTTGAAAATTTCGCGAAGATTCGTCAACCGACGCAAGAGTTATTTCAAATAGAATGTCGCGGATTTCCTATGGAAAATAGTTCCTAACTATAACTATCTACTGGCGACCGCCAGTAGATAATATATATATATATATATATATATATATATATATATATATATATATATATATACATATCAACTTCAAAGCATTCTCAAACCTCCAGCACACGGCGAGAAAGAACGCGTGAACTCCACTTCGTGATAGATGTAAAAGTATTTTTATTGCTCCCTTCTGCTTGCCATGACGCGTTTCGGCCGATAAAACGGCCTTGATCACATGAGGCTAGCTTTGCGAGAAGCATTTTTAAAGTTGCTGCACCCGTGTCATGTGATGATAGACATAAAAGATATACTACCAAATCAACAAAGTGACTGCAGAAAATGAATATGTACATACTATAATAGGCATGTACATTATATCAAATTATTGACACACATCCTGAATAAATAGTAGAGTAAAAAATAAATAGATACATAATGCTACAGTAATAGTGATCACATTCAGAACCAATACATGCATAAAATGCTGATTACAAAAGAATAACATCACTATACTGTACAGGTAGTTTTAAAAGACATAAAAGGGCATCTAAAATATAACAGTTTAAATACTTCATATTTAAGAAAAATGACCCTAACATGTCTCCTTAAAACAGAGCTAAAACTAAATAGAGGGCAGTATAAAAACATTGCATGAATGCAGCTCATACTGATAGCCACTCAACTTATGCAATACCTCTAGATAATATAAGCAAATAGCGTAATACCTGAAAATTGAACTCACTAATATAATCATAGTATGTGGTAAACTGCAGTGTGAAACAATAATGATAAATATTAAAAAGACAGTCTATTAAAAAGGTGACCCCTCTTAACTGATCCATATACAACTAATACATATTTATAAATGTGCAAAGATTGCAATAAAGTGCAAAAAGTGCTACTAATGTGCAAAATCCGCCTTGATCTAAAATGATTTCAAAGGAAATACCGTAGGCTAAAAGATTATAAAAGATAAATGTATTTTTACAATCAATTGGATTCTAGGGGAAATGTGTTTAAAATAACATACTATAAAGTGCTAGTAATACTAAAATGAAAAAATAGGTACGTGAGGTGTTCATAAATACCGGTACAGGAGACTAGATATGTACAAAAAAATGTACAGAAAAATGCTGCAAGTTAAAACAGATATTGTACTCTAGTTGTTAAAAGAGCATATAGTCACAGAAATAAATCTAAATTATAGGAAAGTATGGAGGTCCTCCGTAGTATTCAATCCAAAAGGTGTTTTACTATCCATTTCTATTATCATGCGGGTCTCCAGTTGCCTCAACATGCGTTCTCTATTGCCTCCCCGTTTTAATTTGGGGATGGCATCAATCACATAATACGTAAGGCAGCTAAGGTCATTTCCATGTGTAGTTTTAAAATGACGTGCCACTGGATAGGTGGCATCGTTATTTACAATTGCTCTCAAGTGCTGCAGGATTCGGGCATGTACTTGGAGCTTAGTGCTGCCTACGTAATTGAGGCCACAGTTCCGCATAGACCGCATATTCAGTGCGGCAGGTATAGTGCCCTTTTATTTGTACTGGTGTGGGACTGAATGGAGTGCTGTAGTGAGTTTTATTTGCTCCGAATTTACAGGCCCTACATGAGGAACATTTAAAAAAAACTTTTATAGGTTGTAGCCATGTACCTTTAAATGTGGATTCTGGGCTGCTTTTAACCAGTTGGTTTCTCATAGAGACAGCCCGCCTGAAAGTGATGGTGGGTACGGTCGGTAGTCTGGGTGCCAGCACCGCATCAGTTTTAAGTATTGGCCAGTTTTTATTGACAATAGCCCTGAGCTGTTTATGTTGCCGATTAAATGTGGTAATGAGACGAGGTGCAGTGATATCCTCTCCCCTTGTCTTATGCTTAATTTCCTCGGTTCTCTTGTGAGGGCCCAGTAGGCACTCCCTAGTCTTCAGAGCAGCCTTATCTCTTGCTTGCTGAAGGATAACGTTACTATATCCTCTTGCAAATATATATATTTATTTTCAAAACCCAAGAGCTTTCAAGGACGCACTCGACAGCTAGTGAAAACCGGGAGGTTTATTTTAACAAAGGAACCAGCATTTGCATTCCAGTCAAAATTAATAGATCCTAACGCGTTTCAAGGCTCCTGCCTTTTCTTCATAGGCGACTTACAGATTGTGAATGTTTCCAGAGAGCTTTGATTTTATACCCAGCTGCATCCTGTTCAGTAATTGGTGACCTTTAGTGGGCCTCGCTCAGTGCGTTTTCCTTTACAGTGCATGCTGGAATAGGTAGTACAATTCAATTCCGATCACACCCTTCAGTAGGTTCTGTTTAAACATTCACGCTTTAAAATCCATTATTTTCCTCAGTGGAACCCAGAATACAGAGCAGGTCAAATTACCTCACTTGCTGTGCTGCAACAGGCATGGACATAGTTCCCACCAGCAGCCTCTCTCATTCGTGATGATGCATTCCTCCACGACACGGGCTGCCGTGTTAATTATTGTATTTCAAAACCCAAGAGCTTTCAAGGACGCACTCGACAGCTAGTGAAAACCGGGAGGTTTATTTTAACAAAGGAACCAGCATTTGCATTCCAGTCAAAATTAATAGCGCCTAACGCGTTTCAAGGCTCCTGCCTTTTCTTCATAGGCGACTTACAGATTGTGAATGTTTCCAGAGAGCTTTGATTTTATACCCAGCTGCATCCTGTTCAGTAATTGGTGACCTTTAGTGGTCCTCGCTCAGTGCGTTTTCCTTTACAGTGCATGCTGGAATAGGTAGTACAATTCAATTCCGATCACACCCTTCAGTAGGTTCTGTTTAAACATTCACGCTTTAAAATCCATTATTTTCCTCAGTGGAACCCAGAATACAGAGCAGGTCAAATTACCTCACTTGCTGTGCTGCAACAGGCATGGACATAGTTCCCACCAGCAGCCTCTCTCATTCGTGATGGTGCATTCCTCCACGACACGGGCTGCCGTGTTAATTATTGTATTTCAAAACCCCAAGAGCTTTCAAGGACGCACTCGACAGCTAGTGAAAACCGGGAGGCTGGGAGCGTGGAACCATGCCAGCGCTTTACACAGCACTACAGAAGGGGAGAAATGTAAACATGCTCGGCACCGTGGCCCACTGAGGGCAACAATGAGGTATACTGTACATACTGTACATTTACAGAAGCGGAGCCTACTACCAGGTAATAATAAACTCTGAAGGACTACAAAGTCCAGCATGCCACTGTAATTGAAAATGCATTAGCGAGGCCCACCGGGGGTATTTAAATCAAGGCATGCTGAGAACAATCGGAGACATCTGCGGCAGTAAATGATAATTGGCCTATGACTAAGAGGCAGAGAGCCTCGAAACGCGTCAGGCCGGAGGACTTTTACATGGAGTGCCGATGCGTGTTTTCCTTTGAATAAAGCTGATGGTTCCTTCAGTGGTCGAGTGCGTCCTCGATGCTTTGGGCACATTGTTTTCAATGGATTTACACGGCAGCCCTGCCGTGGAGGACTGCACCATCTGCATAATCAGGTCAGAGGCTGGGAGCGTGGAACCATGCCAGCGCTTTACACAGCACTACAGAAGGGGAAAAATGTAAACCTGCTCGGCACCGTGGCCCACTGAGGGCAACAATGAGGTATACTGTACATTTACAAAAGTGGAGCCTACTACCAGTAATAATAAACTCTGAAGGACTACAAAGTCCAGCATGCCACTGTAATTAGAAATGCATTAGCGAGGCCCACCGGGGGTATTTAAATCAAGGCATGCTGAGAACAATCAGAGACATCTGCGGCAGTAAATGATAATTGGCCTATGACTAAGAGGCAGAGAGCCTCGAAACGCGTCAGGCCGGAGGACTTTTACATGGAGTGCCTGATGCGTGTTTTCCTTTGAATAAACCTGATGGTTCCTTCAGTGGTCGAGTGCGTCCTCGATGCTTTGGGCAAATTGTTTTATATATATATATATATATATATATATATATATATATATATATATATATATATATACTCGCAAGCGGGTGCTCGGTCATGCGAGGGCACACTCGCGTATTAATCATCCTGGCTCATACAGTCAGATCAGCACTCGTGGGAGAGGTTTAATCCTTTATTCAGGACTTTTTGGTACACGCAGCCGCCGTATTTTTTCTTCTTTTATGTCAATTACTTTCTCATTAACATCGGTAACGGAGTTGCTCACAGTGATAATTCGACGCCAGCTTCAAACATGTATATTAGACGGAATTTACATATATCATTTTGTTAACCATTTAAGTTACGACTCTAACATTTCATTCTCCCATAAATATGGGCCATATCAATGGATTAACAAAGTAGAAATTTCATGATAAACAAAAGTGGCATTTAATCAAAAACCATTCTCATTGCCACTTTACTATCTCATTTGCTGACCACAAATTATCGCCCTGAATGGGCCAATTCACCTAATCACACAAAATTCATATACCGTATATAACACATCACTGAATTCATTTACAGTGATTGTTATCTAGCCCTGAATGGGCCTGTATTCTCATATTCCTAATTCATGTGAGTCCCAGATTCATGCCCCCTATTTCTTCTTACTCGTCTAACCATCTAGTTTATTGGACTGATTCCTCCCGATGTGTCCTTTTTATAAGTGTACCCCTAACTCTTCCCCAATATTTAGCCCAGACGGTGATTTTGTCTGCATATCTATTATATGCCTTGATTCTAGCCTGCGTAGCTTAAACTCCCTGTCACCACCTCTAATGTCTCGAGGTACATGATCCACGCAAAAAAACTTTAATGAGTTCCTATGACTTTGGTGGTGAGTTTCAAAATGTCTTGCGACTGGGTAGGAAATGTCTTTATTGCTAATTGCCCTCTGATGTTCCAGAATGCGTCTTTTCGTGGGATGAATCATGCTTCCCACGTATCTTAATCCACAGGGACATACTAAACAGTACACTGTGTACGATGTGTTACAGTTCATAAATTTCGATATTGTCTTGGGATCTGGGAGACCTGGAATATAGTAAGTGCTTACTTTGTTTCTGTGAGCACAAGCTTTACTTTTACTCCAAGGGAAAAATCCCTGCAGTAGTTGCAAATTTGTGGACGATTTCACAGGGGGTAAATGACTTTCCACTAGCTGGTGCCTGATGGATCTGGATTTTCTGAATGTCAGTAAAGAATGAGATGGAAGATCTTGACCTATGACCTAATCAGATTTCAATATCCGCCAGTTCCCTTGTATTATCTTCCTTACTTGGCTTGCTGCCTTAGAGACGTTTGTGATTACACCATTACAACTTCTGGGTGGCTCTATCCAGCCTTTAGTTCTGCATTGAGTGAAGCTGAATCAGCCATCTTTTGCATGCACATCCAGGAGACCCTTAGTACATGATGGGCATCATACTTACATGGATCTGGTTGGTCCTGCAGTGGTAGCTCCCTGACTGGCTCAGTCTGCAAGATGTTGTTAAGCACCCTTAAGTTTGGCTTCTGGCCAGTGAAGCTTATATATTCCTTTTTGTTTTTGCTAAAACAATATAGCAAAAGCTGAATACATTTTATTTTAATGTTTTAGGAATGGATTTGGTTCACTGTTTCTTTAAAATACAGATACCAGATGTTGTGAGACAAGCTTCCACACCTGATCATTCTGACTAAAGGTGTGATAGAAATAGGTTAGCAATGCTTTCCTTGGTTTTGTGGTACCCAGAAATAAAGGAACTGTGCCCTCTTTCTTTTTTCCTACCTGCCGGCACGGGCCCACACCTGGGCATACTTGTCACATTTAGGGCTCCGCACTGAAGTAAACAAAAACTGACGAGGCTCAACCAGGGTGAAATAGTTCTTGGTTTGCTTGTGTTCTAGTTCTGGGAGGACCTAGACTGGCAGTTCTGGCTGGACTGTTTCTAAGATTGATTTGCAAATGGCCTGGCCCAAACTGAGGTGGCATGCTAGGCAAAAAAGCAATGGGTTGTAATGCTACCCTGAGCGATAGTCAGTGGTTTGACTTTTTGCAAGCATCGCACCCATGACCTTTTGTGTGTTTGATTATCTGGAAAAGATGCATCTTTCATCCAGGAAGCTCTACACAATTTATTTTCTTGAAGCGTGCATAGGAATTTGCTGTCGCCCCATGGCTACATTTTAAGCAGTGGAATCCATATACTAAGAAATTGTGAAGGAGAGCGAGACAAATTCTTAAGGCATAAGTTGACATCTTGAGTACCGAAAAGCAAATCAGTTCTCTGAAATGTGAGAGTGAGCCATAATCCTGCATTATGGGTGGTTGCAGTAGATGGACTTCTTAAATTTGCGCCTTGTATTATTTGAGGTTATGTTGGATCGGCAATTAATTTCCCATGAAGTGATACCTGCCTACCTTAGAGGCTTAAGGTAGTTATCTGTGGGCATTTTATTAGTAATAGGTCCATGTTGAGATCTTGTGAAAGAAATCTCTCTGTAGCAATTAAAATAGTCCACCTTGGAGGACTGTGATTACCAGAGACCATATGGTGTGCAGTGATTACATTCTTTGTATCTGGAAAGCAGGTTACAACATGCAGAAGGGTGTGGTGTGTATCACTCTGTTGGCCTGCTGTGATTATATGGCCGAACATTGATTCTTATGAGCTTTGATGTTGAAAGCATGTACAGCAGAGTATCTTGTGAGAAGGGACTCCCAAACATGGCTGCCTACATGAGAGAATCCCAGGTCTAAATGGTCTAGGAAGGGTCAATCTGTTTGAAAGCCTCGTCGGCTCAGGCTTGCTCACATCGCAAGGAACCAGACGAGTGACTACTTTCACCTGAATAGGTGTTCATTTTGGGCTCAATGGTGTTCTGGTTGTGCCAGTAGTTCCAGGTGTTCTGGTTGTGCCAGGAAGGCAGCTATTGTTGTTTCGTTGAGCCTTTTACACTGAGATCTAGGCCGGTTGGGCACAATCACTCTCTGGATGGACACCTGGAGTCATTTTCATCCTCAACCAGATAGTCCAATTCCCTCACGGACATGGAGCAAGGAAAATGTTTTGACTCTGGCTTGGTCAGCATAGCATCATAGATCTTCATTCAGTCCCGCTGTAACAAAGGTGGGTGAACTTTTATTGGTATTTTGTTGTGAAATAAATGAAGGTTGGGAGTAGGTTTAGACTCTATGCAAGCAGCAACCCTATGCCTGAACTCCCAACTTTTGTTTAACCGGGTCTGCTTATTTCCCATTTTAAAATGATGGAAGCTAAACCTCAGTTTAAGCCTAGCACAAATGGAAAATCTGGTGCAATATTATACCTTTAGATATACCACACAGGTTTAGAGGTGGTTTAAAGGCCTCCTTAAGAGTAGTTAGGCAGTCAACAGCGAGTGAAATTGCGGCCGCAGTAAAATAGATTGGCATACCAATGGAAGAATGTTGCTCAAAATGGCATGATATCTTCAATAGACCCTTGCACTGGTGATGGGTCAAAGATAATAAGCACTTTTTGCTGCTTTGTAAGTTTTCAATAAGTTTTCCGACGAAGGCTGTCAGCAGTTGGCGGGTGAACCATTGCAAGCATTGGTTGTTTGCTTTGTCAATAAGAGATGCAGAATGTAGTTTAGCAGAGGGTTTAATTTTGTAGGAATCACTGAAGTTTAGGAAAACAGTAAGAATTAGGTAACGTGATAACTAACCTCAAATCACAATGTAAAGTAGATTAGTGTTGTAAAAATGTATATATTGTGTTAAAATGCTCTGGAGATTAAAGACAATCAGCAGACAGTGGCATTTTTAGCACTTTCATCTCAATTAGCTATTACCAGATTCGTATCCACACCGGATTTTATTTTATTTTGCAGTGTATTAAATGTATGTAAACTAATGTCAAAATTGCCAGATTTTTTAGAGCACCTGTTTTTATTTTATTCAGGCTGGTATTATAGAAGAAATGTTGGAAGATACTTTTGAAAGCATGGATGACCAAGAGGACATGGAAGAGGCAGCAGAAATGGAAATTGACAAAATACTGTTCGATATCACTGCAGGTAAAGGTGCCATTCCTTTTAGCGAACAAGTTCTACATTGTTCTGTTTTATGAGTCCTAAATTGTTTGTAGAACAGTTTGAGGGACAGTCCAAGAGTAGCACATCATTTGATATATGGAATTAGAATTTCCTCCATTCTAATTAAATGGCAACATTTTAATAAGGTGTCTGTTTCGTACTGGTAAGAGTGCAGCTCTATTTGCAGTTATGATCCTTAGATTGAGCCGTTTTACTTTTTTGTTGGTATTGCTAGTCCAGCCGCACAAACCATAAAACACAATGTCATCCTGATGATATTGAAATACATATATTCAATATCCATATTTTAAGGGGCTTAGGATTGGTTTTGCTGTGAGGAGGGAGGACCAGGGATAGGTGCTGGATGGCGGTTTAAGCCAAAGCATAATTCTGCTGGCGGCTGATCCAGCATATGTCATAGAAAAGTCCACCACCTGTAAATTTGAAAAATACATGTATCCAGTAAAATTGGCATTATACCCGTCTTTGAAGCCGACAAAAAGAAATCCAGGCTACAGGAAGCTTGTTTCTGCAAAGCCTAAATTACGTTCTATAGGGCTTTATAAGGCTGAAGGCTTCTCTTTTGAGTCTTCAATCCTTTTTTGCCTCTTTGCTAGAGTCTTTAAGCATGTGGCGATCAGAAGATTTCACTTTGTATGTTTAGACAGTGCAAACTTTGGCATTTTGTGTGCATTTTAAGGCACTAAGGTTTTTTAGTACAAACTACCCAAGAGTTTACTATAGTACCCACTACATTGAAGATTAGTAGGGTAAGATGAGAGCAAAAATAAACATTTTGAGACGTGGTTTGCTTGCGGATTAAAGTGAAAACTTTATCTAGGATAAATACCTGTTTTTTCATTTTCTTAAGAGGGTTGGATCGTTCTCCCCAACAGGTTTGGTATGGAGTTCTATATTAGCAGTGATTTAAAAAAAAATATATATAGATTCCATATTGTATGAGCTAAACAGTGATCTGGTGTTTTGATTTGTAGTATCTAGAGTTTAGCTGGAGGCCACGTTATACTGGAGGTGCCCTTTCATGTCTTTTGATGTATGAAACTGGGAAATACACAAGGGGATGGGCAGAATGTTTCAGTTAAATTCAGCCACTGGTCATTAAGTGCTGCATTCCAATCAATTTTCCACTGTGACACTACATCAGATAAGCCATTCGTTCATCAGTCTTATTCCTGGAACAAATAGTAATGAACAAGTTAATTACCTTCGGTAATGATATATCTGTAAGAGACATAGATTAGTTATGGATTCCTCACCTTAGAATTACCCCCAGGCGTCAGACTGGATCTGAAGAATTTTTCTTCAGCAGTACCCCTGCGCGTCGTAGGTGGCGTCGGTCGACTCTGCGTTCGTCCTTGGCGTCGTGATCGCCGAAATGACGTCGTGGTATCTACTTAGACGCCGCCCCTGCGCGCTGACGTCAGTTCTTTACACGACATTCCACACCAGAAGCGCAGAGCCATGCAAGACACTGACCACTGGTGTACAAAACTAGGGCCCTGAAGGGAAGTCCCTTACCCTAGAAGTCAGTTCGCAGAACGGGGAGGATGGGTGGGGCGGAGAGGAATCCATAACTTACAGATATATCATTACCGAAGGTAAGTAACTTGTTCATCTGAAAGAGACAATCAGTTATGGATCCCTCACCTTAGAATAGATATTCCAGCAATACCAGCCCCGGAGGTGGGTCTGCAAACTAAGTTCACCCCAGAAAATCCTGGAGAACTGAACGGCCGAAGAAGCCATCTCTCCGGACTTGGCTATCCAGGCAGTAATGTTTGGTAAACGTGTGCAAAGAAGCCCACGTGGCTGCCTGGCAAATGTCATGAAGGGGGACTCTACGTCCCAAAGCAGTAGTGGCTGCCGTCGCCCTAGTGGAATGGGCGCGCAACCCCACTGGAGGTTCCTTTTTCGCTAAGAAATAGCAGATTTTATGCAAAGAACGACCCATCGATAGATGGTCCGCTTCTGCACGGCCCGACCTTTCTTGGCACCCACATAGCCAACAAAGAGCTGGTCATCCACCCGGAATTGTTTTGTGCGATCCAAATAGAATGAAAGCGCACGTTTTGGATCCAGACGGTGGAGCCTCTCTTCCTCTTTAGAAGGATGCTGGGGCGGGAAGAAGGTGGGCAAAGTGATGGTCTGTCCTATGTGGAAAGAGGTAACCACTTTGGGAAGGAAAGAAGGCCTAGTGCGAAGGACAACTTTGTCCGGATGAACAGCCAGGAAAGGAGGTTTGGAAGAAAGAGCCTGAAGCTCACTCACCCTGCGAGCAGAGGTGATGGCAACCAAAAATCCAGTCTTAAGAGTCAGAAGTCTGAGAGGACAGTTATGTAGCGGCTCGAAAGGAGCGCACATAAGATAGGTCAGAGCCAGGTTCAAGTCCCACTGGGGCATTACAAAAGGAATTGGAGGAAACAAGTGAGTAATGCCCTTAAGGAAGCGATTTACAATAGGGGACTTGAAAAGAGAAGGCTGGTCAGGAAGCCGAAGAAAGGCCGAAATGGCCGAAAGATAGCCTTTGAGAGTGCCCAGAGCAGTGCACTGCTGGGCCAAAGAAAGAATGAAGAGGAGAACCTCTGAAAGGGGGCAGAAAGGGGATCCACAGAATTTGCTGCGCACCATGCCACAAACTTGTTCCATCTACAGGCGTATACCGTTTTGGTGGAGGGCCGCCTGGCCTGGCCGCCAAGATAACGTTGCAGACTTCGGGAGGAAGGTCGAAAGCTGTCAACTGTCGCCGCTCAATCTCCACGCAAGGAGGTGGAGACTGGACAGGTTCGGGTGGAGGACCGTCCACTGCTGCTGCGAGAGAAGATCCTCCCTAAGAGGCAGTCTGATCGGAGGATCGATGGCCATGTGCAGAAGCTCGGGATACCAGACTCTTCGTGCCCAGTCCGGGGCCACAAGAATGACTTGGGCCCGGTCGCGTTTGATCTTCTTCAGCACTCTGGACAGAAGTGGTATAGGCAGAAAGGCGTATAGAAGACCGCAACTCCACTCGCGACGAAAAGCGTCGCCTAGCGAGTGCCGCCTTGGAAATTCCAACGTGCAGAATTGCTGACATTGCGCGTTCTCTTCGGTGGCGAATAGATCTAACCAAGGCTCTCCCCACTGCTGAAAGAGACCTTGCACCACCACTGAGTGAAGACGCCATTCGTGATCCATCATGCACCGGCGGCTGAGTTCGTTCGCCCTGGTGTTCAGAGAACCTGCCAGGTGTTGAACCACCAGGGACATGCCCTGATGTTCTAGCAAACTTCCTGAGACGAAGTGCCTCCTGATATAGGGTCCACGACCCCACCCCGCCCTGCTTGCTGCAGTACCACATGGCGGTGGTGTTGTCCGTGAACACCTGCACTACTCTCCGTTTGACAGAAGGAAGGAATGCCTTCAGTGCAAGACGGATCGCCCGAAGCTCCAGAAGGTTGATGTGGAGCCCAGACTCCGCTGATCTCCGCCTCTCCCATGTGGCAGCCCCACCCCAGAAGTGATGCATCTGTCACCACTGTGAAAGCTGGGGAAGGGAGAGGGACCTGCCGTTGACCCAATCCCGGTTAGTTAGCCACCACTGCAATTGTCATGCAGTGCCTTCCGAGATCTGGATGCGATCGGAAAGATTCCCCTGATGCTGTGCCCACTGGAACTTCAGGTCCCACTGCAGAGCCCGTATATGCCACCTGGCATAGTCCCCCAGCAGGAGGTCATGAGGTCATGAGGCCCAGTAGCTCCAGGGTCATTCTGACCGAAACCCAGGATAGAGCCTGAAAGATCGGAATCATAGCCCGAATATCCCAGACTCGCTGCTTGGGAGGATAAGCCCGAAACTGCGCAGTGTCCAGAACCGCTTCGATGAAAAGGAGCTTCTGAGAGGGAATCAGGTGTGACTTCGGCATGTTGATGGTGAACCCCAGCAAGTGCAGGAGATCGGCCGTAGTCTTGAGGTGGGAGACGACAGCCTGGGGCGAGCCCGCCTTCAACAGCCAGTCGTCGCCCGCCCGCTGGCCCCCAGACCCACGATGGTGGGATCCACGTCCCCGGCCACGCAGAGGCTGGACAGCTCGCGCAGGCCTGTGGCTCTGGGTGGAACGTGGCGGGCACCCCTTCCGTAGCCACGAAAGGGGCGAAAAGCAGACTGCGCTGGGCGGGAGGTGGAGGCGAGGCCCAAGGATCTGGTCGTAGCCCTGAAATTCTTAAAGCGCTCGAGCACGTTGTCTGCCTTGTCGCCAAACAAGCGACGGCCATCAAAAGGCATGTCCAAAAGCGTAGCTTGGACATCACCCGAAAAGCCAGTGGACCTCAACCAGTCGTAGCATCTCAGAGATACTGACGTGGAACTCGTCCTGCCTAGTGAGTCGGCGGTGTCCAGCCCACATCTTATGGTGAACTTCGCTGCGCCTCTCCCTTCGGCAACTGCACAGGAGAGCATGGCCCGGGCCTCCTCCGGTCACTGTGGCAGCACCTGCGCGACCGAATCCCACACCGAGTGGGAGTAACTTCCCAAGAGACATGCGGTGTTCACCGACCGCAGTCCTAAGCTGGAGGAAGAAAACATCTTCTTCTTATGGTGGTCCAGCTTCTTGGATTCCCTATCAGGTGGTGCGGTAGGAAATGCGCCCTTGGAAGTCGAGGCTTGGACCACCAAGCTCAGGGGTGGGGTGCTGGGAGAGGAAAACTGGGTCGCCCGGGGCCGGGCGGTGGCGTCGGGCAATCATCCTATCCACAGGAGCCCCTGTGTTGGACTTGGACCAAGTGCCAAAAGGATGTCCGTGAGGGCCTCATTAAACGGCAGCAGGGGCTCCGATGAGGCCGCTGCCGTCTGAAGCACCTCGGTCAGGAGGTTAGTCCTGACCGCCACCGTAGGAAGCTCAAGGTTTAAGGCATCAGCCGCCCTACGCAACACCACTGCGTATGACGCACCCTCCTCCGTAGCCACGGTAGGAGGAGATAGCATTCCAAGGTCTGGGGAGGTGTCCACACCACTGGCTTCACCCAACTCCTCTCTCCAGTCCGGTTCTTCTAACTGGTCTGCCAGAGGGTCCACAGACCCCTCTCAGTCCTCCTCACCCTCCTCTGGTAGCCACTCAGGGCGATGGGGAACACCAGGGGAAAACAGGGGTACAAAACTACCGGTCGACGCCGGTCCGGCTCCGTGTCCACATCGAGGGGGAGGCCGGGGTCGACGTCGGCTGGGGACACAACCGGCGTCGGAGGAGGTGGAGGTGTCGTCACTGGATTCGACGCCGGAGGAGGTGTCACGAGGTCGACCGGCGCTGATCCGGATCCAGGCCTGGATCCCTGGGGGCCCTGCGACGCCGAAGCCACTGGCATCGAAAACCTAGAGCCCCCAGTCGAGTCCGCGGGGCCCGAAGGCGCGCCAGTGGAGTCGGGCTGCCCAAAGATCGAATGGAGGGCTTCGTGAAAGCTACGAAGTTGGGCAGGGGTCGCCCCGGCTCCCGGGAAGGAAGGGAGGCTCAGAGCCAGACGACTACCTTCCTCAACCCACGTCGCGGCTGCCGAGGGACGGGGAGAACGCGAAGAGCGACGGTGCTTCTTCGCCTTCTTTTTGTGCTTCGACTTACCCGAAGACGAAGACTTCGAGGAATGGTGGTGATGACTCCGCAACCGGTCCCACGACCTCCCTCTCAACCGGGACCTCAAGCGGCGCGGAGCACGACTTCGGGTCGTGGTCGTGCTCCAAACACCAAAGGCACACAAGGTGCGGGTCCGTTACCAACATCGATTTGCGACAGGAGTCGCAAGCCTTGAAGCCGGTTCGAGAACGGGACATCCCTGCGTGCACCAGGAGTCGAACGACTCGAAAAGATGTCGACAAAAAGAGAGTAAAAAAGTGACTCGAGGTACCCCTCTCTCCAGATCTGCGCTGGCTGACACGGAAAAAGAAAGAACTGACGTCAGCGCGCAGGGGCGGCGTCTAAGTAGCTACCGCAACGTCATTCCGGCGACCACGACGCCAACAACGAACGCGGAGTCGACCTGCGCCACCTACTGACGCGCAGGGGTACTGCTGAAGAAAAATTCTCCGGATCCAGTCTGACGCCTGGGGGTAATTTTAAGGTGAGGAATCCATAACTGTCTCTTTCAGATGCTAGTTTACTGTAATCATTATGACCATAGAGAAGCCACTTTGGGTAGCCTCTGCATTGCAGCCACCAACCACATTCCTGTAAGCACTATCCATTGAAGATACTAGAAGATTAGCTAAAATTAATGTTCAAGCAATTCTAGATACTGTAATGTTCTTGGTGCCTTGCTGTCTGGGTTCAGCCCTGGTAGTAGGACTGAGATGTGTTGAGTGGGTGTCCCCTGATTTGTGGTGAATCAGCTGTCCTGATCCTTTTGGATCTCTTTGCTGCTCTGAACATCCTTGACTAAAGGTTTTTGCTTGACAGCTCTGTGACATTAGATAAGGTGTATGGAACAGCTGCAGTAACTGAAGCCATCCAGGTGGCTGGTAAGATATTATTGCACCTGAAGACTCATGTGGAGTTCGGCATCATGGATCCACTTTGTCAACTTCTTTTGACATTATAGACCATTGTATGCTGATGGACCCGCTCTTTGCTCACTTTGTGGTAATGCATGTTTTCTGGCAGGAGAATTTCCTACAAATTCAAACTAAAGAGGTGAGGCTTGGGGACTATTTGTCTGCATTCAGCACGCTCAAATGACAGTTCTTCTGGAGGACTCCCTCTCACGAGTTCCCTTCAGTAGCTACTTTTAGTACAATCGCAGCTACTATTTACTCTGAATGTACCAAGCAAGCCATTGGGCGGCTTGCCTAACCAAATTCAGATTTGGTTGTCATAAGTATAGCAATAGAAAGGAAAGTAGAATGATATTACAAACTGGATTGAAGACATTTCCTATTGAGCATGGGCTCACTACGTGGTCATTAACAGTTTAAAACAAGAATCCTCAGTATTGGGCATACAAACACAATTGTTATACTGGTTATCTGGGACAGCCTCTTGACCACTGACTGAATCCTAACTCGACTGTAAAGAACCTCCGAATCCTCTATGAACAGCCATCCCTAAGCCAATCAAAATAGTTCAACAAATTAGTTAATTACCAAATTAATCTGCCAGCAATCTCAAAAGCCCTCCCAGGCCATACACATGAAACACTCCCTCATCAGGACTCTGGTGATCTCGGTCCTTGATTTCTGCGCTTCCACGTGGGTGGTCCTTTCAGCCTGCTCAAGAAATTACAACCGTGAGCTGTGTAATGGATCTCCAATCTCAACCCAATAATACACCCTCCCATTGCTACCATTACTGTATTTGGTCAGAAAAAGGATCAAACTCAGAACTCATACCATGGGCCACTGTGCAGTCCATACATACATTCCCACAGAAAATCCTAGATGATCCCCTGCCTGCAGCCTGCACCCTTCGTAGGTCCCAATTCAATAAACTGAAACCTGTTAAAAGGTGCTTCTTCATTTAAGGCTCGATAACCTTAGAATAAACTACCATGCCATTGCACCACCAAATTAATCCATCTTTCTGCACTGAAGATTTACTCGTTTTGACCATTCTTCAGCTAAGCCTTCTGTCGTGTGCCATATATGGCCCTGCTGTTAGGGCATTTGCCCCGACCTTTTTAGATTATTCCAAATATATGCAGGGATAGAGAAGGCTCCTGTGGCTCAGCTTGAATGTGTCCAAATCTGTGTTCTTGCTCTACTCTGTAACTGAAAAAGGCACTCTTCACTGTTTACTTGCAGCAACTGGAGAAGTCTACTGTTTCCAAAGTGAAATTATTAAAGATGTGTCTGAAATCCATCTCTTCTACTGGGTGCAAGTCATTGCTTCAGTTAGCACCTCGAAATATTATTCGAAACTTCCATGATTTAATAGTAATGATCAGTCCGAACAAGAGCTAACCCCAGTGACTCAAGCAACTATTGTGGCTAAGCTTGAATATGAGCTCCAGTCTCCATATTAAGGATGCCTGAATTGTAACAAACTCTACAGAGCACATACACATTACATGAGTGCCAATCCAGAGCCTTGTAAAAAGTTCCTCTGTTTCTAACATCCCCACCCGGAGAAAAGCTACCACCACCAGATGTTAGACAGATAAATTACTAAACTGCCTACACAAATGGATGACAGCACTTTTTCAACTGAATTTGTTCAAAATCTATTCTATCCAGTCGGATTATTCCGCTCCCTATCCAGCTCACTCTTCTTCGTCTACTCTCTAATTGTTTTTTGTAGTTGGCTGTTGAATACCACTACTGTATTGTCTGTACTGTCTACTGCATGTACAAATAAATTTGAATTGGGGGTTGAAATCTCCTCTTTTAAGTATTGGGCACTGTGGAGTCCTACAAAGCCTGTGGGTGTGTTGTTTTTTCTGTCCATCTGTCTGTCCTCCCTCCTAAAACTTGTGATATGAAATGTTACAGAAACGGTGAGAAGACTGCTCCATTGTAAAATAAAATGCAGAGGGAGCAGTTTATACAAAGCTTTCATCCCTTGAGGCATTCTTCAGCAACTAAACAGGACTTGTGTGTTCTCAGCATACCTACAGTAAATGTTATTTTGGCCAGTCTTTTTTTTACAATTTGGAACAGTTTTGTTGCAGTAGCAAACTTTTCAATATCACTTACAATCACTTTTGGTCGTACTACTCCTATGTCAAGTCCCTCACCTCACTCAGAAACACGGTATTGCATCACCTATGGTTTATCTATCACAGTTGTATTCATAGTGACTATTGATAGTCACATTCTATACTACATCATTATTTTATGCCGCATCAACCTGCATGCGGAAAAGTAATCAAGGTAACCCTGTATCCAGGTAGCCAAGACGTTAGTGTTAGGTTGTTTAATGTACGTCTTTAATCTCGTTGTGTCCCCATAAAATCTATATATTGTTTTGCCAGCTCACTTAGGGCTATGTATTGGTGCAAAACCTGCACCAATATCTCACCGCAGCCTAAAGATATAATTAAAAATGTTGAAATCTTTTTATTTTCTTACCAGATTTGCTCCATATTAAGTTACATTTCTCAAATGGCAAACATAAATCGTGAAATGCTAACCAAGGAAAAATTACACTGAATGACTGTTGTCAGGCAATAGCAAAATGTCTGTGAGTTTTCTTAGGGAATGTAGTCTGCACAATCAGTTCTGTAATATTTAGCATGGATCACCAAATTGTGGCAGAATCATTGTTTATGGTACAAGATGCCAGGACTAGAACTGGAATTGGACAATATAAAACTTAATTCTAATTCTGTATGACCTCAGGAGACTGTTGGTACAAGCCTGACCTTCCTTGCTCTCACTGGCTGGCCAGTAGAACACACTGACAGATTTCTAGCAATTCTTTTCTAAACTGTGGTAATTCCCTTCAGTTCCCCTCACTGAGAAACATACACTTTCCCAAGCTTGACCCCTAACTTTGTTCATCTGGGCATGGGGGTACCAGGCTTGTATCAATTTTGTATACAGAATTCAGCACCACTTCCTCTTGACAACATTCCTAAGTAGTCACCTATCTCTACTCAGCTGCGGGAACTCCACTGGCTGCCTGTGGAAAAGCTTGTTCTGTTCAAAGCACTTTGCTGTGTCTATTCAGCACTTTCACAATCTGGACCTCATTATCTGAGTCCCCTGGTGACTCCCTACTGTCCTTCTAGATCCTTAAGCTCTGCTAATCATAGACTGGTTCGGGTACAGTGGATTCACAGCACCAGAAAGGGAGGGCGTTCCTTTAGATATCTGTCACCAACACTATGGAAATCCCTCTATCTCTACCTTAGTCTGAAAGAGGCACTATTCTTCAAACATCTGAAGACTTGGCTGTTTTAATAGGCAGTGTTTGCTTTGGGCATCTGATTTACTTTCTTACTTGGCGCTGAGAAACCCTATTTGGGTAGCCATGCACTGTTTAAATTTCTAAAAAGGCAATACATAGAAAACTAGGTTTAGGGTGCTAACAGGTGATAAACTAGGTGCAGTGCATTTTGGAAATCTTTACATTTTTGGAAAGCAACTGCAAGTGAAATACCGGTTTGGCTACCTGCTTTTACGTTCCTCCTTTGGACTGTATGTAAACATATTTGGACCATATGTTTTTAACATATACACATTTTAAGATTTCTTTCTCTTGGTGGCAAACCTCTCTCGCTGATTTGCTGGCAAGAAGATTGCACTGAATGGGACTTTTGTCAGATTTTTAGCAATTTATTTTCCCAAACATGGTAATTTCTTCAAGACTTCCTCACACAGGACATATTCCTGCCAGTGGGCAGATGCATGTTTGTGTGCCCCAGCAAGGAGTGAGAGGCTGTTTGGATTTTTGTTAGGCTAAGAAAAATCAATACCAGTACGGTACGTTTTTGTTCCACCCCAGCAATAAGCCAGTTGTTGTTTGGATTTTTTTTTAAATTTAAGTCATATATAGGTCGAATAAAGTGGGGATTAAGGAACCTCTCATGTAATAGGCTAAAAAGGTGATTGGTGGGGTAGAAGAGAGACCACTTGGGTGTAGATCTAAAAGGTTGCAAGCCAGCCTAAAGCTTTACCTCGATACCAAGCTGAATCAGTCTAATAGCTAGGATTTCATGAGACTGCAACAAAGATGGCCAATAAATCAAGTACGTTGATTCATAACAGCAACTAAAATGACTTCAGTCCCATAAAATGTGCAGAAGGTTGCTTATGCAGCATTAAGAAGGTGGTTAGCTTGGGGGAAGGCAGTGAACTAATGATTAACTCTTATTACTGCAAGTTTAGCCACAAAAGGTTGTAATGAGATTGGCAGTAATTGCTACGGACCGAAGCGACCACTTCAGTCGAGGAGTAACAAGCATTTGTTTCCAAAAAGTTGGAACTGTAGCCTGCTAAAAAGGGCAGTTAATGAGCTCTTTGACAGGTGCAATCATAGTGGCCACTGGATGGAAAATGTTGGTTAGGCAGGGATCTAATAGAGTTCCTGATAAATAGATGGAATTATGTTACTAGGATTCATGGGTGAGAATGTCAGTAGAGTAGGCTAAGTAGAAAATTACTCTAAAGATATATGTGCAGGATTAGTAAGAGTGAAACGTTTGTGACTTGACTGTATCTTTAAAATGAAGAAAAAAAAACTGCTCTACGGAACCCCATCTCCCAGTCACTCCCTGACTGTACACGAGTGACCCTACTGTGCTGGAGGGTGGCACTCCGCTTCATTAAATGGGATCGTAAAATCACTGGAATGACCCAGTTGTGGCAAGGAATATGGCTGAACCACATGGCGAGCCTAGAGGACATCGTATAGTGGGACAAAATAGGGATTGCCCACCTGGGGGATGTTTGGCGAGAAGATGCCTTGCTATCTTTTCACGAGTTGCAGGAACAATATTGGTTCTGTCGTACACAATTTTATCACTGTTTGTAACTCTGCCATGCCTTGTTGGAACACCTACCCACTGGGACGCCCATCCCATAATTTAATCCTTTTGAGGCCAAGATCATGTTGGAGCAACTGGGCCAGGGCGCCATCCCTAGAAAATACAGCGATCTCATCATTAATGCCCCAGACCGCTTTACAGAGCTGCGCCTGAGATGAGAGAAATAGGTGGGGAACATTGAGGAGAACGACTGGTGGGAGGCTTACCTGGCTCCTAGAGAACTGCCCATCCCCACCTGGCTCCACATGATCCAGCTTAATTACCTACATCTCACTTATTTATCCCCCTCCACGCCGACTGCACCAAACAGGCAAGAATCCTCAGGCTCAATGTGCAAGATGCTCCCTACCACAGGCCGATTTCTTTCACATGGGATGGGCCTGCCCCGCCCCAGTTTTGAGAAGGGAATGGAAGGTAACTCATTCTGGTCCTGGACCGCCCACTTACTCATTGCTGGGTCTACTGCAGGAGATTGGGGAGTGCAGGATGGAGTCTTTGTTGGTGGCAAACTAAACATTGTACGCAAATGGAAATCTACAGAACGCCCGCTCTCTTGGAGACTGGAGTAGGGGCATGGACTGGTGTGCCCACCCGGAACGGCCAATTTATGAGGCACGGGGATGTCCACTGAAACATGACAACATTTGGGGAAGGTGGTGTGAACATCATTTGCTGAATATGTGATAAGAGTGAGTGTCATTTGACCTTGTGCCTCCTTCGTAGACATGCTGTTATGCTTACTGTGTTATGATGTTTTTCTCTCAGAAAATCAATAAAATGTGGTTATCAGACAAAACAAAAAGTTCTTTCTAGTGTTTTTAGATGTTCTCTTGGGATCGGCCATTGAGTCTGTATGTAATGATGTAATTGAGGAGAAGATCGAGAGCCAAGGCATCTGCATTTTCTAAAAGAGTCTGAACACATCCGAGGGTAAAAATTACTGACTGAATCTTCGATGTTGAAGCAGAATTAATCAAGGTGTAAGAAAAGGAGTTTGCATATATATTCTTACTGCAATAAACAAACTTATAATAAGGGGTTCGACCCTTGACGCAATCATATCTAAACCCAGCACCCTATCCCTCCACTCTATCCTGCTATCCGACTGGACTGATCACCATCTAATCCTCTTCGAGCTCAACACCACCCAACCAAAGGCACCCCCCCAAGCCAGCCGTCTCAGGCACGGGGTAAAGAACATACATCGTATCCCCTGGTGTGAGTTAGAAACATTAATCAGCTCCCAAATCCTTCCGCCACCGACCTCTCCTCCGCAGAAGTCCTTACCGACGGCTACAACACCAAGATGGCTGAATTAATAAACTCAATCGCCCCTTTGAAGCTCAAGAAATCAAAAAGTATCCCCTCCAAATCCTGGTTCAAAATAGACCTGAACGATGAGAGGAGACAACTCGGACAGGCTGAAAGAAACTGGAGGCAGCAGCCCTCTTTAACTAATATCACAACCCTCCGGTCTGAACGACTAAAATACAAAAAACACTTCTTCAGAGAAAGAGCCTCCTTCCTCCGTGACCAACTTGACCAGTCTAGGAACAGACCCAAAGACCTCTTCAACATCATCAAGCAGCAAACCTCCTCCTGTGCCCAACACTTGATTAATGGCTGTACTAAGCGCTGTAGAGAATTTGTGACCTTTTTCTCTGAAAAAATAACCAACATCAAACTCTCTCTCAAACCACCCACCCTGCACCAATGATGCTCCTCTATGTGAAAAGGGTCCTCTCAAAACCCTTCCTCCAATTTTTGACTCCCCAACCCCCTCTCTCTGCAACACAGCTCACCAACCTAACCCCCTACAATTGAAAAATTATGCTTCCTGGACGGAATTCAACCAGATCCCGGAAGAAGTCGTCCTCGAATTACTCACCAGCATGAAGCTGACATCGCACATTTCTGACCCCCTCCCTGCGGCACTTGTAAAATATCTCAGCCACACCATCTTTCATGTATGGACCAAAATCATTAACTCCTCCCGATCGAGCGACTCCATGCCAGCTTCCCTCAAACTCTGCCAAGTGACCCCCCTCCTCAAAAAGCCAGGCGCCAACCAGAACTACCAGAACAATTTCAGACCTATCCCTAATCTCTCGCCCCTCGCCAAAATGATAGAAAAATGTATGTTTGCACAACTCAACAACCTTAATGAAAAATACAACTTACACAACACCTTCCAATTAGGGTTCAGGAAAGGCTGCAGTACAGAGACGTCAATGCTGAGCATTATAGACAACCTACACAGATCTCTGGATGATGTCCAGGCCTATCTCCTAATCCTCCTGGACCTTTCAGCTGCCTTTGATACTGTCAACCATGACATCCTCCTAAATACCCTCTCGCAGTGTGCAGGCATCAAGGGAACGGTCCATCAGTGGTTTGCATCCTTCCTGAAACAACGCACTCAGCTAATCAAACTAAATAACTGGACCTCTAAAGCAACACCAGTCACACACGGAGTCCCACAAGGGTCAATGCTATCTCCTGCTCTATTCAACTTGTACATAGAACCCCTTACAATGATCCTGAAGCAGGGTGGGATTGCCTACCACCTCTATGCAGATGATACCCAACTCTACATGAAAATCTCGTCAGTCAAAGACATCCAGCACTTAAATAGCACTCTCTTGACGGTTCAATATTGGCTGACCAAAAACCATCTGAAGCTCAACCCAAACAAACCCGAACTCCTTTGCATCCAACCGAAAGAAAAACTCTTTCCTGTAGATATCTGGCTCGACAACCTTACTGCTTTAAACTGCAAACTATCTGTCTCCAATGCAGTTAAATCACTAGGGATTACTCTGAACAGTCACCTGAGCATGAAAGAGCATGTTAATATTTCTACCAAAAGTGCCTTCTACATGCTGAAACATCTTTAAAAAAAGTCAAACCCTTCATCTCCTCCAAAGACCTAAAGACTGTTGTGCAATCCCTAGTCCTCCCCAAACTAGACTATGGGAATGCAACAATTATGGGCACCTCAAAAACACACCCAGTCCCCTTGAAAGCAGTAGTCCTGCAACGGCTCGATTACTAACAGGGGAGAATTGCTTCGACCACATCACTCCCACTCTCAAGAAACTCAACTGGCTACGAATCGAAGCGAGAGCTATACCCAAAACTGCTTGCATTATCCACAAAGCCATATACATGGAAAAACCAGTCTATCTCACAAATAAGCTAGCAAAATACAGTCAAAAGAGACTTCTTCTAAGTTCTCACAGCCTACTCTTGATTTCCACCTAAATTTAAGAAAGAGATATCTCGCACCCTCTCCTTCTCCGGGAATGCTCCCAGAACCTGGTACTCACTCCATTAAGACTTACGGAACAATGAATCATTCCCACACTTCAAGAAAAAAATTAAACTTCTTCTCTACAACAAATATCTTAACCGTCTGCATTAAACCATGCGGATGGTCTGTTTATGTTCACCCCACACCCCATAAATAATTCCGAGCATCACTAGCTGGGGAAAAGCTGTGCCTCTGCTCTCCCCTCCCTGCACATCATTCTACCTTAGGTGCCTCCAAGGGTGTATCATCCACCTATTTCACGATCTGTCGAAAATGCCCTTGGCTCTATTGTTGTAAGTATTTTCATATTCACCAATTGTAGCTTGGGACACTCACTGCTGTGCTAACTCTGTTAAACTATATAGATGTTTTATACTGCATCTACCCCAAGTGCCACCCTATAAGTGTGTGTGGGTATGTATGTGTATAGGTGTGTATGTATATGTATGCATATATATTTATGTATAGATATATATATGTGTGTGTGGGTATGTCTATATAAATATATATATGGGTGTGTGTATATACACATATATATATATATATATAGATATGATGTTTGTATGTGTAGATGTGTGTGTGTGTGTATATAATATACCATATCTACCTCAATTTTAGTCCATCTATACGACTGTTCACTGTATACCTCTCTTCATATAGAACTGTGCTATAATGCTGAGCTAACTATGTATAGTGATATCTTTTCTACTGCATCTTCCCCAAAGGCCGCCTTCTATGTGTCTGTGTGTGTGTATGTATGTATATATATATCGTATCTACCTCAAATTTAATCCACCTATACTACTGCTCATCGTAAATATTTTTTTTTATAGATTGGCATTATGCCACGTAATCCGTGCACCTGCTGCTGGTTATTTTAAGGCCAAAATCTTTGGCCAACTTTAAGGGTCAATAAATAAAAACTTCTGAATACATAGTAGATGCATCTGGAGATATAGTGAAGGAGAGACTTTCGGTTTCATTAAAGGAGAATACACCAGGCAGAGATCAGGCTAAAGAATATCAAAAGAGAATTGCCAGACCACCTCCTGATTTGCCTATGTAGTCTGCATGGATGATATACTTTTATTTTAGCCAACTGGGGTGGGTACAGCTAGATCTGGCATATATGGCTTCCTACTCCAAGTTTAAGTTAAGAACGAGCATTGTGGAGAGCGCCAGAGAGCCCACGGCAAGATGGCCGCACCTTGGTGAAGCTCTGCCGGCTGGGTTCTTGCAAGCCGCTTAACATCCTGCCATCCTCAAATTACCCAGAGATCAACAGACTCCCCCGCTGACCTGACTCGTCTAGCATTATTTTCACGGGGAAATAGCATGTGGCGGAGAAGAGCAACGGCTAAAAGACGGAGGAGAGAAAGGCGCGGCCGGGCCTAAAGGGCGTGGATGAAGACCCGGGCCAGGCTGGCTCCCTACTTTGTGCGCCGGAGCAGAGGAGACCTTGGTGAGAGACATAGGGGTGCCTAACAGTGGGCCTGAGCAGCAGTGCATGTATTAGTGGCTGTGGCTGAGGGGAGCGGGATCGGGCAGGCGGCGGCTGCCCCTGGATACTGCAGTAAGGAGAAGCAGCAAGGCTGGGGGAGCCGTGCATTCAGTTGGGGCCGCGAAGCCAGCAGAGAAGAAGCCAACGCTGCATGGTGTGGCTGCGGGCCGCTCAGACATTAGAACATTGGTACGAGCGCGGGCACCGACTGGGAGGAGCGGCCTAGTTCCGGTGGAACACGTAGATGCCCAATGCAGACTGTCGGAGACCGCAGATAGTGGTGGCATGAACGGTGAGGCCTGAGCCTCTGAAGAAGGTGAATACATGCCGGGACGGAACATATAGGCCTAATGGAACCGAAACATAAGCTACAGGAAACCCCTCTCCTAAGAAACAGATCCATATCCTATACAGTTGGACCCTGTACTGAGTTGAACACGTGGAGGCCTGGGCCAATTGCCCTGCGGTGGCACACTACTGTACTTATGAGGGGGGAATCTGAGGCCTGAACTAATTCTGCTGGACTACATGGGTGAGACTGAATGGTGGTGTCAGTGAGTGATAGACTGCAATAGTGAGACCAGTGACCAATATCTTACTGGAGCTGCGCAGAGTACTCCCGTACATAAATTCTCACCACCTGGGTGACTTGGGAGCTTAATGTGAAAGCCAGCAGTCGCTACCGATACGCCACGAATGCGGACTGGGAGAGAGGCATGCACCGCTGCCGCACCAAAGCTGCCTTGGAAGCAAACACACTGCATATATCCGAGCTATAAAACTGCCCGCCACACTAAAAGGCACATACGCCAAGAAGTAAATGGTAGCGGGTGGAACACACACAGCATTCAAAATGTGCAAGACATTTTATTTTATTTATTTATTTTTAGAGTTTTATATAGCGCGAACTAGACCCGAGACATCGGGTATCTGAGCGCTTTACATGAGCACCAGTTTCGTTACATGAGGACACATTCATTTAACATTACCTAATCTTTTAGTTTTCAAGCATTGTCTTTTTTTCTTTAATGAATATCAGTTCACATTTTGTTTCTCAGTCAGTTTTCACTTTCTCTCCTTCACTCCTGTTCTTTTTCTCCCTGGTTTCTTGTATTTTCCTCTCATTTCCCCTTTCCTGTATATTTATTTCTCGCCCTGTTGTACTTCCTCTGTTGCACTTTCTCTTTTTCCTCATTCTGTCCTTTGTTTACTTCTTTCCATTCTTCCTCTCATTATTCTTTGCTACTCTTTTTTCTCTCCGTCTCTGGTCTTCTGCCTTCTCTATTTCTCAGGCTGACCGTCACCCAGGCACTCATCCTCTATTTCTTTTAATCTCTCCTGTGGTCATTCTCGTTCTGACACACACTATCTGTTTCCCTCTCTCAGTTTCACTCCTTCTCTCTCTAGCTTCCTCTACCTCTCTCTCAAGCAGTCACACACACACAATGTTACCTCTTTCTCTCTCTCTCTTGTTTCTCTTTCTCTGTCACCCTTGTTCTTCCTGTGGGTATCATTCTTACTATTCTATTGCTCTCCTCTCATACTAGCTCATTCTGCCTTTCTCATGTTTATTTCTTCCCCCTCCCCACAGCCTCTTTCCTCAGTGTTTCATTCTCTATCTCTGGCCTCAATGCTTCTATATATATTCTATATATATTATACTGATTTCAGACTCTGTCCACACAGTTTCTAAAGTGCCCCAGTGCCATAAGTGGAGTCTGCCCTCGAAGACATAAGACTCAGGCATGCCTTAACTTTGAGACGAGAGGCTCAGTGAAACAACCCCCAGATGCAGGTGCGGAGGGGGGGCAGTCCACAGGAATCACAGAGGGGACTACCTTAGAGGCAACACTTCTGGCCATGCAAAGCAGCCTACAATCCATTGATGGAAAGATAGATTCGCTGAACCTACGCATCGACAGCATGGGGGAAACAATTGATAAGCAATCCTCACGCATTGCAGAAACGGAATAGATGATCTCTAAGGCTGAAGATGAGATCCAAACATTGGGCTCGAAATTTCTGAATACGGAGCGTGTTTTTGTAGTTATCCAGGAAAAAACAAGGATTTGGAAGCGCGCTCCCGCCTCAACAATTTACGCATAATTAGCGTCCCGGAATCCACAAACACAGGCAAAATGGAAACCAATGTAGAGAGCATGCTGACAACAATATTCAGAGCCAAAAAACTGTCCCAGCTACTGGTGGTGGAACGAGCTCATTGTGCACTTATGATGCGACCCCCGCCTGGAACCCCCCTGCGTTCAATTTTAGCAAAACCTTTGAACTATCGTGATAGAGATTCAGTCCTCCGGCTGGCTCGAGAAAAGGGGGAAGTCCTATACCAAGGAAACCAGATCGCTTTTTATCCTGGTTTCACGGTTGCAGTCCAGTCGGCTAGGAGAGAATTTCTACCGATCAAACGCCAGATACAATAAGCAAACATTTCCTACACCATGCTATATCCAGCCCGCCTACACGTGGAGCACCGTGGACAGCAGAAGATCTTCACAACGCCTAAAGCGGCCAGGTAATAATTAAAGACACTTTCACCAAGTAAACATGCCCAGAGTACAACTGATGCAGATGACAAGGAGATCTGACCGCTGTTGCTGAGCACCAGGCCCTACACGGAGGTGTCCGGGGACGGCTTGCAGCTGCTCCATGGCCACGACGGTGGCTTTTCGCAAGCTCGAAAGCTGTAAAACTGTTCAATGGTGCAACCATCTACAAGTCAAATGGGGGTGGCGTTCTTCGATCCTGTGAACCTAGCCACCTCCGTACACCTGGAGGGAGACTGGGAACCTGGCGACCCCCAGAGTGGGAGCACCCCAGATGAGTCTAGCACACGGTGCTAAAATGTAATTGTTTTTGGGTTCAATGCTGACGTTGAGATTACGTATGTCTAATGTTTTTTGGGGATGTCTTTGGCTAGTTGGGGTTGCTGAAGTGGGGGGGGGAGTTGGGATGTTTGTATGTTACATGCCCACACATGATATGCATTGCTCCTTCTACACACCACACGCAGTATCAGTACCCATACACCATTCCATTTATTGAGAGATGCAAACATGACGCGAGCAGGAGATAGCATACATTTTATTACATGGAATGTACGCAGCCTCAATAACCCCCATAAGGTTAGACTAGTGCATCGCTTTCTAGATAGGCACAACATTCACGTGGCTGTATTGCTGGAAGCACACCTGGCAAAGCACTCAGATCGCGTCTTAGGCGCTAAATGGGCATCATATCAGCTGGCCTCTACATACTCACAGGGCGTTCTCCTCCTGGTCAAACGTGGGGTTCTTTCACGCTTACGACTTATGTGGACGACCAGGGTTGGTTAATAATCACACAAGGGACGATTTCTGGTACTTCTGTTACGTTCGTTAATACCTACGCACCTAACACGGATGACCCAGATTGTTTTTTTAAAGCCGCCTGGAGACATATACTCTCCATCTCACCGGCCCACATACTATGGGGAGGTGACCTAAATACATACTTAAATCCTACAGAGGACCGCTTCGCGACTAGCATGGAAAGCAGGCAGCTATGGTGATCCGGGGTGGGATAGAAGAGTACGGGCTAGTGGAAGCTTGGCGACTGCGACACCCTGCTCAGAGGGAGGGCACATTTGTGTCCTCTGTACACGGCACGTGGTCCAGATTGGACTATTGGCTCATATCTACTGGGGTGTGCCAGTGGCTGGAGGACATACCCCACTTACCTAGGACTTTATCGGACCACGCACCTGTCCTAATGCGACTGCAGATGCCGCATGTAACCCCCGCTCTGTTCTCTTGGCGATTTCCCCCGGCGGCACTCTTAGATGCGGCGTTCAAAAATGAGGTCCGAAAATCGATTGTAGAATACTTTGAACTAAACACCGGCTCAGCATCAAGCCAGGGTTCAATATGGGAAGCCTTCAATGTTACAATACGCAGGACATGTATAGGTGCCCAGGCAGGGGTATTGAAAATGATACGAGTACAACTAAAAAAAAAACTGAAGATGAGCTACATTCCCTGGAGAGAGAATATGAACGCCAGCCAGAAGAGGCCACATTGGCTTCCATTAGGGAACAACTGACTGAGTTTCAGACCCTCGCGGAACAAGAGTCGTGGTTCATGTCTAAGCGCCACATTGCACGGCCATATGGAGAAGGTGGTAGGCCTGGGCACAGCCTTGTGCAAAAACTGAAAGCCCATAGAGGCGCGAACCCTATTGTCCACCTGGTAGACATTGATGGCACCACACTCTACTCTAACCCAGATATGCTAGAGCCTTTTAAAAGATTTTATGCAAGTCTATACGAGACACGGAGCTCGGCATCTTCGATTGAACTTGATCAATATCTCGGTGAGGTGGCGCTTGCGTGGCTTTCGCCAGGACAGAGAGAATATCTGGTTCAGCCGGTGACGGTTAAAGATGTCAAAGAAGCCATGCGCGCCCTCCCGAATGGGAAGGCCCCAGGCATTGATGGGATCACAGGAGAGTTTTAGAAAGAGTATGTGGAACTACTTGCTCCGCACATACTGCAGTTGATGGGGAAGCATATCATAACTATATAATACGGCCGTCGCTGTGAGAGGCATTGATAGTGGTGCTGCTAAAGCCAGATTAGGCCCCGGAGAAGTGCGAATCCTACAGGCCACTTTCCCTCATAAATATTGATGCTAACATTTTAGCCAAGGTAATAGCGTTGCGCCTACAGCCCCTAGTTCCAAATTTAGTGCTGCCAGATCAATCTGGCTTTATACCCGCTCGGTCGACTGCACACAACCTGCGCACCATCTTTGCGCTATTGCATCAAGTGGAACTCGCATTACAGGCGACGGCTGTCCTATTGGACACTGCCAAAGTTTTCAACTCTATTGCATGGGAATACATGTTCGCAGTTCTGGGCCACATGGGGGTACCGGAGACATTCTTACAATGGATTTGTCTCCTATATGGGGAACCGGTTGCTCGGATACCTATCAATGGTCACACGTCAAACACCTTTAAAATTGGCATGGGGACGCAACAGGGCTGCCCCCGCTCCTATTCATGCTGACTTGCATAATTCGGCAAAAATATACTGCTGCCGCCCTCAGATTCCATTTACGGCCATTAAATATCTTACTTTATGCAAATGCTATACATGAGAGAACCTTCCGAATATCTGTCCCCGGTAATTTGTGAGTACATTAAATTTGAGCACTACTCCGGATTGTGTATAAACTGGACAAAATCCATAATCCTCCCACTAACACCTGCTACACAACGATGTGACATAGAGTTCCCGCTGGAGGTGTGGGTACACAGAGATCCAGGTATCATTGTACGTGAGAATTATGGTAGGGCGATGTCCAGATTGTAGGACCAGGTTGTGAGTTGGATGACTCTCCCGCTCTCCCTGGCAGATATACTGGCAGTTATCAAAATGGTAATATTGCCACAATTTTTATACTTTTTCATTAATATTCCTATAGTGCTGTCAGAATCCTTTTTTAGACAGCTACGTTCCCTTTTAGTCACACTGGTATGGGTGGGCAAGAAGCCGAGGATTAGCTGGGATGTCCTCACACTTCCATATATGGAGAGAGAGTTCTGTGCCCCGGACTTTAAACTATACTATCTGTGTGCGCAGGCGCACTTTGCACACTTTTGGTATGCAGCTCATAACTTTACACCACACGTAGCGATTGAACATCACGATGCCGCTCCAGTTCTACTCGGGCCATCCTGCCACATATGCGGATTGGGACTTCACGAAATGAGACAAATACATTACACACTACATTGATGGCCTGGCGTGCACTGGCAAGGTGGGCTGGGAAACCTCTGCTGTACGCCCCGGTGATGCCCTTATTACATCATCCTGACATTACGGTGACACAGGAGGATAGATCGCTCCGGATGTTACGGGAGGCAAGTCTAAACACTATGGGGGATTTATATCCTGATGGTAACTTCCTGACGTTGCCCTATGCGACAACGCCGCACGCAAACGCCCCATATTCATATTCCTAAATTGCCAACTCTGAGCAGCTATACGCACACATAACCTACATTTCCCTAGCGAACCCCTACACTCTTGGCGCTAGAGGTGCTGTTTACTAGTGCGAAACGCCAACACCTTATTAAACTTTATCCTGCAGCACAAATGTATGGGACACACGGAGGTGGGAAAGCACTGGCAAAATGGAATGCGGTTTCATCACAGCCCCTGAGGGTAGAGGATAGGAAGTTCTGCTGTATGCAATTAAGCACACTGACTTTAAATTGCAATTTGAGAATTCATTTCAAAATTTTACTTCAAATGTACTATACTTCTATGCAGTTATATAAATATGGTCTAAAAAGGGACTTGAATTGTGTACGCTGCGGAGCTGAAGAGGCAGACTTTATACATTTGGCATGGTCGTGTCCACGGGTAATGCAGTATTGGACTGAAGTTACAGAGACACTATCTGATATGGTTGGTGAGAGGGTGGAGTGTGAGCCGATGGTCTGCCAAGTGGGGCTGCTGCGGGACTTTCGGTCACTAAATCAGATACTCATGTCAGTGAGCCTACTACTAGCGAAACGGAGGGTAGCACTACATTGGGGGAGAAGGACTAAACCTACAAAAGCAGCTTGGTTAGCTGACATGGCGTACTGTAGGTCACAACTGGAACTGTATGCAGAGGAGTTGCCAATTTCATCACGGCTTATAGATTATTGGTGGCCGCTGATGGCTTATCTGCAGTCCAACTTCGGGAGGGTGGGTAAGGAACCGATTGTGAGACGCTCTGGATATATTCTTCATGTAATACTTAGGGTTTCTTTATTTTATACAACGGGGTGTGTAAGAAGGACAATACTGGAATCATAAGTGTTAATGTGTTGGGTCTCACCTGTAAGTGCAACATATGTTGTTTTTTAATGTTATGTGTAACATTATGAAAATGATAAACAAAATATTTAAAACAAAGTTAAGAACAAGCATTGGCAAAGCCAGTTGGTCTTGTTTAATGTGTCTACACAGTAGGAGTAGACAGATAGGTCTATAGTTGAAAACATAGCCTCTCCTACCATTCATACTTCATTAAATCTGTCCTAAGTTTCCATAGTATGTTCCAGAACAGAGTTGTTCAGAATCTAGTGCTCTGTGGAGGAGCCACTGTCCCACCCACTGCCATCTTGAGCACCAGTTGAACTGTCATGGTACAAATACTATACTTTTATTCCTGTACTAAATTACTACTCACCAGACAAGCAAGGCAGCATCACGGCGAGTAGACCGTGGTGCAGTCGGCCCAACCGCACCTTCTAATGGTGTCACCCTTTCCGCACCTTCCATTGGCGTCGCTGCTGCTCCACTGCCGTCTTCTCCTGGTACCACCTGTAGCACCCTTACAGCAGCCAGTAAGGGGATCAAATCAGCCTGTAGCAGATTTCCCCTGCCCGCTCAAACTCCAGGGATGCCACTAGCAGGATAGAGAACGAAATGGGGCAAAGGACTCTACAACATTTCAAACTGTTGTGGGGGCGGGGGGGGTCTGACCCAGCATGCAACAGGGGGGCTGATCCAGCCTGGAACAGAGAGGCTGACCCAGCCTGCAACAGGGGGGCTGACCCAGACTACAGCAGATGCTGTATTAAATACCACCCACCAAGCACAACCACAATGGTTTCTGCAAGTACAACGGCGACCACGACCGAGCACAGGACATGATTGTTACTCCAGGAGCCTAGCCAGTCTCTCCGCGTAAGCCAGCAGCAGACAGGTCTTAGCTGACTGTACCCTGTCCCCAGCCTCTTCTGCACCTGTGTGGTGTATATCTTAGCTACTGCAGTGCCAAGCCACTGTAACCATTCTCGGCTTGTTGGTGTTGGGCGCTCCTCGATTGAACGGCTGGAGAAATCGTGGGGTGGCTTACGTCCCCTCCAGCTGCACCTCGCTGGACCTTTGTCTATGGTGGTTTTGGTTCTTCCATTGAGCTCTGCAGCCCGATGCCCAACCTTCTGAGACCCAATGGTGGTCCCTGCAAACTCTGGCCACTTTCATGGTTCACTTACCTCAACAAACCACAAGTCTACTATAAGCCACCAGGCACTTTTTTTATTACTTTATTTTCCATTTTGAACAGAAAACATCAGTACATTTCACGAACATAACTGTATCAGTGTAATAATAAAGAATTCACTCACATCAGCAGGCAGCACATATAAATCAGTAGACCCATCTTTAAAATAGAGACCCTCTCCGCAGTTTTCTTATTAGGCAGGCAACAGAGAATTGTATAATCCTAGGACCCAGGGTATTCAGTAGCATGCCATTCAAAGTTTCAGTTGGCTTCCATATATCTCTAGCCACCCCCATCATTGACCAAGTGATATGTTGACTATGGGGGCAATATTAGCATAGTGGTCCTTTTCTATGCTGCCCAGCCGCTCACTCCCATGGAGCCAAGGCCATAACTGGCAACAGTCTCCTTCTGGAGATCACCGACTCTCACTGCAGTCTCTGCTGGTCCTATGTCTCCTGTCATGTCAACTGGCGGCTGTCCCTTCGTTTTTGAAATCTTTTCCATGCTAAATCTCCTTTCAGACAGCCTTTTCAAGTGGACAGCCCATTCAGTGCCATTGCACACGCTAATATACTGTAGAAGCACCTGTGGGAGCATCCGGGGACCACAGCACCCAGAGCGCAGTAATTGATGTTGTCAGGGCCACAACAGTGGAACCCCGAGATCATGCAAACTTCTCCAAGAGCTATTGATGTTCCTTTCCTTGAAAGTATATGTTTCAGATATAGCACCTCTGTATATAATGCACACATTCATGTGTTATCTTGTGCTTGTAGACACTTAATGCTGAGGCCCTACCAGACATCCAGTTAGAGTTGCAAGTAACTTTACCCGGTGTCCTAGAATTAGGCTATACCCACTTCTGTAGTTGTTCCTGAATTCAACGTAGTTAAGCACATGCTTTTAGCATGTGAAAGGTGCTGTTGAAATTCTAATGGACATTTTTCCTATTCTTGGTATAAAAATCAACCACTTTATCTGCATCACTTTTCAATAATTTAGAAGGAAATTAAAAAGGCCTTGGCATTCTTCTGAAAATTAGATACTGATTATTGCCATATTTAATGCATTCTGTTTTGTTCACTTCTAGGGGCCTTGGGGAAAGCTCCCAACAAGGTTACAGATGCACTCCCAGAAGTGGAACCGGAGGGGGCTGCTGCTATATCTGAGGATGAGGAAGATATCGAAGCCATGCAGTCCCGGTTAGCTGCCTTGCGAAGCTAAGCATGTGGTCGTGATCTCCCTGTACAGTTCTGGATTTGTTATTCTTTTGCAACAGAGTGGTAACTCTAAATATTAACCTCGCAAACGTTTTTTGGAGTTACATATATTTTTTTTCTAATGATATTTCATTATATTCGAATTTTTCTGTTCCTGTTTGCTTTCTAAAATGGCAACTGTGTTGCTTTGCAAGATTGTAAGTCACAGCTTGAAGGAATACGTTCTGGGTCACCACTGTAAAATACTGGTGTAGCTATGCAATATGGTACCACAAGCAAAAATTAGAAGCGGTGTCTACCCACTACCAGACGCCCCAGATCCAGAAACCAGATTCAAACCAGTTAATGGAAAAATGAAATGATGCCTAAAAGATTGATGCCACATTCTTCTGCCTCTTCCACACTATAACCACATTAACAGGTGTAGTGTGGCTGAACAGTTTGCTTTTTTGCATTTGGTTTCTAGCAACAGTTTTCACATTAGATATGTTTAGGAGCTAGTTTACTGATCTTGGAAAAATTATGTGAGACAGCCTGTATTTTTAAACCTCATGCTCTTAATATATGTCTGTGGCTGGGAATATGTTTCCATAATTAGGGTAGAGACAGGATTTAGATGTTTGGAACATATCACATGCTTCATTTTTTGTCTTTTCTGGTTTCTGGGTTCTCTGCAGTAAGTATTGTAAGAAGCTGATCCTATTTATTTTTTTAGCGAAACCTTATTACGTGCACCTTTAACATTGCCTAAAGTATGTGCAACTCCCTGTGCAAAAAAGACATTCACATTATTTAACAAAAAAATGTTTTTTACATCAAGTAATCATTTTCAAAATGTGCCCCTTTACACTCCCTTGCCTTGAACTCCCTTTATGCTGGATGCCTTGTGTATATTGTCCTCGAGTACACTACAACGGATTTTAAATAAAGTTGTGATTTAAATGCATGTCTGTTTCCTCTATATTACTCTGAGAATGCAAAAAAGCTGTAAGAAGGCCCATTTTTAAAAGAATTTAAATGAAGTCCCGTTCTTTGTGCTGACTGATTTGACTTGTTAACGTCCCATCCATGAAATTAAAATGGTTTTCCCAGGTAGAAGTGTAATAGTTATTACACAGTCTGCGCTCACAGATGACACTTTTCTATTTTAAAACTGAAAGCCGCCTCCATTGTCCTAAAAATAAAAAATGGCTGATGTTTCGGTCTACCAAACTGATTTTTATGTGTTTAAGTAGATGTTTGGAAAGGACTGAAGTTTTATCGCAGAGTGCAGTATCTGGGGTAAAAGGACAGAAGTCGGCCGTATTGCCAAATACCCAACACAGTCAGAATATGCAGTTACTGACTATTCACTCATGCTACCATTCTACCCCGAATCCTAGTATGTCTTTCTATGCCCAACCACAGCCCAGTCTGCCTGTGATGAGAACGTACAGTGGGTGTAATGGCCTTATTAGCTTTAAGATGACAAGAATGCCCGGGTGTTTTGATCATTCGTCCTCCACCCAAAATTAGATCATTAATAATCTGCATTATTTGCCCTATTTCCAGTTGACTTAAATTGGTCTCCAAGCTTTGATTAACGGCATTACTGAATAAGTTTTGGCGTATTGGGACTTTTGCGCTAGACATAGGTGTAGTGGTTGTTTTATGCAAAGTATTGCATAATCCTGTTGGAACAGGAGGTATTGTCCCTATAGGGGCAGCTGGTGTGTGAGAGATGCTTTGAGGAGGACTCTGCTTCATGGGCCCTCTGCCGCCTGTGAATCAGTGTTCACAGTGTGGACGTCTGACCTTTTAGACTGCCAATTGGTAAACTTTCTTTAGACTAAATTAAGCCATTACCAGCAACCCTGTATTCTGCACTTATTGCAACCCCTCTCCCCAAGACACTTCCTTACTATGTCGGGCCCCTCTTTGGTCTAAAAAAGAAAAACATTTTTGTTTTAGTTCTTCCACACTCCTCTTCCTGCTGCTTGTACTATTTGACCCACGGATTTCGGGTCTAATGAAGAACTAGAATGCTAACCTCTGTCACAGTTTGTCCCTACAGTGGGCACCCTGACAGATGTAGGGTACTTCACTTTCTGTGGAACACCAATACTTACCCAGCAGCAGTCTGTAACACCGTACCTCCCTTCTCTTGCTTCAGCAACTGTGAGAGAGTTCTACAGACCACTAAAACAAGAGCCTGGGAGGAGCAGTATAGGACGGGCACGCCGGGGCGTAGATCCTGTGAAAAGATGATCAACTACTAAACAAATCTCTTCAGTAGTGGATAACAACTAGCTGCTCTTTTTAAAAATGAAAGTGTTCCCCTACCTGTGTTGTGTATGTGTGTTGTCCACAGCAGATTTGGAAGGATCAAAGACTCCCGAAGTGTAATAAGTGAAGGGTATTTCTACTGTGATAGTCGGAAAAAGAGTACAGTTTTTAACTTTCACGAATTGTCAATGCGTCCCACAGTAGTCGTTAGCTTAGAACATCATTTTTATTTTTAAAGGTAAGCACGTTTACCTTTATTGTTCTTTTCAAAGCATCTTGGAAAGTAACCAATGGTTTAACTAAAGTCTTGGTATCATGTTAGATTTCACAGGACAATCAGTCAATTCAAGAACTAGAATTCACCTTAGGTTTTGCAGGATTTTTATGTAGCTTGCAAAGCAAGGAATTGTTATTGCTAGCACCTTTTCCTCTCTCTCTCTCACTTTGTCTTTAAAATAAGGTTCCAAATACCTTGACTCTGTAGTGGAATGTGCAGTAATTCTCACTTTTCTGTTAGCTTTAATGTCCTTAGGAATCCATTCTCACAGTGACTCAGGCCAGTCAGACCTTCTGACCCCCAGAACTCCAGACTCTGGTCTTGTTTCCACTTTAGTCTCTTTAAACATTCAATGGTTATTCAAGAAATAAATTCTAGCATCTCTTAAAAGGTCACCCTGGACCCAGTCAATCCTTTCCCAAAAAAGCAACTATTACACAGCATGGTGTATGGGAAAGCATTTCACTGCAAACTTTTGTTATTCTGCCTGGGAAATCAAACAGGTGTTTGTTTAATAATAGAAGTAAACATTGTATATTTTTCAAGTGCTTTGTATTCAAAGATACCACGTTAACATCCATTGCACTTTCTCCTGCTAAGGGGTCATTCTCAAACTTTCTGCATAAGAAGAATACGTACTATTTTTTTAAATCTTTTTTTTGACTAATAGGAAGAAGAAAAGGATGCAAGAGAAATGGCTTAAAGAAATAACTAACAATGTACAATTCATAAGACACTATAGGTTTGTGTTGAATATAGGAAAATGATGAAACAATCAATGTATATCTATTTATTGCAAATATATGTGTAGCACGGTCCTAGTCACACGGGCAGTGGATCGCTTTACATATGAAAGAAGTAGTGATCAGTAACTATTAATACCAGTATAGAATTAGAATGAGAATGGTAGGTGAGGCATTATCTATATAGGTAGATCCTGAAAAGATCTTTAGCCCGTTCCAGTAATGTAACAGGCTTGGATTACGTGTGATTTCTTCAGGACGGAGATTCCAGATTCTTGGTGTTTGGTAAGAGAAGATCCGCTTCAAAGGTCATAATTCTTTTTAAACTTAACTGGGTAGTTGGAGGTGTATAACTTGGGGATAGACAGATGGTACAAAAGTGATGGATGGAATGCTTGAACTACCTAATTAATCTCAGCTACTGGGAATTACACTGGACCACATTCCAATCCATAGTTTTTATCTTGTCTGTGCCATTACAGACCGGCATGAGCCTAATGCAAATCACTCGTTGCTCCACCAGATCTGGTTATTTCAGTTTATCTCTGTGCCGTAGGCTCATGCTGCACCTCACTGATGGGGCAAAGACAGCTGAAACCAGTCTGTGCTTGTTTTTTTTTTTTCCACAGTGGACGTGGCTTGGTGATTCGCATTGGTCTTTACCTATTGGAGCTGATTTTTATAAGGTCCCTTGATAGAGTGGCACAGTGATAAAAACAAACTATCTCTTTTTAAAGACAATATGGTAATATAAAGTATTGTAGAGTTTATATAATGATGTTTAAACCTGGTGAGGCACAAAGTGCTCAGATTAGCACCATGTTCCTGAGAGCCCTTTTCAGGGTGCATGGGTGACATTAAGTTGGTTGCCTTTATGGGAGGTGCAGAGTGAAGTTCGAAGACGTGTTGTAAACATAGTTTGATAAACTGGTGACTGCATGTAGGAAGCTTGCTCTTTATATAGTGGACCAAAACCATTATTGGTTTACAGAGGCAAAAATGAGAACACTAACTGCTCTCTTTTGTGTAGCGTGGGCAAGCAGTTTAGGCTTATCAGAGGGCAGTGCTAAGCATTTATTGTACTCACAGAGAAAATAAATGAGACGCACATTATATAAATTTTGATACCAAGAACTACGTTCAATCAATCAATCAATCTGGGAATTATGAAGCCGCTACTCACCTGTGAGGGTCTCGAGGCGCTGGGGTGGGGGGATGCAGCTCAGGGTTGGCCGAAAAGCCAGGTCTTGAGGCTCTTCCTGAAGGTGTGCAGAGTGGGGGAGCGTCTGATGTTGACTGGGAGTTCGTTCCAGGCTTTGGCTGCAACGTGGGAGAAGGCTCTTCCCCCTGCTCTGGTTCTGCGGATGCGTGGGGTTGTTGCTAAGGCGAGGTCGGCGGAGCGGAGGTTCCTTTTGGGTGTGTGTAAGGAGATTCTTTCGTTGAGGTATTTGGGTCCGATCTTGTGGAGGTTATCAGGTAAGTAATTTTTTAAATATTGAATTTCACAGGTAAGTAAACAGTTCACATAAATTTGTCTTTATGCAGCAATGCTTCCCTATCGGAAAAAAGCATATGTTGCATACAGTTATTTATGGTCAGTTTCTGTGGGGTTCCTTTGGGACTTGGTGGGCTGTAGGGGGCCAAGGTCCAAAGTACCACCAGCAGTTACTCGTTACCTGCCCTGGGGCGTCTGGGTGCAGAGGTGCTGGTCGGGCTGGTAGATTTGCGCACTACGCCGGTGGAAAGAAAGGGGGCCACCTTGAAACCGCCTGGAGAGGGGGACTTGGGGACAAGTCCGGGAGCTCCTAACAGGGGGGCTCTGGTCACATGGGTTGTGGGAACAAGGGGGCGAGCTGCGGCGCTCAGGTGCAGAGTGGATAGGTCGGCTGGGCTCTGTGCGTCTTCGGTCCTTGTGGTTGTCAGTTTTGCTGGTTGAGCGTGCAGAAATCAGGGCAGCTTGGCCACTCTGGAAGAGGGTCTCTGCGGTGCTGACGTCCCCTCGACGGCTGCCCGGTCTCTGTGCTGTTAGAGTCCCAATGACTTAAACAGGCCTTGGTTGCTGCAAGGGGTCCGGTACCCCAGGTATTGGTGCTATGCGGGTCCGGTTGGTCCTGGTGTCCTCTCGGTGGGGGGACAGATCTGACCTCCAGGAGCATAGGACCCTCTTCCTGGGGGGCTTCTGCGTCGACTGGCTGAGGAGTGGTAACTTAGTGAACCGGACTTGCTTCTTTGATGCCTGCGGACTGCAGGGGAGTAGCTCTTCTACTCCAAGGGAGATTGCTGGCAATTTGCGAAGGTCTGGCCATCAACCGGAGTTCTTGGTAGTTGCTCAGCTGCAGGATGAGTCACTTGGTCACGATTGTTGAGACTGGTGCAGGCAGGCATGGTTTGGCGCCAAAAGTCCACAGCAGTGTTCAGTTCTTATTGTCCCGCTGCTCTTCTTCTGGATTCTGAGTTCCTGGCATCAGGGGTGCCTCCTAAATACTCAATTTAGGCGCATTAAGGGGAGTGACAGGTAGCAGCCAATGGGCTACTTTTCTTTAGTGCGATCACACCCCCAATATGATCACTTCCTGTGGGAAGTGGGCATAACCCTGACCCAATACCACCAAAACCAAGATGGTGGAATTCTAAGTTTAGTGTTCACATCAGGTAGCCCACCTTAGGGGTGGAACTAGCCTGATAGGGAACATGCCTGCTGATTAGCTAATTTTCCTGTCTGTCCTGGTGCCAAATGAACCTGGGGTAGGGGGTGGCATTTCCCCAGTCTGGGGGAAGCCTAGGTCGCATATCAAAGGCACCAGAGGCCTTTGAAGCCTCTTGCCTTGAGATGCTGTTTACTTAGCCATCCTGCTTGGAGAAGGTAACAACACCTCTGGCCGAAGCAGGCATTATTTCTGCCCTCAGAGAGCGTGGGCTCTCGCCTGCAGGGGGTCAGAAACCTGCCCGTGGTGTCAGACTGGTCTACACCAGTCAGCTGGTAGTCGGTAGGTTTTCAGGTGGCACCTCTAAGGTGCCCTCTGGGTGCATGTATTAATATATCCATCACTGGAATCAGTGTGGGTTCATTAATACGAGATGTTTGTTCCAAAACATCTGTAGTTTCAGTGAAGCCATCATGTAGCTGGGAAACTCGTAATTACCAGTGTCCAGCACATGTACTTAAAGTGGCTTCCCTGTTCAGTTGTAATATCTAAGAATCGACTTAGACATCACAGGGGCACATCTACTGATGCAGTTATGCCCACACATGTAGAATAGTGCACCCTACCTTAAGGTTGTGAGACCAGCTGTAGGGGTGACTTATCGAGACTGCATGCAGTGTCTGCTGGCATGGCACACAGGATGTGTGCCATGTTGGGTCTTCACTTTTCTCTGCACCCTGTTCCGCAGCCTTCATTAGCAGTTTGGATGAGTGTGCTGAGGGGTCCCTTAGGGTGGCACAATACATGCTGCAGCCCTTAGGGACCCTCTTTAGCCTCCTTGCCCTAGGTACCAGGGGTACCATTTACGACTTACGAGGTGCTAAAGGTATTGCCAATTGGGGGGAACAATTGTACAGTTTTAGGGAAAGAGATCTGGCACTGGGGACCTGGATAGCAGGAACCCAGTGCACTCGTGTCAAAATTACATCAAATCCCAGTCAAAAAGTGGGGGTGACCATGTCAAAAAGGGGCACTTTTTTACACTGCACTTGTGAAGTGTGTATCTTGGAGATTACCTATACTTTTAATTGTTTGTGTCCTACAATTGTGTGAGTGGGAAGAGCCAGGTTTTTAATGCTCTCTCAAATTCAAGGTGGTTGTCAGTTATTCATGTTGTTGTAGAAATAAAGTTATATAGCTTAACGATAGGAGCTGTGAAGGAGCTTCCACCAATGCAAGACTTTTAACGGTAGGAGTAATCATCCTGGAGCATAGTGACTATGGTGGTGTGGGTACACATTTTCTAAGAAGGGAAGATTTATCCAGTGATGATGATGGCTCCGTGCACAATGGATATTACACTGATAGTCTAGCCATAGTTAATTAGTGTAATGATCGAAAGGCTAGTGAAATGCAAGTCGGTTTATGCAGATTAAAGAGTTGTTTTGAAGTTGCATTCTGTAGTCTCTGAAGTTTGTGTATTAGGTTGGACAGTGCTCCAAAAGCTATAATGTTGTGATATTATACATGTGAAACCTAGGTAAGGGAAATTTTAACCTAGGAATTGAATAATGAAAAGAAGTCATCCAGCATTTTGATTAACGTGTGTCACATGGGAGAGGTTAGGGTTTGTGGTTGCCCCAGATTCCCTAATGGGTGGGGTAGTGGGCCAAGTTTTTTCAGTCAGATGGACGAAGGATGATAGTTGGTCAATTTCCATCATGCTAATATCTCAGTTTTTGAGGTGTTTAGCTTGAGATGTTTTGTTAGCACCCAATGGTCAACTGCTTGGAGGCATTGGCCTATTGCAGAGAAGTTGAGAACGGATGGATTTCCAAGCTCAGAAAAGCACAATATAGTAACTTGCTTCCTCATAAACTAGTAGAAGCATGGTCTACTGCCCAGCGCAGCAAATGCAGATTGAGTGAAAAATGGCACCCATTTGCTGTTCATACCTTGAGGCATGTGAACTGTATAATAAATTTAACCACACACCACATAATTCAACTCCGCAACATGCCACTAGACATAGCTCCATAACACGCAATCTCACTCTACATAATTCCAGGGCACTTAGTACCATTTAATTACTATCCAGTTAATTCCTCAGCACACCGTACCACATTTCCACTACACAA
Source organism: Calotriton arnoldi (assembly GCA_963921515.1). NCBI lineage: Eukaryota > Metazoa > Chordata > Amphibia > Caudata > Salamandridae > Calotriton > Calotriton arnoldi. Next base: position 5,157,112 of record CAWUFW010000005.1, on the reverse strand, counting down.
CTCCACACCACATAATTCCACAACAAACAATTCCAATACAACCCATCTCTCCCTCACACTTCCACCAGCCCTATCATCTCTCCCCCACACACCCACTGCTCCTCTCATCTCTCCCTAACACTGCACTGCCACCTCTCAATCTACAATCCCACTGCCCCCTGGCATTCCTGCCTCACACTCCCCGTCTCCTCTCTAAATACTGCCAGCTCACACAAGCTACCTTAAAAAGACAAAAAAAAAAACCAAAAAAATTAAAGTACAATAACACTTGAAAACCGGAGTTAATCTGGTGCATTTTTGGTCTATATGTACTTGTTTCCATTGTGCATCTATGTACCTTCCATGTACTTGAATCTGTGTGTTTGTTACTTTTCTCCTGAAAAAGCATATCCAATGCACTACCTTATTTCTTAGCCTGTACCTCTATCAATATCTTTAATCTATATATACTTACCTCCTTTGTGCATCTATATGCTTTCAATGTACTTATGGATCTGTATATTTATCCCTTTCTTCTTATTTAGCATTTCCAATGCACTACCCTATTTCTCAGCCTAGACTTCTCTCAATATATCTTCTAGCTCATCTCAAACTTCTTTCCACTACTCTTTCCAATGCACTACCCTATTTCACACCCTATACATCTATCAATATATCCTCTACATCCACTCTCTCATTTATCCCAAACCCCATACCACTACTATGATCCCCAAAATAACCCTTTCTAGACTCTCCCCTACTCCTCCTTGCATCATCTGACACCTCTTTTACTATACCGATCCCCCAAAACAAACCTTTCTAAACTCTTCCCTCTGACTCTTCCCCTTTTTACTCATCCAAAAGCTTCCTCCTACTGCTATGACCTCCAAAAAAAAAAAATATATATATCCAAATCCTTCACTCTCCTATCCCTCCACTATCCTATCAAAATAACAGACTAACATGTTCACTTCTCAAATTCCATATTCCACTATACTAATTCACCACTAATCCTTTATGGGTTCCAGAGTGGTGTGCTACTCGCCAATAAAGCGTTTCAACACCCCATCAGGGTTACAAGCGCTATATAAATGCAAACCTTTTCCCCTTTTCTACCCCTCCCCAACCCTTCTCAATCCAAATAACTGACTAACATATCCACCACTCAAATTACTTTCATGTTTCACCGTACTAATTCAACACTAATCCTTATGGGTTCCAGATTAGCGTGCTACTCGCCAAAAAAGCGCTTCAAAACCCAATCAGGGGTAGTAAGCGCTATATAAATACAAACCTCTTTCTCTCTTCTATCCCGCCGCCTACCCTTCTCTATCCAAATAACTGAATAACATATCCACCACTCAAATTACTTCATATTTCACTATACTAATTTTCAACACTAATCCTTTATGGGTTCCGGAGTAGCGTGCTACTCGCCAGAAAAGCGCTTCAACACCCATCAGGGGTAACAGGTGCTATATGAATGCAAACCTTTCTTCCCCTTCTATCCCTCCCCTATCCTTCTCACTCCAAATAACTGACTAATATCCACCACTCAAATTACTTTCATATTTCACCATACTAATTCACCACTAATCCTTTATGAGTTTCCGGAGTAGCGTGCGACTCGCCCAAAAAAAAGTGCTTCAACACCCCATCAGGGGTAACAAGCGCTATATAAATACAAACCTTTTTTCCTCTTCTATCCTTCTGCTATCCTTCCGAATCCAAATAACTGACTAACCTACCCACCACTTAAAATTACTTTCATATTTCACTATACTAATTCAACACTAATCCTCTATGGGTCCCGGAGTAGCGTGCTACTCGCCGAAAAAGCGATTCGACGCCTCGTCAGGGGTAGTAAGCGCTATATAAATGCAATTACAATACAATAGACCCTAAAAACTGTGGTAGGGCTATCAGACTGACTGCTTGTTGAGATGCAATGCTGAAAGTCGGAGCTCTGACTTGAGCCCTTTTGGCAAATGTCGAGATAGATTGCACATCAGGCTATGAGGCAGCTAAATATCATTTAGTTAGGAAATAGTTCTAAGTTATGGGTGTGTGATGAACATTGTCTGGGGAGTATCTAGCTTTCACCCTCATGCAATTGTTAATTGCTCATATGTTTATTATAATAATGGCAATTCTTGTTCACAAAGTTTACATGACAATAGCACATAATAAATACCAACCCTTTGAAAATACCATTGTTTGTGTGTGTACTTATTCTGGGGTCTGGGTGCTGCTGCATATCACCTGCAGATGGAAAAGACTAGCCGGTTTGCCTGACTCCTGACACCCACACTCCACTGCAGCATAAGCCAGTTGAAGGGGCGAGGGAACTTTGCCACTTTACTCTTCTCTGCAAAGATATCAGTTTTCTTTTGTGGCTCAAGACATCTACCCAGTGGACCCACGAAATATCAGGTAACATGACAGATGAGAGGAGGCAGGCGTAAGGGATTGATTGGGAGACTGGGAGGACACAGTGTTGAAGATAATGGATAACGAACGCAGTGCAAGAATAGACTCAGCATTTCAGTATTTCTGACAGTATATTCTTTGTCCCGCATCTTGCAGGTAACTCTTACGAGCATACTCCGGATTCGCTCACTACCAGCTAGCACGATGTACTTTGCGAAGAGTGGATATCTATTTTGAAATAATCTGCATCCTTTCACTATCCAGAGTTTTTCTAATCCACAGACTGTGAGGAGTTGCAGTATTTCTGTATGCTGCTGGATTACTATACAAAATGGCAACTTTCTTTCTTGATGTCAAGACCTGTGACTACATACATTCGGTCCAATCTCTCATCTGACCACTCAAACAATCATGTCATTTTGAAGAAGATCTAAGCAATGCATTTTATGTGCTTTTAAATGTAATCTAAAAATTATTTTATGTTACAACAAGCTGGTTGACATACCAATACATCTGTTAAGACTGTCTTCTAGAATCCATTTCTACTATTCCTAAGAAGCTAGGTCATCACTCTGCTCCCCGTTCCTTGGGGTTAAGCATTTGTGAAAAGGAAGTCATTGTACCTGACACCAGATGCTTGTAATAACCAAACTGTATTAGATTTAGTGGTACACATCATCATACAACTACAACCAAGTAAAATCACCTTTCTGGATCAGATCATTGAACACTGATAGCCTCCCATCAGAAGTACACATTTTACATAGGCATTCCATTATAGGTACATCAACCCCCCACATTTTCTCGTGTTTCCGAGGCCAACCTCAAGCCTCGTAAATTGGTTGTTCTTGGCAAGCACACCAGTCAGTGCCCCTCCGCCACACCACAAGCGAGGGGGGCTCAGGACACTTCCAGCAGCGAGCAATGTCCCACCTGGCCACCAAGAATGCCACCCCAATAAACATTCTCTCCGCACTGGAATCGCCAACTCCCTCCAACCTGCCCAAGAGTGCCTCCCGGAGGCCCAATTCAATATGGTGGTCTCCGCGATCTCATGGCTCACTCCACTCCAGAAGGCTCTCAGGAGCGGACAGGACCATACCATATGGAAGTCAGCAACAGGGGCGGAGCAGTGCGCACATACTGCTTGTCCTTCCTGGCCCATCTGTTGTAGTCGCTGTGGGGATAAGTATGTTGCATTAGGGTAATTTACGACAGAGATGCAAGAAGAGATCTGGCGCGTTGAGCATTAGGGAACGATGGATCATAGAAATTGCAGCTTTGCCCAGGTGACCTGTCATGAGCTTTTCTTCAATGGGGCTGTACTCTGGGATCTGCGCATCCGCCAAGAGCTGGGTCAGGAGAGCGTGGCGCAGCTGTAGAGAACAAAATAATTGTATGTGTGATAGGCTGTATTTGTCCTGTAGCTCTTGGAAGGACATCAGGAGCCGTATTATGGAAGTATCCCGGGGGTGCAACGGGCGTTTGCGCCCGCTTTGCGAGCCCCGGAGCACTTTGGCATTACAGAAGGGGCCGCAGACACTTGTGAAGTAGGGTCCCGTTCTACCATATAACAGAGATCCTATGTACCATTCTGCTCTGTCCATCAAACATGACACTCCCATATAGGCCCCACCAGTCAGGCCCTGATAGATGTCCTAAGTTGTCCATTTTCCTTCCGCCTCTCAGCACGTGCCACAGTAGCCCACCTCCTTAGATGCACACACACATGTAGGCCCAAGAGGCCACTGCCTCTTGCTATCATTTTTAATAAAACAAATCTCGTAGGCCTCTCTGACCTGACAGCAGGGACCTGTGCCATCCACCGCGGCACCAGCCCCCCCCTTGTAAATTTCCACAGTTACAAGTATAAGGCTAGTCCACACGTACGTGACACTCTGCTGGTACATCTTGATCTTTCACAAGCAATGTTTGCAATGTTTGTACTTATGAAACTTTCCACGCTTGCTCAACTGAAACTGAAAAGGCGGCTGCATGACAGAGAAATAATGTATAAAATATTAATTTCCGAGCATCTTACGTTAAAAGTTATCTTTTTTTTATGTTTGCGGTCAAGAGCACTGACCACCTGCTAAAAGCCCCTATTTCACCATGAGGCCACTTCTGTGTTCTTCAGGACTTTCCAAAGTTACTGTAAGCGCGCGGTCAAGGACCCACGTCAGGGCCCACATCAACTGTGGGTGGCAGTTCTGCATTAAGCCATATAAAAGGTTTGCACCCATGTCCACGCCCTGAACTCTTCGTCTAGTGCCTTGCACGGTGAGGGTTCCCGGTCGACCGTTCTCCTGATTTTTGGGCCTAGAACTTCCATTCTCAAGGTGGTAATGCTCTTTTCTGATTGCTAGCCTTTTGACTTTGTCAGCCTCTCTAATTTAGCTCATCCACACCCAATTCATTGCATTTATCCTAGCTTAAATTGTGTAGCCTTGGATGGTTTTTGCTCTCTCATTTAAGATTTGCCCTCTAGGCGCTTGCCTATTCATGATCTCTAATTTCAGGGTTGCCCTTTAGGCAGCTGCGCATTAAATGATATATGCATAGATATTTTTGCTTCACTTGAACAGCTGATTTATAATATTGTCGATGCTTTTATTTCATCCTGCTCATGTGTTGACGAGCAGCATTTAAATGAACAGTTCTCTGTGTTACTGAATTGCTTAATAAAGTGCCACTGTATTTCACACTGTTGTTCCTTCTTCTCAGTGAACGAGCAGAGTGCGGGTCTTGCTCTCGTGAGCCGGTAAGCCAAGTGTGACCACCCATTTACCCTCGATCACTTGTGCGTCCCCTTCTGTAATACCAATAGCGCTGGCGCACATAAAGTGCCAGCACTGTCTTCAGAGGGCATTCCCTCATTTGCATGGGGGCATGGCCCCATGCAAATGAGGGAATCTCTTTGCCACTAGGCCCGCGCCGTATTATACACGCCGGCGCAGAGGCAAAGAAGCTAACAGGAGGCGCACTGACAGTGTGCCACCTGATTGCAGCCCTCTGGATGGGGGCTAGTGGGTCCCATGGACACTCCAGACATCCCTTTGCAGGTGGATGCAGTCACTCACTGCACCCACCTGCAAGGGGATCTCTAATCCCCTTTAAAAGTGCAGGCGGGTTGCAGCCTGCACTGGGAAACATGGAGCGGCATCAAAGCAGTAGCTTTGTTTTTCACCTGAATGCGCTGCCCCCAGGGCCAGGTGAGTTCGCAGCTGCCCTGAGGGCAGGGCATTCCATGTAATAGGGTGCACTATGCCTGTTTTTCGCCCGGCGCACCTGTTTGACACCGGGTGCAAACAGGAAAAGCACGCCATTTACATAATAGGGCCCCAGGAACCCACCTCTACGAACATCGCCCAGGTAGGTAATACCTATGCGGTCCCAGTGATAAAAGCCCGCAAGACCACCCACCTGGTCCAGCCAGGTACCCCGCCACATTTGTGTCATGTCTGTAAGGTAGCGCTTCCGAGTGAGGCACAGAGCTGCTCCCCAGCAGAGCACCATCATTCGTATGCAGGACGACACCGTAGAGGGCTTAGAGCTGCTGTAGAGTAGATCGAGAAGGCCGTTGAAGCCTATAAGGTGTAATTCAAGACGATAGGTGGGGTCATCCCATCCCCGGTTAACCATTCATTCACAGGGACTCGGTGTGTGGCGAGATAGTATCCATAAAGGTCTGGGTCGCCTAGTCCTCCATCAAACGGTGATTTGCAGGCCAATGCGAAGGCCACCCGATGTCGCCTACCTGCCCAGATGGAGGTTAATTTTGAAGTGAGGGAGCATGCACGGGGAATGGGATGAGGGTAATTCGCTAGGGCATGGATACCGTGGTCAAGACATGATTTTAAATGGAGCGGTGCACCCCATCGGATTAAACGGCAGGCGGCTCCACTTACGTAGGTCATGTTCCAGAGTCTACGTGAGAGAGCCAAAATTGAGAGACCAAGCCAGGTCCGGAAGACGAGATGCGAATCCCTATGTACATAAAGGAGTTTAGTCTGGTAGGGATATCGGTGCACCAGTGCTGCATCACAAGTTACCGATACAAGAACAGATGTGCTAGCGTTCACCCGCAGACCCGATACCTCAGCATATTATTGAAGGATCTTGAGGCACCTAGGAGGTTGTATGATGTAACAACGCGATCATTTAGATCGCGGTACATTACATCGCTGTTTTTACAACGCAAGTCGTTACCACGACTTGCGCTGTAGGGCGCTGGACTTAGGAATAGTATGATTTACTATTCCAACTCCAGCCTACGTACAGTAGGGAAGGTGTTGGAATAGTAAATCACACTATTCCTTAGTCTAGAGCGCCCTCCAGTGCAAGTCGTGGTAACGACTTTCGTTGTAAAAGCAGCGATCTAAATGTACTGCGGTGTTTTGACCGCGTTGTTAAGGTCGTTTCCCACCTAGGATCCATTGTTTGTGGCTCACTGAGGAAAAGTAGGACATCATCTGCATACAAGGCTATAGGTCTTCTATGCCACTTCCCCACTGCCAACCCCGAACCCGCGCATCACACTTAATGAGGTGTGCCAATGGTGAGAGCGAAGAGCAACGGGGACAGGGGGCAGCCCTGATGGGTTCCCCTGTGAATCGGAAAAAACAGGGAGAGGATCCCATTTACCCGAATCTGAACAGTGGGGGCATTGTTCAACAGCCCCACTAGTCTGCAAAAAATGGGTCCAAAGCCCGCTCGATGAAGCACGGAAGGACCAAGAGACCGTGTCAAAGGTCTTTTGGAAGTCACTCAGGAGGAGAGCCAGCCCATCGCCCAGGTGGGGCACCTAAGAAAGAGCCTATTGCCCCCTCCGAATGCAGTGGCGGGTACTCCTACTCGGCATAAATCTGCACTGGTCTGGGTGCACGAGTTATGTGAGAGTTTGAGTAATCCTGCTCACCAACACCTTCGCAAAGATTTTGACGTAGGAGTTGATGAGGGAAATCAGGCGATATGATGAGAAGCATTCTGCCCGTTGTCCTGCCTTGGGTATAACCACAATGGTGGCAGTGTCTAGGTCTGGGGGAAAAGAACTGCGTTTCAGGGCAACAGCGTAGAGGGCCAATAAATGTGGAGACGAGATCCCTGTACCGTTTAAAAAACTCTATAGGGAATCTATCCGGATCAGGGGTCTTCCCAGACTGGAGATCAGTTATTACTTGCCCTATCTCCTCCACCGATAGCAGTAGATCCAACTCTCGGGCCAAGGAGGGTGTGATAAATGGTAGGGGGATATCTCCAATATGGGGACGGGCAAATTCGACATCAGATGCTTGTTCAACACGGTTTGGCAAACCCAGTTGGTCTGACTTTGGCTTCCAGCCTTTTGACTTTGTCGGTGCTTGTTTTTTTGGTCATGATTTTTGCAAAACATTATTGTTGGGCGAGTTGCCAGACGATCTTCAATGTAGAAAAAAGCATTGGCAAAAAGTAAAAATATTTTGTCTAAAAAAACAGACCTTGCTATAGTAGTACCTGCTACTTAAGGCAACTCTGTGTTTGAATATGCTCCTGGTGAAAGAGCTGAATGCCAATACACTCAGTGAAGTTAGCCAGTGGCTTAAGTGGGCTGACGCACTGCCCATTCTGTATGCTGTAAAGGACAGACAAACCGTGTGAGTGACACAATTACTGACCACTAGATGAAGAGGGTTGGTTTAAGGCCCCTGTACCCAAGTGTATTAACCATTTAATTGTAGTAAAATCCAAACGTCTTGGCTAAGGTCAGACTAGAATCAGTTCCATGCCCTTAAGATTTCCTCTCAAGATCACATAAATAACATTGGCTTCAAAGATATTTATTGTTGAAGTACAGGGAGGATATTCGAGGCTGATTTCTGCATCTTATGATTCCAGATTTCATGGACATGCATTCTGTTAGACTTTCGTAGCAACTGGAAATGTTACATGCTGTTGGCCTTCTGAATCTGAAAAATAAATATTCCAGAGTTTTAACCATGTTTAAAACATCCTTCTGCTTATACATTTTTAGCTTTTGCACCAGTCATATTACACACCGGCAAGACCATTTAAGACCGATCCAGCAGATTTGTTTCATATGGCTGTGATTTTCCCACGTATTGTAAAATACTGGCATGAGATATTTTACACATTATCAAACATATTAGATGGCAGGCTTACACTAAGCCCAGAGATGGCACTCTGAAGCTACATAAAATTACTAACAACTGGGTCTCAAGGGGGTGAATATCACTTATTTTTAATCACATTTTTATTGTTTTTGAACACAGCAGTACACAACAAATCCATCTTACAGCAACGTACCCCTCCCTTATGTCCCTTACCAAGCAGCCCTACATGGTTCCACCGCCAATCGGATTGCTTCTCCACTAACGTTCAGCAACACATAGAATTCTCACCTCTTCCCCCAAATTTTTACATGTTTATTGAGGCATCCTGTGGCCCTATAAGTGGGTTCCTCTTGTTGCGAAATTCAGTCCATTGCTCCTTTCCATTCAGACAGTGTGAGAGGATTGGGGGCCTTCCACCTACGTGCAGTGTCCCTCTTGGCCAGCATTGTTGCCATTACTACCAGTATGGTTCAGGAAGCCTACCGGCATGCCAGACCTTTAGTGGTGTGAAGTAGGTTGCATGTAGATAATGCAGCTGGATTAGCTAGAGCCTGGAGGATAGCACAATTTCACAGTGGGCCATTCGCCCCTACCTCCAGTCTGCATCGTCAAGAGATCTCACCCAGCCTTCCCATTTCTGCTTTAGGGACTAAAATGTGTCCGTTGCATTACTAATGAGCGAGCGGTATATTTTAGACATTCTGTCTCAGCCCAGACTACACTTTTTTAACCAAGCCTCCAGCAGGCTGTATTCCAGCAGGTCAGAGAACCCTGGGTGATGGCTGGCCAGTTCTTGTCTAATCTGTAAGTATTCGTGAAATTGGGTGTGTGCTAGCTTGAAGTGTGTTTGTAACTCACCAAAGGCTTTCATGTGGGATTGATCCATTCCAAACATCTCCCAGCATTGTGATCCCAATCCAAACCCAATGGCCAAATCTCTCCAACTGGGACGTGTGGCTCAGCCAACGGTCATTCCACAGTGGGGTTTGTTGCGTCAGCCTTTTATCTCATCCTGCAAATCTAAGTGCCGCCCACCAACTGAGAAACACCACCCTTGTAATCTTTGGAATATGAACCGGAATGGGGCTGCCATATAGAAAGTTTATCATAATATCTGGGCCTAGTAGGGTCAGTTCTGTTCGGTAGGTTGGGTCATTCCACCCTCCAGTCAACCAGTCATTAATGACCAGGAGCTGTGAGGCCCTGTATTAGAGTTGCACGTCAGCCATCCCCATTCAGCCCTCATATGTCCTTTGCCGTCATTTGTCCTAGGCGATTCGTGGGGTTCAACCGCCACATAGAAACGGGTGGATTAAAGCGGTAAGGTTGGCAAACCAAGCGTTGGGGATTGGGAGTAGAAAATCTTGCAACAAATACAGGTTCTGCAGAAGCACTATCATTTTAAATAGGGCCACTCTTCCCTGGATGTGCAGTGAAAGTCTGGCCCAGTTCTGTAGGTCCGTTTTTTTAATTTTGTTGAGAAAGTGAGTAAGGTTAAGATCCCATGCGAGTGCCTGCACCACGGGTATATGAACTCCCAGATATTTAAAGCTTAATCTTCTGTATGCGATTGTGTATGAAGGTCTGAGGCTTCGTCAAAGATCTTCAAGATCTGTAAGATACGGGGGCCTGACATTTGGGGGGTTGGCCTGGAAAGTGAGTATGTTGTCAGCATATAAGACTGTCGGATCTTCCATCCTGCCCTGCTCATCCCCGGCCCTATACCTGAGCATCACAGTGGATTATTCTGCCTAGAGGTTCAATTGCAGTAGCAAAAAGGGGAGACAGCAGGCATCCCTGCCTGGTTCCCTTCGGATCGAAAAGGTTTTAGAGAGAACCTCCTTAATCAAGACTTTGGCTGAGTGCTCCATATAAAGGAATTGAACATGTTTATGATATCTAGGTCTGAATCCCCTACAGTGAAGGACTTGGTCCAGGTAGGACCAGTCCACTGTGGCGAATGCCTTCCCGAAGTCTACTATTAGTAGTGCACAGGGTTCAGATGTATCCTGAAGGCGGGCCTGCGCCACATTGCCTCAACTGGCAATGCAAACAGTGACGGGTGCTATGATTGGGCATAAAGCTGCTTTGGTCAATTTGAATAAGGTCCCCTCAGACACAGAGTCGATTCGGCAGTGCTTTAGCAAACATTTTTAGTTCTGTGTTAATTAAATAGGTTGGAATGAGGCACAGTTGTCTGCGGGCTGTACTGCCTTGGGGATAGTGGCCACATCCACCTCTAGAGGAAAGGATCCTAATCATAGCGCCTCCCCATATATGTTTAGCAGGAGTGGGGTAAGAGTACCATGGAAACTACAATAATATTCTAGGGGAAATCCATCAGGTCCTGGAGACGTCTCTGTGTTTGTGTCTTGTATGGCTTTCCCTATTTCATCTGCTGTTATGGGAACTTCGAGCTCAACCCTTCATAAGTTTAGCAAGTGGTATTTCCGGAAGGAGTAGGCTGGCACGTTTGCTATCTGACCGGGGTTGAGTGGCGTATAATGCCTGATAGTAATTGGCGACCCTGTCAACTATGTCTACAGCAGTGGTGAAGTGACACCGTTTCAGGTCTGTAAGACCCAGAAGTATTCTGGACCCCTTGTCCCTGGTGACCAGCCAATAGAGGAGCTTCCCATTCTTATGCCTATGCTCGTACACCCGTCTGGTCGATGCCATCCAGCACTGGTGGCCCTTGTCTAGTGCTAATTGCTGCAACAAGGCTTGGTCGACTTCAGGTTGGCGATGTAGTATTTCAGGAGCATCTGTGTTGCACTTCTTCTCACGCTGCAGTATTCGAGTCTCAATTCTAGTGATCTGACAAAGTTTGGCCTTTTCAGCCTAGCGGAGATATGACTTGGCTCTCCCCAAAATCGTGGCCTTGCTAGCTCCCAATAGTGTGCCTTCTGAGGCCATTGCCACTGTTGGTCTCTTAGTACAATTGGAGTTCCCTGCGTGTATATCCCGTGAAGTATGTTAATCCACCAGACAGCATGCATTGAGCCGCCGCATTGGCCGTCTGTGATACTATACAGATGGCTGACATTGTAGGTCATGATTTGAAATTCAGCCATTGGGATTGTGGTTGAATGTATGACTTAGGTTGTGGTCAGGGATGACATTCAAGCTGCCAGTTGGCAAGGATATGCATGTGTCTTTAATCCTAATCTCTCACGGTAACATAACTGCTAACTACCTTGTTCAGGGCATTAGAGGCAAACCTCCTTCTCATAAGGATCCTCTGAGTAGGGCACAAATTACTTCCCCCGTCACATGACCCCGGGCCTCCTTATACATCTCTCTCACCTTGGGTATCACGCCCATCAACCTCCTCTTTTTCCCCCTTCAGTGTTAGAGCATGTCTTGAGCAAAAACATCAGTTATGGGAAGCCTTCTCCCTCCGAGGTGGCCCCCTGAACACTCCTCCGTTTGTTGCATGACTCTTCAGTAGGGGAGCCGTATCCACCTGTTGGTGACCTCTGTCTGAACCAGATGAATCAGGCGACCATGAAGCGTCCTTCGGCATGTCAGTGTTTTACGTGAGGTATTTGATGGGGATCGCTTGGGCGTCAGAGGTTGTGGTCTTCAGTCAGAAAGGGCGGAGGATCATGGCAACGGATCTCTTTTCTCTCCGCTGCCCACTCCCACGCCTCTTCTGGGAACACGAAGAAGTAGGACCAGCATATGTGAACCACCTTCAGTTTTTGCGGATAAATCATCATGTACAGTAGGGACAGTTCCCTCAACTTCAGCTTAACTGCCTCAAGGAATTTCCATGCTTCTGGACCAGCCTGGTATAGTCGGGGAAAATCATAATGCAGGTTGATTGAGACTGTAGGCTGCCCTTCTTGCGAGCTTCTTGCAGGATGTAAACGCAGCCTCAATAGCTCAATATATGGGCAATCATTTGTCTCAGAGGTGTTCCCAGCACAGGTCGTTGGGCCAGGGCCCTGTGTGCGCATTCCACCACAAACCATTGTGACAGTAAACCTTTGGGGATCCAGGACCGAAGCCACTTTTCTAAAAGTACTTACGGTGTTGTGTTTTCAGCCCCCTCTGGGAATCCCACAAAGTGTAAATTGTTGCGGCTGGACTGATTTTCAGCATCGTCAGCCCTATTCTCGAGAGTGCGAGTAGTCGCAGTCAGCTTGAGCACCGTCTCCTCAAGGTTTGTTACTTCATCCTTGAGGAAGGTGATCCTTCCCTCCGCTTCTGTCACACAGCCAGACACATTTCGAAGGTCTTGTCGAAGGAGGGCAACATCCACCCCACATCCCCTATCTTTGTCTTCACCCCCCCAGCGAGGTTTGGATTGCCTGGAGAATGGTTGTCAGCTCTGCGGAGTCCATTTGTCACAGAGGGGAGGTCTCACTGGGTGGTTTGGTCTGACTCAAAGTGGGGGTGGTGTACTTGTCGATCCATGACTAGGTATACAGTTGCAACCCCATGTCTTTCCCCATCTCTGATGACAAGAAGGTACTTCAAGGTGGGAGGCCGATGTCAGTATGAGTAGAGTCCAGGAGTTCTCTCTGTTTGCCTCTGGCTGGTCGCACCTTCATCAGTAGAAGAATCCCTGCCCGTCTGCTTGCCTCAGCCACTTTACATGAGGCAGCACGTATAGTCAGGGCCTGGTGTTGTTCGGGCACCCACTCTTCCACCCCGCATAAGGTTGCAACCAAGCAGAGTGGCAACAGTCACTATTGTGTATCCCACCCCACACCGCCTTCTGTAGCCTGAACGAGAAGGGGAGGGAGGTCACTGGTCCAGACCGGCAGCAGTGACTTGCCCCCAGCTCACTGCTCAAGTGGCTTTTCCATCTCGACTCCTCTGTTCCCAGGGCCAGGCCTCTGAGAGGGGACGAATACTCTGTCAGGGCCGCTTTCCTCCAAGGCCCCCAAGAAGGCGCTTGAGCCACAGGGCTGTATTGCTTCGCACTCCCAGATAATAGAGAATACCACCCTCCTTCACGGAGGCTCAAACACGATGAAGCAATAAAAACAACACAACACCACCTGGAAAGGAATTTCACATTATAAAATGAAACACATCAAAGAATAAGGCATGGGGTTTTATTTAAGCAATGCTCTCTAACAGAAAGGCTTTCCCAGATGTCAAATGAATAACATTCAAATGTATATGGATATATATGTATATATGCAATACATGGAATATACATGAAATAAAATGCAAGCAGATAACAATAATAAAATAAAATGCAAGCAGATAACAATAATAAAATAAAACGCAAGCAGATAATAATATGGAATGAAACCCCAGCAGAATATGCTGGACGTCCTGCAAGAAATCAGAAAGATATATACACTAAATACACACTGAAGACTTGGATGTGCACACAGACTCACTCACACATCACAAAGTCAGTACTCAAAAACAAAACACCTCAGATGATTATAGCCACTGGAGACTCGAATGTGCACACATACACTCACACATCACAATGGCAATAATCAAAAACAAGATACATCACCGGCTGCAAACACTGCATCTTAGCCCACTCCAGACTGGGGGATTCACAGCCGGGGTTAAGAGCCTCAGCAAACCAGGGTTCTGCTGTACCGAAGTAAACACGTCTGTCCCCAGTCGGACTCCAAAACAAATCTCTGTTTTTAAGTCAACAAACCCCAGCTTTATAAACAAAACACACTAGAAGGTTCTGAGATGCCTTCCTCTGCGCCAAGGAAACTTACTGGAATTGGCACTTTCCATGCAAGCATTTCAAAGGCAAAGGAGTTCTCACGTTCCTTCTGCATTCTCGCATGTTCCAGCCTTTATCTTAACAAAGCTTATGACAGTCTCCTGCAGTACAGTCAACAAAACAACCTTGAACATGAATACCCTAAACAACTTGAGTAATCTGGGGGCCTGCCAGTGCGTGCAAAAAGCTCAAGTAAGACCGAGTCAGAATTTAAGATGGCATTAGGGCATGTCAAAGGCAATAGTAAGAACTTCATAATACTTCCCAATGTACAACACAACGCACATTTGGGCACCACTGCCTATAGCATCACACACTTCATCTCCCAATGTACAACATAATGCACATTTGGGCACCACTCATAACACTGCACTTCGAGACCAAGAAGTACATTCCACCTTTCTCTCTCTCTCTCTCTCTCTCTCTCTCTCTCTCTCTCGCTCTCTTTCGCTCTCTCTCGCTCGCTCTCTCTCTCTCTCTCGCTCTCTCTCTCTCTCTCGCTCTCTCTCTCTCTCTCTCACACACATATGCTTTCAGATGCACATCCCACACGTTCTGTTCCTGGCAAGGCTGTACCTACTCTGTGAAAGCTCTCCCACTTTAAAACTACAAGATTACACGAGAGACATCTTCAAGGAAAAAAGCACATGCAGGGAAAAATGACATTCAAGCTAGGATAAAGTAAAGCACCAAAAGTCAATTAAAACAATGGTAGTCAAAGGTCATCACGTGGTTCAAAACATAGGTGTGCCTCTAGCACTACAAAGGCCCACCACTGCAGTTCTGCGCCTTTAGACACCCCAATCGGGGATGTCCCGGTGGGGGCCCGAACCTCCCCTCTGCTTAGGAGCACCGGGCTTTCAACTTCAGACCCTAAAAGCCCGGGCCCAAGGGGGGACGCCCAAATATCACCCGGCCTGCTTGCCTCCAAGATCCTCAGGAGACGACACGAGCGGCCAGGACCCTTAGCCTTGGCGTTGCGCCGCCGGGCCCACCGCGTAGGCCCACAGTGATGGCCAACGGTCAGGGAGCACACCGTCCTAGCTCCAAGTGCGTGACTGACTCTACCACAGCTCCCCTTTGTCCAGAACCAGTCTGAAGGCAATTCCCTCGGCAGACATTCCACCAGTGAAAGCGTCCTTGGCATGGGCTGAAAACCTTCCTTTCTGGACCACCAAGCAGCCGCCTCGAGCCCATTAACATCTGGTCTGGGTCGCCTCAGCAAATCACCGCCATCTTTTTTTTTTGTTTGTTTTTTTTGGGGTTTTTTAAACCATTTTATTGCATACTTCAGGTTACACTGCCATTGGCCTACAACCCGGAGGCCGGCGGCTTATCTGTTCAAGTGAACGTACACAGCTTTGTTTGCCAACAACCCAAAGGGCAGGCAGCGAATTTCAGTCTGTATGCATCTTTTCTGTGAGAAATAACCTGCAGCGCAGTTATTTATATCGAAACAATAAAACCAACATGAACTGTACCCCCCTCCCTCCTCCCTCTGCCATACTTTCAAGTCCAGGGGTTGTCCCCTCAAATGTCTATTTAGATAGTTTGCCATGTCATTTACATTCAGCCAGTGTTCGCATAATCAGCAGTGTACACCCCAGTCAGCCAGTGCCCAATGTCATGCTCGGGTCCTCTGATCATATCTTCTTTTTCATTTGTTCAAGCAGATCTCTCCCGCCCCCACGCGCCACTAGTCCCCCTGAAGATCTGCGCCGCCTGATCGCAACCAATCGGCAAAAGGTTCCCATATGTCAGATGGTCTAGTTCTACTAGGCATTAGTTCCCAAAAGACGGTCAGCTGATCCTTGCAATACGTAACAGCTCTGACCCAATCAGCCACTGCAGGAGGAGTCTGTTTTTTCCAGTGTATGGCCACCTGTCTTTTCGCTAGTAGCAGCATCATGGCCGTGAGTTTGCGGTGTTCTTTCGGGATTTCCTGTACATGTCCCAGTAGCGCCATCAACAGCGTCGCTGGTAGTGAGTTATGTATGATCTGTCCTATGTGTCTAAAGATATCTATCCAATATTGCGCTATAGGTCCGCAATTCCAGGCTAGGTGGGTAAACGTGGCGGTCTGGGCGCCGCACCTCCAGCACCTCGCATCAGGGTGTAGGCCCATCCGATGCAACTGTGACGGTGTGCGATATAATCTGTGTAAGAAGTTAAAATGGATAAATCGCAATCTATAATTCGGCGACAGGCATTCCAGCTGAGAGCAGCAGAACTGCCACTGGTTATCAGTGATCGTTAAATCGGTATCTTTTTCCCATTCTGCTTTGGAGGTGACTTCGGTGAGTGGAGATTCCCTCTGTGTGATGCTGTAGATGCGTGTAATAAGTTTGCGGGAGGATGGGTTCGACAAGACATTTTCTAACGCAGGCAGAGTAGGCGGTGCGTCTGGGAACTCCTTATATCTTGATCTGCATGTTGCTCTACATTGATAATATAGGAGCGTATCTGGCACGGTGGGTGTCTGTGGAGCACACATCTGTGTTAATGTCAAAAAATTTCCGTTTGGAAACAGGTCGCTCCCTGTCTCTAATTTATGTGATTGTGCCCTCATTGCAATTGCCTTGTCTAACAGGGGGTTCAGTAGGGGGTTACCTCCTATGGGCATAGAAGGTGCATACAGCTCTTCCTGTCGAGCTCTCTTTGCGATTCCTCTCCATGCCCACCGTACCGCCTCTACCGTGTCGATTACTTGGTGTGGTCGTTTATATGGTTTATAAATGGCCGTATTAAGCGGGAGTGGTGCAACTCTGTCCATTTCTATTGCCACGTGAGGTTGGAATGGTGTGGGGTGGTGCCAGAAATGTAGGAACTGCGCTTGTGCGCTGTAGGCATACAGCTCAAAATCTGGGGCACCCAGCCCACCCTGTGTGAATGGTAGTGTCAGTATTTTCCATGAGATTCGGGGTTGTGTACCCACCCAGATCAGGTCCAATATGTTTGAGCGTAGCCGCTTAAAAAAGTGAACGTTCAATGGCATTGGAATGTTCACAAACAGGTATAGGAGTTTGGGCAATATTACCATTTTTGTAATAGCTATACGCCCTGTTAAGGACAAGGGCAGTTTCTTCCATCGTGGTATCTTACTCTCCAGCCAGTCCATTGCTCTGCCATAATTGGCCGTCCATATCTCCTGTACAGATCTACTTATGTGAATGCCTAAGTATCTCGTCTCCCTCTCCGCCCATTGTATTGGGAATTCTGAATCAAACGGAATTGTAGCATCGGTGAGCGGTAGCATCACAGATTTCTTCCAGTTGATCTGGATCCCAGTTAGTCCGCCATATCGGATCAATTCTCTCATTACTGTGTCAAAGTTGTCCCTAGGGTTAGTCAGGTATATAGACAAATCACCGCCATCTTAGGTGCCTACATCTCGCTCTCTCTGCCAGGCCCTCTCACCATCCTGCTTCCCCGCTATGGTCGTCGATCTGGGACCCAGGGAAAGCCACAAGGAGGTATCGGCGACTAGAAGTAAGTCTGGGCAGCAGGATGGATGTCTAGGAGTTTGGGGAGCATTCATAGAACACGTCCTCCCTCTTGGCCACCTTCGGCACGTCCATCAATAGCACTCATGCTGGATAAACAGAGGGTGGCCATATACTGGTGAAGAGCGACAGTTCAGAGTAAGGAAGAGTGGTTACGAGACCTAATTGTAATGACCAACTCAAAATATACACCTCCCTTCAGCCTATAAACACTAGACACAAAGATATAGGAGGTTCCCTTAGGACATATCTAGCATAATTAGACACGTGCAGCTCTGAAGATCATGAGGTGGTGACAACTGAAGGAGGAGTGGGGGAACACATATCTGCCCCAAGAATTGATGGAATTTCCACCATGACTAGCTGTGGCACCCATGATTGATAATGACACCTGTAAGACACTAATTGCCTAGGTCTATGATGTGGAAATAGCTGGATATTACATATCCCTTGTTTTGTGATATACTGTTGGCAATTGATTTTGTACTTGTATGGTATTGTCTTGGAGAAAAGCTCCAGCCACCACAGTTGGGATATCCCCCAAGAATATCAGATTATATGTACTAGGGATAAATTGACACAAGAAATCAGTCAGCTTCCATGATCTAGTAGCAGGATTTCAGTGAACGATATTCCAATAACATGCATGTTGCTGTATTGACCACACTTATTACAAAGGTCAAGTTTTGCCAATTTGAATCTGTGAGAAAATACTTCTAGTGTGATATCTAAGTGCTGCCGAACAATGATCTAAACTGCTCCCTATCACTATTCACCCATTTCTGGCAAAGTTTTATACACCTCGGGCACCAGTTTGGAAGTTATAGGAATGTAATCCACTGAGTACCACATTTCTGTATGGCAAAAAAACCAAGATATAGGTGATCAAATAACTCTGTGATGGCAGTGTGTTGACTGACTACTGATTCTGTGGTCTGTAACAGAACCTTGAGGTTAGAGAAGGAATTCATTATCTGATTTAATCAGATGTAGAGAATAGTGCAAATTATCATCTTTTAGCACTTAAATCTGTTCCTCTGTTATGGTACAATTTCTGTTGAGTATCAAAGGTAAGTGCTCAACAGTATAACCAATAACCTCTGATTTACCTTGGCAATTAGGTATGGATTGTACCTCGCAGAGACGAGCACAGATGGGCTTCTTTCCTTTGGTCCTCCACAGCCTGTGCATATGTCCATTGTGTAGCTGCACAGTGACTGTCTGCATATAGCCATCTACAGGTGGACCCATGACCTTGCTAGGAAAAGATAAGACTACTGTTAGTAGGATTAACGATACCAAAATTTGTACAGACGGCACAGCTGCTTGGACCAGTGGTTCAGAAAACTAAGCCACTTTGGATGAATTCAGCCACTGTACATTATGCTTCTGTATATGACACCGCACCACTGCCCATTCTTGATTCCCCTTTACTGGGTGTCCCAACTTTTACAGAATGGCTATTGCCCACATGGACACAGGGCCACCCCATCACCATTCACTGCACTTCTAGCTAGCAATACCACAACCATGCCCATCACCAAGAAGCGTGGCATTTACAAATGGACGCCTAAAAATGAGTATACCTGGAGATGGATCTTTCCATTATCTGTAGCCTGCGTGTGGGCTGTTTTTAGAACAATTATCTGTTAAATGCATAATCTATCTATAAAGAGATGACTGAATTCAAACGTGATTTATTATGAAACTATTACAATTGAAAATTACTTTTAGGCTATATTGGTTTCTGATAAAAATGGTAAGGTTTATGGACTAAAATATGGGACAGCTGGCAAGTCTACCAAGGACTATGAGGTACGCTGTGGATGTAAATAGACCATATTGGAGACCGAATGCGGCATAAAGCCCTTAGGAGGAGGGACGCAGGACCAGACGGGGTCAGGGGAATCAGAGGGAGGAAGAATAGTAGCTCAATTACAGCACGAGCAGCAGACGGGCACTAATTAAGTTGAATCAATCTGTGCTCAGTCCATGCTTCACAGAAAGGAATGGAAGAGACGCTTGGCCTTCGCTGGCCAATTAGGAAACTGCAAAGAAGAGTGACACTGAAGCCAACAAACGGTAAGCAATGGGCAGGCTCCAAATCCTTCATTGTAAATAATAGTGCCCCACAAGAGAGTGGCCCTCCCTCCCTGACAAAATCACATTGACCCTCGAATTGAAGTACCACAAGAGAGAGATGCATATATCAAAGAAAACAAAACATCAGGTTTTTACCAGATATTTCTGGGTACATGAAGTAAGGCAGTCTTTTGCCTCTGAGGCTTATGGAGGGGTGGGGGATGTCCTACTAAGTGATCTCATTAAAGAGCAAAAGGTGAGGCAGGTAGATTGATTATCGCCATGATTAAGCATGGGCAGGTAGCTCTATCGATTATGGTCCTTTAAGTATGATCCTCCTCCTTTAGATGAGCTCTTGTTAGCATTACCACCTATCTGATAGAGTCTTCTGACCGCAGATTCCTTACCTTCGTATATCCCCAGGCAAAAGACTGAATCTGGAAGATTTTCGAGTAGTACCCCTGTGTGCCGGTAGGTGGCATCATTTGGCTCCGCCTCGGTGTTGTTTGTGCTGGAAGTGATGTGCACGGTACCTATGTAGGTGCCACCCTGGTCGCTGACGTCCGTTCTTTCCTTTGTGCTCCAGATAGCGCTGATCCGGTCTGAGCTTCCCTTCAGTCACATTATGACTGGCCTTTTTCGACATTTTGTCAAATTTTTGGGAGAAATGTTTTCCTGGTGTGAGGATGTCACCCAGGAAACCAGCTGGTTTCAAACCATGTGGGGCCTGTCACAGGAAAATGTCAGTGACAGTCCTCCACATGATGTGTTTGAAGCAGGACCACAACTCTAAGACCTTCATGGACTGCCACGCCATGCACCCTACAGGCCAGGTGTGTGCTGCCTTCTTATCAGGCCCTTGGTGAATGAGTCAAAGAACAATGTTTGGTTAATGATCAGGACCAAAATGCTGACTAGATTCAGAGGCTCTGCTATATAGGCCAGGTGTGTTACGGTTTCTTATTAGTGTGCTGCTGGTTTCTTATTGGGTCCAGGGTTAACAAGTCAAAGAACAATGTTCAGTTAATGCTCAGGGCCTAAATGCTGGCCAGATTCAGAAGATCTGCTTCTAGGATTCCCTCCAGTACACTGTACCATCAATGTGTTTTGTGTTGATCACATATGGGACTCTATACAAATCAGAGTTCCTCTTGAGTAGGTCGAGAACGTGCCGTTCTTTGTTTTAGGAAGATGCTTATTATGCATCTCTTAACTGGTGTGCCTAACCCTCTGACATTCCATGGTATACTACTATATCTAGATGGCACCTATGGTAGTTGTTTAATTTCTGCATTGTTGCAGTTCGGAAAATAGCATGGTTTAAATAAAACTGATTATGAGTTTTTACTGCGTACTGTGGAATCATTACTTAGCATGTGTTAAATACCAAATGTGTGCTAGTTAGCGCATGTGGTAAATACCACATTTTTTTAAGCGCATGAACTAAATACCTTACTCAATTAGCACAGCCACAAAACATCAGAAAGCGGCAATTTTCAAGCATTTGAAGTTCCTGGAGTGTGGAAAGTAACCCCTAGAGAACAGAAAGAGCCTGAGCAACACTCCAAAGGACCTTAGGACACCTTAAAAGTACACCAATAACTCCTTCCTGTGTGGAGGTGTGCAGACATTTGTTTTGTGTGGACAAAACACATTTTAACAAGACACACAGAATTCTCTGCCATCCTCTGAATTCACTCAGTCATCACAAGTGGAAGTCTGCCAGACATTTCCATCATGGACCGAGACAGGGAAAAGAAATACAACTTTATAGATCCTGAGCGGGAGGTCCTGGCCAAAGAGGTGGTAAGACGCCATGACTGTGTAATATGCTCTCCCATGCTAAAGATGCCACCTGCCCTGTGTGCAGGTTTGTGTGATATTTTAGATTTTTCAGTTCAAACACTGCATGCACTTTGTTTTTTTCATTATTGTGTTCTTTGAATTTTTCTATTGTTTTACAGCTTTTCTTTCTTTCTTTACACTTTCATGAATTTTTACCACCTGCTTTTGACTGAAGGTATATTAAGGTAGCATTTTCCACTGGTTTTTAATAACCTAACATACCTGTAATTGGGTGTTATTTACCACATACAATACTTTTCACAAGTGGTAAATAGCGAATGTGTTAAATAGCGCACATGAACTACAGACATGCAGTATTTAGCACGTGTTTTTTTAACTCGTGATCAGACGATTCGTTAAAGTCATGTGCTATTTACCCCAGCATGAGTTAATACATTTCAACACGCCTAACTCATAATCAGAGCCTTAGAAATGTTTTCAATAAAACTTTAGTCAAAGTAGAATGTGGTTATTACGCGAGTTACTTTGGGTAACCAACTCCGCCAGTGAACCAGTCAAGGGGACCAGTAAGATCCAAAGAAACAGTTACTTCAATAAGAAAAGCACTCTACGCGCACGCCTCCACGACGCAGGGATCCGAGACAAGGCCCTGGAATGGACCACCTCCTTCCTCGACGGCAGAACCCAGAGAGTCCGCCTCCCACCTTTCCGATCCGAAGCCTCCGAGATCATCTGCGGCGTACCCCAGGGATCGTCCCTCAGCCCAACACTGTTCAACATCTACATGGCCCCGCTCGCACGCATCGCCAGACAACACGACCTCAACATTATCTCCTACGCCGACGACACTCAACTGATCCTCTCCCTCACCAAGGACCCCTCGCCGCCAAAGCCAAACTCCATGACGGAATGAAGGCCGTCGCCGATTGGATGAAGATCAGCCGACTAAAGCTGAACACGGACAAAGCGGAGGTCCTCATCCTCGGCTCCAACCCCTCAGCCTGGGACGACTCCTGGTGGCCAACGACGCTGGGAGCAGTCCCGACACCCACCGACCACGCACGCAACCTGGGAGTCATCCTCGACTCAACGCTCTCCATGACCAAGCAAGTCAACGCAGTCTCCTCCTCCTGCTTCAACACACTCCGCATGCTTCGCAAGATCTACAGGTGGATCCCGACAGACACAAGAAGAACAGTCACCCAGGCCCTCGTCAGTAGCAGACTAGACTATGGGAACGCCCTCTACGCGGGAGCCCCGGCCAAGCTCATCAAGCGACTGCAACGCATACAAAACGCCTCCGCACGACATCCTCGACGTACCACGCCACAGCCACATCACCCCCACTTGAGGAACCTGCACTGGCTCCCCGTCGACAGGAGGATCACCTTCAAACTCCTCACCCACGCACACAAGGCACTCCACAAAACTGGCCCAGCCTACCTCAACAGACGACTCTTCTTCTACGTCCCCAACCGCCAGCTCCGCTCCGCCGACCTCTCCCTCGCCACCGTCCCCCGCATTCGAAGAACAACCACCAGCGGCAGATCCTTCTCACACCTCGCCGCCAAGACCTGGAACACCCTCCCACTAAGCCTACGAAAGACCCAAGACCTGCTGACCTTCAGGAGGCTACTCAAGACCTGGCTGTTCGACCAGTAGCAGCATCCCCCCCTCCTTCCCCCCAGCGCCTTGAGACCCTCGCGGGTAAGTAGTGCGCTCTACAAATTCTGTGATTGATTGATTGATTGAGTCTTCAGTCCAGTCCTCGGATCTGAGGTCCCTTGCCATTGGCTTCGATGGAGTGGTCCTCATACAGGATGCTGAAGATGCCCAGGGATGCTGAAGATTCAGTGCAGTCGACGGAGGTCTTCCTGAGGCCACTTCTTGGTCCACTGCCCTGGTGAGGCATCTTTGGGCACAGGGTTCGAAGTCCCTTGAAGTCTTCTTTGTCCAGCAAAAGTCCAGTTGCCACCAGACTGCTGGTCGCCAGGCACAACGATTTCTGCGGTTTCCTTCTTTTGGCGATAAAGCTCCCTCTGGGCAGCCAAACTGCACTTCGATGATTCTCCTGGGTTCTGCAGACTCTGGTGCAACTTTTGGGCTTTGGGTCTTGGTCTCCCAGGCTGCCCGGCGGCGAGAATCCAATGATGTGGGCTACCAACTCAGCCTAACAGGCTTTTTCAGCATTTGTCGCCCTGTGCTGTGAACAGGAAGTGAGCCAAATGACTCTTAGAGTGTGTGCTTCTAGCTGGGCTCAGGTGACATCTTCTGCATGAGCAGGCACAGTCCTTTCCTTTGCGAGCCCAAGGAGCAGCAGGATCCAACCCTCGGTGCAGTCTCTTCTTCGCCAGTTCCAGGGTCAGCAAGGCAGTCCTTCTTGGGTCTTCTCCAATTCTGGGTTTCGTGGGTGCCCCTTTCATGCCCAGTAAGTGCCCTGAGGGTAGGTCATAGTCACTAGTCAATGGGCTACTAGGTTCCCTCCCGCCTGATTACAACTTCCTGTGAAGTGTGGCATCCAGCCAGAGTTCTCTATTTTGACCACTCCTAAGTTAGCTGAACCACTCTCTCGGTGTGTGGAGCTCAGTAGCCCACCCCAGAGGTGTGGCTAACTGAGGGCTACATGCCCATGGAAAAAACTGTTTGGCCAGTGTTTCGCCCTCTCTATCTTCGATACCAGCCTGCCTACCTAGAGAAAAGAGCAGCCCCTCGCGAATTGGTTACCATTTGCCGTTCAAAGACGGCTTCCCCTTTGAAGCCCTGTGGGGCTTCCTTCCAGGGGGAGAGACATCTCCTCCAGTGGCAGGCCTCTTGTTACCTGTCCTGGGAGCTGTTGACACATCTCCCCAGGTAGGCAGAAGGCTGTCTCATGACCAGCCTCAGCAAATAGATACTGAAAAACTTGGACAACAGAGTGGCAACTTCCTAAAAAGTTGCGTATGGCAACAAATTACATTCATTTCGACTTGGGCATCAAGTCGGGCTTAATGTAATGAGTTGTTTACCAAATTTGGTAGTCCCATTCAGAAGTTAGCGCAGCCAAGTTGTAAGCATGTAACTTTTCTCGCCAATGGGGCTACCAATCTCTCTCACAGTAAAAACAACAATGGGAGTTTTTTTCTGTTAGAACATGGTAAACACATGTTCTACTTTTCAATATGCTGCACCCTGTCTTAGGACTCGATAGGCCTGGTGTAGGGGTGACGCACACACTAAAAAAATTGAGTTTGGGATTTAAGGTAGCTGCTCTACCAGTCTGTAGTGCCTGGGTGGGAGTCACGTTTTACCTTGTCCCACTCAGGTTGGCACAACAAGTGCTGCAGTTCCTGAGGGGGCACTTGACTAATAGGCCCTGGATCACCTTAGTACCATATACTGGGGCTTAGAAGCAAGTGAGCTTATACCAGTTGGGTATAGGACAATCAAACATACATGTTTAAGAGTCTGGTCACTGGCACGGAGGTCTTGTTAGCAGGCCTCAGTGCACTCTCAGAGTCGAAAAAACAGCAGCAACAGTCCAAAACTTTGGGGGTGACAATACAAAAAGAGGCATTTCCTTACAGTTTCCAATGAGCTTCTTGTGTCAAACGTATCTGCCTAGGAGTGTGGTGTGGGCTCTTGGTCTCCTACAGGTGGTCTCATATTGATCTTGCTTCTGTTTTCAGTAGTCTTTTGTTCCTAGCCACTTCGTCCCTCTTTGTTTCCCAATGTCTACCGTTTGAGTCAGCCTCATTTTCTTGGAGTCGCACACTTTGGATCCGGTTGCATAAATTCTGTGTGTAGTGAGAGAGGAGGGTTATCTACTCTCCTGTTGCAGTGTACTTATATTAGGCTTTTGCACCCCTTCAAGTAGTTTGTGACGTTCTCTACCATCTTTGACTTTGACCCCCTTTATCACATCAGTTGGAGATAACTTGATTTTCCAGGAGCATTATCTTTCATTTGTCTATGCCTCCGTTTTGTCACTGTTGTGTGACTTTTCGTCCCCGTTCTGTTAGATTCCCTTGGGTGACTCAGTTGTCTTTTATTTCACAAAGGGGGAGGTGGAAATTAATGGTTATCAGTCCTGTGGTAGTTGCTAGGAAGCTACAACCCACCACCATAACGTGGTAAAGGTGTCTTGTCAATGCCCCACAGGACAATAGCTGTTTTAAGGGCCCTGCCCGGCCCGCCATGCAAGGGCCTGTGTAGCGAGTCACTTCGGGAGGGGAGGGGGGGATGCAGGTGAACACGCAAGGCTGCGCTGCATCAGATGGGATGGTGGACCCCAGATTCCGGCACACAAAGGTCTCAGGTTGCACAGAGGCTCTGGGGCATGCTGTAACTGGGTGCAGGTACAGCAGCTTTGAGCCATCCCACTGTTTCACAATTCAGGCTCAGGTCATGCCACAGCTTCACAGATCAGACCAACCTCACAATTCTTGCCAGGAATCATGCTGGAGAGTCTGGGACCCATTAACAGCAGGGCACACTAATTGCTCTCCATTGTCCTCTGCAGACCCACTACTTCTGGGATCACACTACTTCCCCTGGACAGTCACTCTTCCTGCAAGGGTGGGAGACTCCTTCCCAAAGATGGCAGGCTACCTTCTAGGAACTTCAGGACAGGTAATCTGATCTTGCAGCAAACAGTGGAGTCAGGCGATGTCCCCTCACCTTTAGGAAGCTGGCTGTGAGGCGGAACCAGCTCTGGTTACACAGCAATCCAGAGTCAATCAATCAATCAAGGTTCTTATAAAGTACAGCTACTCACCCGTTAGGGTCTCAAGGGGCTGAGTTGGGGAGAGGGTGGATCTGCCGTTCAGTCGGTGAGCCAGGTCTTGAGGTCCTTCCTGTATTGTGGCGGGGACGGTGATTGCCTAAAGTGTAGAGACAAGGAGTTACAGGTCTACGCAGTGAGGTAGGAGAAAGATCTGCCTCCAGCCATGGTCTTGCGGATCCTTGGGATGGTGGCCAGGGCCAGTTAGGTGGAGTGGCGATGTCTGGTGGGAGTGTAGAAGGAGAGGCATGGTTGAGGTATGCAGGTCCGGTGTTGTGGAGGGCTTTGCTGTACCCTGCAGAGCACTCCCCCTTCCTCGGTTATAGCGAACCTGGAACTGGAGCCACTTGTTCAGTGGCCCGCACTTTCTTTCAATCAAAGCAGAAAGATTTGGATCCAGTGTCTGCACTTTCAGAAGATTTTTGGGGTGGTCATCCTTTTTATAGTCTCTCTTTATGCTACTTTTCAGATAGGCTTTGTGTAGAATGATGTTCTTCACAGCAGGGTAGTCTCCAACCTGAAGAATACACAACAGAGGCAGAAGAGATATGAGCTTCTACAACTGGCTGTCATCAGCCATACTGAAGAGTGATCAGAGGAAAGACATAAGGCTTTGCTCATCTAAGGGGTTCCTTTTGCCTTGAACAACAGACTGCAGAATTTACTTCACCACTACCATCTACCAAATGGCAGTGCTACAGGAAGACTAATCAGCAGCTACTCTCAGCAAAGGCCTAATCAAATTTCTAGAGGAGTCTGGTCTCCGCTCTCCCCAACTTCAGTGTCTGGGTCCCCTCCCTTCGGCTTCAGAAATGTCAGTGATATACTTCCACTGTCTGGAAAAACCTCACCTCTATCCTGTAAAAACATAAAAAAAGACCCGGTCAAGGGAGTCCAAAACAGATCACATAGGCCTCCATTACTCTGGTTTATTCATACACACCATGCATGTACCACACAGGCTACAAACATACACTTGGGATGCTAGCTGCAAGATCTGGATTAGCTCATAGAAGCAGAACTTTACACAAGTGGATCAGTAGACCTGCACTCCAGTGGCAAAGATAAAAAGGTCTGGTCACTAGTTAGTACATAGAGCGGTGGTGGCAGCGTATTGTGAATTCCAAGCCCCTGGCAGGGACAGCAGTCCACTGCTCACGAGGGCACTCGAGTTGCCCCTCCAGGTCACAGGACTGACCTAAAAAAAGGGACAGGTCTAGTCCTCTACATACACAGGATCAATGGGGCTAGGGCTAAAAAGCAAACCAGGATGCCATATACACTCATCCTAACAATCAGGGCAGGGGAACACGACTGTTCACTATGCAGGGGAATTTCTGTCCCAAACACACCTAATCCTGTCACGGGCGACAGGCCCATTGTAGGAGGCTGGCTTAGCATATGGTGCTCACTTATGTAAGTGTAGCACCCTGCACTAATCCAGACAACCCTTATGGTGATTGTAGTGGTCTTAGACAACCTTAGAAAGCTCTCTAAGTGGTAGCTGTG
This sequence comes from Calotriton arnoldi, assembly GCA_963921515.1. NCBI lineage: Eukaryota > Metazoa > Chordata > Amphibia > Caudata > Salamandridae > Calotriton > Calotriton arnoldi. The sequence continues at coordinate 5,129,218 of CAWUFW010000005.1, read as the reverse complement.
GAGAGCAGCCTTTAGGCTTAAACCAGAAGGAGTGTAAAGCAGCTTGTTTCACCAGCACTTAATCTTATGGTATGAGTTAAGTGAAAAAGAATCACACAGCGTAGTTGTAAAAAATAGTTATTTATTATTAACACTAACACCATGCATTATCTCCTACCTGGAGATATAACACAATACACACAATACTTTGTCAATAGAATACGTAAATAGCACACAATACATAGTATTCTCCAGGGGGAGACCAAACCATATACTAAAATAGTGGAATGCAAACCACAACTTGCATCAAGAATGGACCCAGAAGACCTAGAAGAGTCGGGGACCCAAGGAACCACCCAAGGTGAGTATCTAGGAACCCCACGGAGGCCGTGTGCAGTGTGGGAACACGACCGCGTACTTAATGGAAGTCCATGGGTAAGTCGCGGTTGCTATTTTAAAGAAGAAGGACCCTTCCCAGTGGACCCTGAAGAAACCCAATGGAAGATGGAAGGTTGGAGTCACCCTACCAGTGGATACCCCAGAAACCAGGATACCTACACCAGAGAAGCCCGGTGCATAGGTGTGAAGTGACGCAGGAAACCGCTGTAGACCACAATGGAGGACTTCGGAACGAATGCCGCTGGCGAAGAAGGTGAAAGTGTTGGGTGGAATCAAAGGTGGATTTAAGATGAGAGGTACCTGCAAGCAGAGGGGACAAAGCCTATGCCACTCAGGCGTGACCAGGAGACACGGGAGATGAATGTCCACCGATGCCGGAGATGCAGGAGAGTTTGACGGTGCCCTTGAAGTTGCAGCTGTGCAGACCAGGCGACACTGTAGAAGACCAGGAGCCGTTCACGAGCTGTCCCACGTCGGATGTCGAGAGTCAAGGGGTCAGTGTCCGGCAGGGGCACCAACAATCCTTGGCAGCTGCAAACAACGTAGTCAACGAAAAAGGTGCAGTGTCAGGACCAGCAAGGTCCGAGGACTCACCACGAGCAGGTAAGTCAGAGCAGGCCCAGAGCAAGCAGGGGAGTCCACAGGAGTCAAAGGAGACCCTCAAGAGGACTTATAGGCTGGAGGCACAGGAGTCACAAGAGGACCTCAAGCAGCTCACCAAAGGATGAAGGCCCACGGTGCAAAGGATGTGGTGCAGGTGAAGATCTTGGCTGCAGGAGATGTTTGAGGCTGGAGATTCTTGGAGCCCGAAGAACTCTGGAGGAGTCAACAAGCCTTGGCGAGGGCAAGTCGATGCGGTGCAAAGGGGTACTGCTCCAGCGGGTCCGACGAGGGATACTGGCCTCCAACTTGCTAGGAAGACAGTGCAGGCCTAGAGGGAGTTGCAGAACCACCACCTATGTTGCTGAACCTTTCGGAGTCCGTAGGAGCTCAGGAACAGCAGACCAGTCCGCTTTGTTGCGTTGCCTGTAGATGCAGGGAAGGGACTCGTTCATTCCATGGGAGAGTCCTTCGGGTGTCTTGGATGTCCACAGGCCTTGTGAAGAACCTGTATGGAGCACAGGCACAGACGATGCAGCAGACTTGCAGGACGACGAGACCAGGAGTCTTCCCAGTTGCCATCTCGGTTCACAAAACGAAGTCCAGCGATGTCCAGAGAGCCCAGATGGTCGAAGTTGAAGTGGTATTGGATCTGAATCTTGTCCCACGACGAATCTAGGGACCCACCCACAGGGAAGCCCTTAAGTATCCTAAGGAAAGGATTGGAACGACTCAGGGGTCCCTCCCAGAGGAGGGGCTGGACAGTGGGGAGGATACTCTCATGTCCTTTGTCCAGTTTTGCACCAGAGCGGGAGCCAACGGCTCCCTGAACTTATGCAACTACACAAGTTGAGGAGCACAATACCTTGAAATATGAAACATCCAACCACTTGGAATTGTATAATGCTCAAGTATAATACATAAATCTCTTGTAAATACTTGTTTTGCACGTGAGACAGCAAGATCAATATTTTCTATTCAAAATGAAAACTCTCACGTTCTTGTTGTTTCTTTTTGTCTTTATTCAAACATCTTCAAGTGACTAGACAAAATAGGACGACACATCCAAAAAGAACAGCCTACGCGTTTCGTCCCTATTCATATGGGACTTCTTCAGGGCAAAATTCCAAGCTAAGGTGAGCCGAATTTCAAAAACCAGATGGGCCGAGATTCATTCCCAAAAGGGTCTCACGTATTCTCACTGCGGTTTCCTCATATATAAAAAACCGGCATGACCGTCTATTCACTCTGTGTTCTCTTATGAAATCTTCCTCACACTGCTTTCGCTATATATTCATCCTCGTAATGCATGTGTTCATATCCATAGGACCTTGAATTTACATGGCCCCTTACCGCGCGTGAGCGAAGGCGTACAATGCCCCCTCCTCTCCACGTCAATGAGTCGTCTAAAACGCTGTGGTCCCTGAACTTGTTTGAACTGGAGTATGCATGGAGGGCACCAAATGGTCCCTTCAAGCAGTCTGAGTAGCGCTGGCAAGCGCCCCCACACTGTCCCAATACACTAAGTCCTGTTTGGGAGGCGGTCTCACCTCCCTGTGACAGGATACCTATTGTCCTGTCTTCCTCTGCTTGAGCTTGGTTCAGCAGCAGGAGGGCAGAATCGTGTCTCTGGTCGGCAGCAGCCATAGTTTGCTTTGCGGGTCTAGAAGACTTGTACCGGGAACACTGAACTTTACAGTGCATGGAATCATACCTCCCATACCGTTTACGGTGTGGGGGTATGATTCCAACATGTTTTATACCAAACATGACAGGGTTCGTTACAGACAGTTTAGAGATGGTCATTGCGTAATGACGCATGGCCACTCAATATATCGTAATGGCTGATGCACTTCCAACCTGGGAGAATGGACTCCGTGGATTGTAGGGGTGTCCTGCTCATGCAGGGGCACCCTCACACTTAGAACCGAGCACCCTGTCTTCAGGTTTTAAAGACCTGCCTTAGGGGTGACTTATAGGTTTTAAGTGCAGTGACCTCAAATATAAGGAAACTTATATCTGTCATAAGTGGTGCTAGCACCAGCTTACACAGGCTACAATGTCAGGCCTGTAGTCACAATTTAAGTGGTCTCTCATGGATGGCATAATATACGCTTCAGCCCATGTGAGACCCGTGGTGTACTTATGCCCTGGGTACCTTAGTACCATATACTAGGGACTTACAAGGGTACACCAGTAACCAATATGGAGTGTGCCTAAGTACTCACCATGTCCAATTTAGGGAAGAAGCACAGAGACTGGGGTCCTGAGTAGCAGGATCCCATTCAGAATAGTCAGTAAAACATAATGACACCAGCAAAAAGTGGGGGTGACCATGAAAGCAGATCCTACTTTCCTACACCCTTCCAAACAAGTGGGGTGCCATTTTTAAATAGGTAGAAGTGTGGGAACGCTGGGTAGGAGGACGTTTGTCAATCCCTGCAGAGTTCAGAACTTTCTCTCTCAGAAATTTGAGGAAAATGTTATTTCAGTTTGTGTATGCAAGGCATTCTGTAAAAGTGGTAGGATCAATGCAAACGATACCACTCGGAACTCCTCCAGGGGGTCTAGCTGTACAGAAGCAAGAAAGAATACATTTTTGCAAACTGCCTCTGCATCAGGATATCATGGGTTACGTCAAATTCGGAGTCATAGAAATAACCAGTATTTGTATACTCGGATTCTTGTTTACATTTTAAAAAAATGGAGAGCTTTCCTTCATACCCATTTTTGTTTCTTTAGATTTTTCTTTATGAAATAATGCATGGTTGGTACATAAAAGAAAAAGCATTATAAACTACAGTTTGGTTGATGGTTCTTAGTATTGAGTGTTTTTGGAAAATTGACACTATATCACTATATATCCCTACGACCAGGAGAGTCTAAAGGTCATAATAGCATATTACTTTTGCAGATCAGTGATCGGATTAATAAATAAATAAAAAAAACTGAAGAAAGCATTATCACCTGTTTCTGTTTTTCCAAGGTACTTTTATTATTTTTTGATTTCAATAATTAGAAAAACTGAGCGATCTACACCAATGACCCGATTTAGATTTGTCTTTTTTTCTGAAATGTACAGCTTTGCAGGTTCACATCTCTTTCCTACACGACTGACAAGTAGGGAGAAACCACAAGACTCATAAAAATCTAACTATTGCGAAAAAAATGTTTTTTTGAAATCTGCTTGTTTAAGAAAGCTGCAAAATACCCCAAATATGCATTTAAAAAAGGCCTAAAGACTTAAATGGTTCAAGACATTTTGCAATTTCAGTGACTGGAAATGAGCGGCCAAAGCTTCTGCAGACTTGGATGTTAACCTTGCCCACATAAACAGAGCTGCTGAAATTTGTACCAAACATTATCTTAGCAGCCTTACTACATTTTTGTTTGGAATCCGTCTCATTTACTGCAGCATCAAATTGTTATTTGTAAACATCGTAGGAATAGACGTGATTAAGTTCCAAAGGTCTTTGTCGACCTGACTGCAGTCCGAAAGGATAGAATTGGCCAAAGGTCCAATGCTACAGAAATTGTAAGAGTAAAATGTGCCATGTATTAAATAGTTTTATAAAGACTGCATTTAGCTTTGTGCTTCCTTCAGAGTCTTAAGATAAACAAGTCCCAAGTTAAAGTGTTCTGGCTTTAAAACGCTGTGCCACCCTACCCTTAACAATGATCGAAGTACAGTTTTTCCTCCAGTAAGCCTGACCATCATCCATGATGACTGGTTGTGGTCGATGTCTTTTCTTTCCTGGTTTTGATGACATCAAAGCTGTGTGGATTGGGAGCTGGGGCAGAAAGCTTACCCCTTTCCTGAGTGACAGTGGCCATCTTCATGATGTATGAAGGTTGTAGGTCTGTGTATGTGGTTCCCAAGTTCATTGGTGAATGGCAGGGTCCATTGTGGCCATGTTGTGCCTGGCACAAAAGGGGGGTTATGCTTTGTTTCATCTGGTAATGGACAGCACACACAATCCAACTGTGTGTGCCCAGTCTCCAGCCCATTCTGTGTGTCAAGTGTTCGTCAAGCTTTCCCCATGACTTGGCTGTCCCTCTCCCATCCAGCTTCATCCTGCACTCCAATTTTATGTGTTGGGTATCTCCTAGGGCAATGGGCACAGGTACGAGTCTCCATTTGCTGCTAATACAAGTAACACCTTGACCAGTCAGAACTAGTCTGAATGGTGACTCTGAGGTCGGAAGATCAAAGCCTGTATGCCAGCATTGATTGCTTGTTTACACAAGCTCAAATTATTACTGCAGTGCTGCCACTACTGAATCCCCAAATTACATTCCCATCTAATGCTAGGACTTCACTTTCCTTCTTGTGCCTTAAAGTCTTCAGAATACCTAGCATAATAAACAAATTACCTGTACAATGTAGTTCTCCATACTGATATCTTTCCTAGATTTACATGCTTGGAACTTCCTCGTCCTCAAGCTGAGAGTCCCATGGTAAACATAATAAGCAGTATAAAGAAAATGCATAGCTTATCTAAGCTGAGAACATTGACATTGTTAACCCATTCATATCATTATCACTAGAGACGAACCAAACTACAACCTATCAGGAAGCACTCTTCCCTCAAGGACAACCATACCCCAGATATCTCAGCACAAATGGAGAGGTAAATTATTAGAGGGATCCGAGAGTGGTGAGCTCATGCCAGAGAGGGTGAGGGCATGTGAATCGATGAACAATATCAATATTGGAGGACTGCAGTGTACAGGTAGGTAAGGCATACGTTACTTACATTTGGGTCCTTTTCCCCCTTGATGCCACGCGCTTCTGGCCATTTGACCTAGGACTGGCCCCCACCCCTTCCACAGTCGTTAGGAACTTGGGGTCATGATTGACACCGACCTCTCCTTCAAACCCCATGTCAAGGCCACAGCTGCTACCTGCTTGGTCTGCTAAAACCCCAGAGGATGCTGCTAAAATACTTACCCCATCACACCCGCAAGGGGACTGTGCAGGACTTATCACTTCCAGGCTGGACTGTGCCAACTTACTCTACCTTGGTGCTACCTTGAATCTACTGGCCCTTCTGCAGCGTGTACAAAATGCCGTAGCAAGGTTATTCTGAATATCCCCAAACGTCAGTCCATCAGGCTAGGGCTAAGAGTACTTCACTGGCTACCTATCATAGCTAGGATAAAGTTAAAAACTCTCATGATCACTCAGAGCCCTCCACCAAAAGGGTCCCACATACATGCAAGACATGCTTCATCACTACTCTCCTGCAAGGATTCTCCGTTCCTCTAACCTCAACCTCCAGTGCATCCCCAGGTTTCCAAGACCAGAGCAGAGGGCATATCTTTTGTGGTTCTTGCGCCGAGTCTTTGGAATGTCCTCCCTCTCTCCCTCAGCTCCATACCTTCCAAAAGCCTGTTCAAAGCACAGCTGAAACGGTGCTGTTGGTGAGCTGTAATTACCTTCATTTCTACCTGTCTCTTGCTAGTGCTAGGACGCTTCTTCTGAAGCAGCAGTTGAGCTCTACAAATATTGCTTCATTCATTCATTCACTTACCTTGTGAGCATCTGTTAGTATTATGTAGTGCTGTAGGTGGACATGCTTTGCATACTCCTGCCACCTAGTGTTGGGCTCGGACATTTGCAAGTTGTTTTTGTTCGAAGTCTTTTGAGTCAAGCTGCATAGTCACTCCTCCTTTGAATGGTAATGGACATGGGCACCGACTCCATTGTTAGATCAAATCAAACTTTATTCGGTTTTTATCAAACCATAAAAGTCACAGATAAAAAAGACAATACAGAAAGTGCTTTAAGAAAAAAGACATGGATTTCAGAAAAGAACATCTTAACATACTTAAGAAATGCAAATCCATCAAGGCCCCCCAAATCAGGCCATTTAGGATTCGAAATCCTTGATCAGACACATTAAAAAACAATCAATTTAGATCTGTTTAAGTATATCAATTTTGATAACATTTTGAAAGCATGACACCTCACCCTATAGGTAAACAATTTCTTATCTTTATAAAGTGCATAGTGCCTTTGACCATGGAGCCCCAAAGAGAACAGCTGAACACATTTAAAATTCATAAGGACACCTCAGATCCGGGGCCGTCCGGATCAAGTCATTTAGAATTCAGTGTCCTAGATCAGGCACAATAAAACGCTAATCATTCGGTTTTCTTTATAAAGTGCATGGTGCCTTTAACCAGCGACGTAGAATCTCAAACTCAACTAGCAGCCTTAGAGACAAACAGTTTTATAAAGTGCATTGTGCCTTTTTAAAAGTGCCAGCAAAGGTTTAAAAATCTCCAGAGTTGCGAGTGACCTATTTAGGTAAGTAAAAAGATCAAGTTTGAAACTTTTGCAGATATATTCTGATTGGAGTAGCCGAAGGTGGGAAAGGGCCGGCCTGCATTTTCTAATGTTCAGCACCCTCAGGAGTGGTAAAATATATTCCCTACGCAGATTGTCATATAGCTGGCAAAAAAAAAGAAAATGCAGCATGTTCTGTGATGAGTTACAATCGCAGGGACAGGGATCCAGATGCGAGTCGTGATATGTTTGACTAGGATACAACACCAGAAAGTGCGCAATGCCAAATCTAAATCTTGAAAGGTAAAATTGTTTAGAGTGTCTAAAAGGATACAGAAGATAAGGCGCAATTCCTTCATTGGTAACCAAAGGTAAATAATTGGCTACAAGATTTTTGCTAGCCTCCCCCTGTTCTCTTCGCACCATTAAAACATTTGAGAGATCTCTTTTTAATTGGAGTTTCGAAACAGAGGTGATAAGATAAGGGTTGGCGAAACAGTCTTGCCTCCCCACTAGGGCCAGCTGCAATTTGACGTGGCCAAGCCACGGTATTTTGTGTACATGGTCACACTTTAGGCAATCCTGAATTATCGCACGGTTAAGGGCCGGTTCCTCATTTACCCAAATTGAACACCATAACATAGTAGGGGCGATTTGTATTCAATCTGTCAGGGGAGTTAACCCCAATTCTTTATGACAAATGATGGAGGGCATGCTGGGTGGGGTGGACATTATTCTTCTGAGGAAGACATTTTCAATGGTTTGTAAAGTTGGAGCATTACAAAAGCCCCAAACCCCTGCCCCATACAAGATCACATCACGGCATCGGGCATTGTAAATATTAAGGAGGGTCTTAGTTGGTTTAGACCCCAGCTTATTACTAAACCTAGCAAGTGCTAGGAGTGTTTTTTCGAAGCTCTATCTCCTAGCTTCTACAAGATGGGCCCATGTGCCTTTTTGGTCTTAAGGAATGCCTAGGTAGGAGAAATTTGAGACCTGGGATGATTTTTCATTGTTAATAAAACAAGATCTGTTTTACAGTGTGCTTTCCCCACTACCATGACATGTGACTTGGCTGTATTGGTCTTTAGGCCCAACTCACTCATAAATTCATTACATCTATTAACAAGGGATTGCAGCCCTACACCTGTTCTTGAAATTAAAACAGTCATCCGCATATTGTAGAGCGGGGAGATTTCGCTGCCCCACCCTTGGCGCATCAATCGCCCCTGCATTCTAAAAGCTCTCCAGATCATTTATGTACAGGCAAAGCAGAAAAGGGGCTAACACGCACCCCTGTCGGACACCACTGTTCATCTTAAAGGGAGAAGACAGTTCTCCATCTGCTCCATATCTCACTCTGCCCGTGACGTTGCAGTGTGTCTGTGCTAAGAAGTGAACCAGGGGGCCATCAATGCCCATTCCTAGCATCTTTTGCCATCATTTTCCTCTCACCTCTCAATCAAAGGCAGAAGTCAGGTCCATAAAAGCCAGATATAAATTAGTTTTTTTTGTCGAGGTATATTTACTTGTTACCAAATAGAGGTTTAGGCACTGCTCCACAGTGACCAAACCTCTTCTGAAACCATATTGGATGTCCGGAAAAAGCCCCTTTTCAGCTATCCATGATTCAAGGCGGTCAAGTAAAACCCTCCCCATCAACTTACATGTAATATCAATCAAGGATATAAGGCAGTAACAATTGGGGTTCGACCTGTCTCCCTTTTTAAAGATGGGGACAATTGTTGCAGTGGACCAGGATTCTGGCGGTCCTGTAGCTGCAATACAACTTAAAATATTAGTTAAAATGGAGAGCCATAGAAACCGGTTTTGTCCAGGTAGAGATCGGCCAGTATGCCATCAGGGCCAGCGGCCTTATTTGTCTTAGTCAAGCTAAGTGCCTTTGTGACTTCCTGGATTGTGGGGGGATCTAGCTTTGTCGCAGCCCCTGCTGCATAGGTGTCGCAGACCTCACTACTTATATAAATCGCGGAGAAATGGACAACCCATTCATTTGGGGGGATTGTGACATCAATGGTGTTGTTATGACTGTCCTGGAAGAATGGGGCATTGATGGTCTTTCAAAAGAGACTGCAGTTTTTGGTGACACTAGCTTCATACAGCCTTTCCCAGGCCTCCTTCCTAATAGTCTCCCTCCGTTCCGCTAAGGTCTTTTTGTACTGGCATCTACAAGCTCCTACCAGTTCAGGATCCCTGGGCTTTTGTTTTAAGGTTTCCAGTAGCTTAGAGTGGGACCTTGAGCAATCACTGTTAAACCATTTAAATCGATTATGGGCACTGTGCCTTCTATCAGTTTTTAAAATCTCATTTAATGTAGTGGTGATAGCAGTTAAAGATTCTAACATGCTCTTGGGCTTTAGCTCACTTTCAAGACACAACATGAATTGTGGTCTGTTAATGTTCAATAATTTTTCCAAAACCAACTCAGGATTCATGGACGCCCATTTACACATAAGACCCTTGTTTCTAATATGGGTTAAGGGGGGCGCTACTAGACTCCTTTTCCTGATGAGTGTTTCAAACTCGATTAATAAGGGAAAATGATCACTAAAAAATATTTTTAAAATCGAATAATCTACTGACTTGGGTTTGTAGTGGTCAGAGAATGCAATAAAGTCAATGAGGCTACCCAGTCTACTGCTAATGTGTGTGAACTACTCCTGACCTGCCTCTGTAATCAGATCTAGAGTAAAAAAAAAGAGAGAGTTTTGATAGCATAGCATTAACAATGTTGCCACAGGGGGTATGTTCAAAATGACATTGAACCTCAGGGGATTCTTCCATATAGGTACATGCGGATTCCTGTGACAAAGTACAGGGTCTATAATTAAAATCTCCACCCCATAATATTATATAATCAGTGTTCAGCTCCATGATATGTTCACTAATGCAGTTTGAAGACTAAACACTATTTCAGTATTGCAAAAACAACAATTGATGGACAGAATGCAGAACAATGTCATACATTCACCCCAGTACAGAGATCTGGGCCTAAATCCATCGTTTTTTTGCTCACCATGCCATTCCAGTTTGAACCCAGCCATATGCAAATCAGGCTTGACCCTGTGCCCTATGGGAACAGTCCAGCCCGAACTGCCAGGCTAGGTCCTCCCTGGACTGGAAACAAGCATCCTAGGACCAGTTTCGGGGTTTCAACCCTCATCAGCCAGGATAGCTTGACTCCAGTGGCATGGAGAGCACGGGACCCACGTCTGGGCATACCCGTCCCACTCGGGGTGACAAATGCAAAAACAACAATTGATGGACAGTATTAGCAGAAATTAAATTGTTATGGTAAAAATTTACAAAAAATAAGTGTAACATTTACTTGATATGTAACATTAATAAATTGAAAATGTGGGGAGTCCAGTTTGGAGGTGCAGACTTTGTTATCCAGGGTTGTTGATATTCACATAAGCAGGCCGCCACGCTCATGACCTGCGAGCGATCGGACAGCTGGTGTATCAATGGCTATAAAGCCGTCTATATAAATCTTGTTGTGAGCCCAGGTCTCTTGGAGACAAATAATATCGTGGCCATTTATGAAGTCTAACCAGTCATCATTTCTAATCCCGGATGCAAGACCGGCTACGTTCCAAACCAGACAACTGACCCTGTTACCCTTTTGCATGATAGCCACATTCTCTCTGGGAGGAACACTTGGAACACAACTAGTTGAGGCCTGACTGGTCGTTTCTTTGCCGCTTGTATTTATAGTAGCTGTGTCCGCGCATGTAAATACCGGGGGCAATAAAGAGGCCCTGGGTGCCTGTTGTATTAACCTTTGAGGCTCTCTCACCAGGCCTGGGACAGGAACTAGCCTCTGTGTGTGTAGTCAATCAATTTGCTCGAGAGAAGAAAAGCGGTTGTGTGTTGAAATGGCGAATAACTCCGGGGCACCGTCATTAGAAAAGAATGGTTTTGGAAGGTTTTGCTTAAAAGGTCTGTAAAAGTAACACAGAGGTACTGCCTGGATCCTTCCTTCCGGTAGAGGTGACCTGGCTACTCTGTCCAAGAGACGACCTGCCATATGCTGGTTTCTAAAGTTGACCACAATACAGTCACCCGCGACCTCCTTTGGGTGATGCCCAACCCAGGACACTCGTTGTACGTTGTTTATGCTCCCAGAGTTCCTCACAGCTAAAACAATCTGTTGTTTTCTGAAGCCAGTGAACGACCTTGTTTTTTAATTGGGCGAAGTCTTCATTTTGGGGGTGAAGGGGCACATTTTTCAAAACAATTACTAGGGGTGCTGCCTCTGGAGGAAGTTGCAGAGTTCTTAGTGCATTAAGAGTGGAGCACTCTGTCTGTTGGCCTGACATGACTGGTTCTTTATTTGTTAAAAAAGTGGAGCCACTACCAAGCCTCCTGACAGAATCTATTTATGTACTGGGCAGATCATCTGCCGGGTTAAATTGATCAGTACACTTGGGGCTGGGTTTCCCAGGGTTGTCTAGTTGGAGTCCATCAAGATGTTCCCCCTGGTTTTGATTTACGGAGGTTGCGGTAAGTACCCGAGAGCCTTGCGTGACTTCCGCTGGATTTTTAAAGTTACTCGAAAGGGTACTTAGTCTACAACCAATTAGAATCTTCAAAGAAGTGTCAATGCTGTTGAGGACCGCCAACACTGGGTCCAGGTACCTTTTTAGAGATTTGTCCAGGCACTCTAAGAGCTCAGTCTGTGCCCTGCCGCCATATACAACCTCATTGACTGCCCAAGTCCCAGGCGTTGGTCCATTAATTCTCATACCAGTGGGTGGTTTCTTTGCAGCCGAGGGCAGCTTCCATTTAGTTGGTGGCTTATTAATGCCTTTTGATTTTTTTGATGGTGGTGAACAACCTGGGTCGGACTGTGTACTATGTACATCATTTGGTGGAATCATAAAATCACCCTTAAAAACACATGTGTTTCCGGAGTCCCTAGTGTCCCCCGTGCTCCTAGCGCTGCCCGCATGTTGCAAGAGCTGTGCTGCGCCAACATTACTACCCGTGGAGCTCATGTGCAAAGCTTTCTTTGTGGCACCATGTCTCTCCTCTGCACACTCGATGTCTGTGTTGATAGCCCCCATGGCGGTGGTCAAAAAGCTGGTTATGGTTGCTGCAAGTTGGCGCTCTCGGATACTCGGCGTCACCGACTTTCTCTTCCCCATGCTTTTACCTTGGTTAGATCCTTACAGTGGGTGTCCCAGGGTGATCTCAAGGAATTGAGCCAAGGAGGGTGGCCCAGCCTCGGTCATGCGCAAAAGTGGAGGGGGGGAGACCAGAGAGTCTGGGTAGCCGAGTCCTCCCCTGGCCTGGTCTCCTACAGCAACAAATGGCTGACCAACTGGAGCAAGAATGGTGAATTTTCCCCCTGCATGTAGGCCTCAGCAGATGAACAGGCAGGATAAGCAGATCCAGGTCCGGTCACTCTGCGGCGGTCCCCAGTCAGAGGTGTCTGACGCGTCTGGTGGAGCGAGGAAGCAGGCGGTTGAAGATTTGGTTGTATTCCGCACAGCGGGTAAGCAGGAAGAAGGAGCTTAAAATAGGAAGCACAGTGACATTGCAAAAGGTAAGAAATTGAGACAGGAAAAAACCTTTGTTGTAAAACGAGGCAGCATCTGTGAGGCCTGCACAAATAACATGACTACATTTGTCCTTCACTGGGAACCAAACACCCAATTGTAGCGCCTGACTCTCAGAGGGTAGCGTTGCAGAGCAGTCTGAGGCTTACTCAAGGGAGGTGGTGTGGGCTAGTAATCTCCATTTGTAGGTGCGCAGAAATAACACTCAATAATTGATTGTCCAGTCTGTACTTTGCTTTATAAAAGTAAGAGTACATTTATTAAACACACACACTACTCAATACTATGCACCAATTTACAAATATACATAAGCTGTTGGAATTACTTTGTGACATTGCATAACATCTCCACCCCTCCCGCAGGGGGGGGTGGAGGGTGGGGTCTAGTACCACCACTCCCATGTACGCACATCATCTTGCCCCCCAATGCAGTTAGTTGAACATAACCTGGAGCGAGGGCCTTGCGCACTGGCACCATCCCAGTGGCGCCCCACCATCCCAGTGGCGCCCCACCCCATTACCTCAACACGCATTAAAAATAGGTTCACCTGCCCTAGTGACACATAACCCTGACTGAGCATCTTATATTGACCATACAGTATGCACCCCTACATCTTCAGGGCTAACAGTCTGGGTTGTTCCTCACTTAAGCGCAGCAGCAAGAATACATGTTTAGGCATTACTTTAGAATGACAGTACTCATCACTTTTGTGGATCATTATAATGCATTGCAATTCAAGCCCCTAAAGGCATCACAGATGAAATCACAGGATTACGCATATACCACCAGACACCCTAGCAGGAATGTCTGGCAACATAACCCCACTTTGCTTATGACATCACCTTACACAGGTACTTCACATTACACGTGACCTTCAGTCCCTCTAAAAGAAATAACCTTAGTAAATGCACTACGGGTGCAATTACACCTCTTCATCTCCAGGGGATGCCCTTCTCCAGACATCCCCAACTCAGCCCTTCACTCCGTTAGGCACTTCTCAATACACCCTCAGCAGTAGAACAAAAGTTCCAGCCTAGAAGGTGTTAAATGCCAGCTGAGCCCTTGAGGGGTTATTCTATTCAAGTCCCCATGTGACTTGTGGAGGGACTCCTCTTCGTGCTGGGGGGGGAGACTGCGCTTCTCCAGCAGCTCCCCCCAGCACCTTTTCACAATTGAGGGTGACCCCCCTCCTCTGGGGGGCCACCAGGCACCAAAAACGATAACTTCCCCATGCCTTGCAAGGCATTATGGGGCGCTTCAGGCTCCTTCGTATGAATATTTTATTAGCGGCTCTCCCGCTGTGCCGGGGAGAGCCGCGATGTGGTCCTCGGTGGGGGGCCCGGTCCCACCTGGACCCCCAGATGAGCGTAGGCGGCTCGGGGAGCCCACACCGGCCGCTCCTCCTCTTTTCCGGGGCCCGGTCCCACCCGGGCCCCTCACACCGCTTGTAGTCTTCCTCGGGGGGCCCCGGTCCCACCCGGGACCCCCGCATGGCCATTCGTGGGAGGGCAGCCCACCCCCGGCTGCCCCCGCCGGCTCCCCGCCCGGCCAGCACCCACGCGTGCTGCCGCGGGAGCCGGCAACTCAGTTCTGGTCTGCCCTCTCTGGGCAGACGGGCTAGTCTTCGCCGGCTTCGGGGGAGTGCGACGGCACTCCCCCCCAACACACCAGCCATCACCGCGGGGCCCGGAGATGGGGTCCCGGAGTTTTCTTCCCGGGGGGCGCGACGGCGCTCCCCGCTGCCTGTTCGCCGCACGGGGCCCGGAGATGGGGTCCCGGGCCCCTCCCACTGCTTCACAGGGAGCGCGACGGCGCTCCCCGACTTCAGCATCGATGGGGGCCAGGGTGGGCTCCTGGAACCCCCGCGGAGCATCTTCACGGGGAGCGCGACGGCGCTCCCCGACTTACATCTTCGCGGGGGCGCGACGGCGCTCCCCCGCCTCCATCTTCGGTGCGGGCCAGGGTGGGCTCCTGGCCCCCATGCAGGGCACCTTCCCGGGGAGCACGACGGCACTCCCCGTCTTTACTTCTCCTTGGGGGCAGCCCCCGGGACCTGACCCACCCCGGTGGCATCTCGGAGACCGGCGGCGGAGCCCCACGCGCTTCGTCGTCGGTCTTCTTAGGGGTCAAAGGTCACCTACCTTCCGGGAGCCATATCTCAGCCCCTGGGGGTCCGATCTGCCCCATTTTCGCGTCTTCTTGCTCCTGGTGGCGCCCCCCAGCCACTGGGAGCACTCGCCTTTGCCCTCCGGGTCTCTGAGAGGGGGGATTCAGCAGGGAGCTGTCTTCACTGGCTCCCTGCGCCAGCCTTTCGCCTGGCTCTCCTCCTGGGCCTCTCTTCTCCCTGCGCAGAGGCCCCTGCTTCTGCGCACCGGTCCTGGGCTCTTCTTCTGGTGCTGTTAGGGCCCTGGGGGGCAGTCAGGGGGTTCCTCCTTCCAACTGCCCATTGCCAGGCTCCAGCACCTTCCGCCTCAGCAGACCACACCCCAGAGAGAGCTTCTCTTCCTGTGCAAGCACTTTATAAAAGTTGAGTAGGGGGCTGGCAGGAAGTCTCTGTTGGTCCTATCAAACAGCGACACATCACTTCCCTGCCCCTGCTCCCTCCTTGTCCAGCCTCTGGGCTGGTTCAAAATGGCGTCGTCCAGGGTCTCTGGCCACATGGTCTCTGAAACAAGAGCCCTTCCCTCCTTGGTGCAGCCTGGTGCCTGGCACCAGTGATAGCTGCTGATGGATGGGCCTGTAGCCCCACCCATCTTCTCTTCGCGGAGAGGAGGCCTTAGCTTGTGGAAAAAAAGGTTATCAATCCAGCCAGCTGAGGTCAGCCCTCAGCCTGGCCCTGGTTATGACTGACTCAGAGAAATGTGACATTTCTGGATGACCCAAAAGCAGTACAAATATGACTTTGGACTCTGCAGAATACTTCTTCTCACACCCGTTACAGTGGACTTTAGTGCGTGTCTGGAATCTGTAGGCCTTAGGAAAGTGACACTAGCCCATGGGCTCCACTTCCCCATAGGGGAATAATGAAGTGAAAAACACAGTCAAACACACTGACTTTCCCTGGCATGTTTCTTCCCAGTGTATAAAGCCCATTGCATGTCACCACCCAATTCTGCATAAGTCCTGCCACACCATTCACTTTGTAGCTGCTCCCGGACTGCGCACGCCAGGAATCTCCCCTGCGCAGCCCCTACACGTGTGCACACGCATGTACACAGGTGTCTGCATGTAACCAGCCCGGTGCCCCTTACTCCAGCTGCTGCGCAGCGGCCTAGTCAAGCCAGGGGGACACCAGTAAAATCCACATGCAGTCTCTTTCATCATGAGTTCCCTGTGGAGAGTCCCAACCTATGAGGCTCTCCCACAGTAAAAGCTCAACAAATAGGTGCTCAAAAAGCAAAAAATCCGGGCGGCCCAGAGTGTCAGAACCACCTTCTAACAGTCTCCAATAACCAAAGGCTTCCCGGGAGGTGGGTGGGCCCATGTGAATCTACAGCACTACATGCTATGAACAAATGCTTTTTAGGTAAGTAACATTGCTTTTGTAACTTGTGTGGTTGTAGATGCAAATACTCTGCATAGACTGTATAACAATTATCCCTTAAGCAGATGCTAGCCCAGTACCTGCATTCCGGTGCTCTGTGTGTTTGTCGCCTGCCATCCGCATCTCAAGCCAGCTGCCTGTCCGCGCCCGTAGCACTCACGATCAGCGGGGGAGAGGGACTACACTCCCCACACAGCAACGCGGCGCGCTCGCCGCTCCACGTCATCACTAGCGCCTGGAGGCGCTAAAATTCCGGCCAGGGCTTCCGCAGCGCGGGATGTGCACGGGCCCGTCCTTGCCCGTCAGCGCCAGGAAGAGGCAGGGCAGGGCTATCCCTCTAACATCTGCTGCAGGATTTGGTCAATCTTAAGGTACTGTTTCTTGTGTGCTTGGGCCGCTGATGGTAACAGCCAATGGAATTCATTTGCTAGCACAGCACTGTGCATAAGGGCAACCTGCTGCTGCAGCTTATTCAAGTGCGAACTAATAATCAATCTGGTTCACGGTTTTTGATATTTTTGAAGAATCTATTCAACTGGACTCTTGTACTGTAGTGTGTGGCTGTACGTGCCAGCTATCTCAGAGTAACATCATTGATTGTTTATTTATTCTTCACTTGAAAGTATTAGTACCATGGGGAAAAGGAAGGCAGCGGAAGTATTGGGGGGAGGAGCAGCGGGAAAGGTTAAGAAGTTTTAAAAAAAAACGGTAAAACATCCTTTGCATGCAAAAAATAGCTGCGTTATGACACGCATAGATAATATCATCAGTGATTGTGAGCAGATTCTAACTAGCCCCTTGGTAATAGATAGTGGTAACCCAGCCCCCATCCACCTAAGTGTCTTTCCCCCTCCCAGGCTGCCAAATCCATCCCAGTAATGTTTAAAAAAACGTAATTATAAAGTGACCCCTCTATCGACCCCTCCATTGACTGAGGAGACTGAACATCTGTTAGAACAGATAGTACACCCTCCGTCGTGCGACATCTTACAAACTATCACGATTAACGATTTTGAGTGCAGCAATAGGTTTGCGCCTTTGATGAGTGTAGCGGACAATAATATGCCCTCAGTCATTAGATTCAATCGACCATGCAGGTATAGCAGGGACTACCGAAATCATAGATCCTGCCAAGGCATGTAGTTGTTCCTGCAGGGGTCAGTCCATTGAGAGTTCAGGGGCTATGACAAATTTGCTTACTGAACTTATTAATACCTTGAAGGCCCTGGTCAACAAATTGATAGATTCCTTGAAAATGCTGACACAAGACATTGCCCCTGACTTTCATAGACTGGTAACGGTGACACCTGGGTGCTCAATTGATATTGCTACGAACATGACCAATACCGGTAGACTGGGTAGAAATAACGATGTACGCGAGGTTTCCCCGACAGGTA
This sequence comes from Calotriton arnoldi, assembly GCA_963921515.1. Classification (NCBI taxonomy): domain Eukaryota; kingdom Metazoa; phylum Chordata; class Amphibia; order Caudata; family Salamandridae; genus Calotriton; species Calotriton arnoldi. The sequence continues at coordinate 5,111,422 of CAWUFW010000005.1, read as the reverse complement.
CACAATTAGCCAAAGGTGAAAGGCATCAACGAAATCATGACAGTTTGTATTCAATAACCAACTCAATTTATGCTAATCAATATAGTTTTCGGCAGCAGCAAAAGAAGGATGGTTTTAAAGTAAATTCCCTACCTAATACATTGAGAGGTTTTGGTCCTCTCTCACATAAGGCCAATGGATTCCTAAATTCCCCCTTCAAAGGTCCTACAAAAGCTCAAATCTTTCTGACCAATATTCCCAAAAATACTTCTACCACAGTCAGGGAAGATGAACAATCCTTGATTAATAAGAGTATCCATGTTAATAATATTTTAACGGAATATCTCACTACTAATAACATCCTGGATCCTTCTCAAAATGGTTTCCGCCCTGGTCACAGTACAGAGACGGCTCTTCTGGCGGTGACAGAACATCTGCGGACCCTTCTTGATTCGGGTCATACGGCGGCACTGATTTTACTCGATCTGAGTGCCGCATTTGACACGGTTTCACATGGAATTCTGTTACAGCGCCTGGAGGATGCCGGGGTTGTGGGCCTGGCACTAGAATGGTTTAGATCATTCCTGAAAGAGAGATCTTTCCGAGTGTCGGCCCCCATTTCTTTCTCAGGCTCATCCCATCGGGCAGGGGGTACCACAGGGCTCTGCATTGAGCCCTATATTGTTCAATCTTTATGTTCAACCTCTGGCTAGAGTGGCTAGGAACATGGGCCTCACTATGGTCTCGTATGCAGATGATACACAGCTGGTGGTGGCCCTGTCCGATGGTTCCACTCTAGATGCTTCTAGGTTTCGGAGCGGCTTGACCGCTGTGGCTGAGTGGATGACTTTAAACTGTCTTCAGTTGAATGCGACTAAGACAGAGTTATTGTTGATGGGGAGGGACAGAAGCCTCTGGAGTGAACAATGGTGGCCCAACTTACTTGGTAGCTCTCCCACACCTAAGTTGGTGGTAAAAAATTTGGGGGTATGGATGGACGATACCCTTAGTTTTCAAGAACATACCAAAAGAGTTGCAGGTACCTGTTTTGGCCTCCTCCGGGGACTTAGGCCCTTGTTGAAATTCTTTGATTCATCCACTCGCCAAGTGATTGTTCAATCAGCCATTTTATCCAGATTGGACTATGCTAATTCGCTCCTTTTGGGAGCTAATCAGGCTGAGATACTGCGATTGCAGCGCGTTCAAAACGCTGCCGCCAGAGCCTTGGTGGGGCTCCCACGTAACTGTCCTTCCAGTGGGGCCATCAGGAGGTTACATTGGCTTCCAGTGGCCAAAAGGATCCAATTTAAGGCTCTCTGCCTTTCTTTTAAGGTCTTGAAGCTCGCCTCGCCCAGTCTCCTGACTAATTTGCTAACCTTGTATGTCCCCACTCGCCAGCTGCGTTCTCTGGGACAGCATTTGGTAACTGTCCCCCATGTGAAGCGCCTTCGGGTGGGAGGTCGGTTCTTCCGCTATTTAGCTGCTAAGTTGTGGAACTCCCTGCCCCCTCAGATTCGCAGCTTGGATCGCATGGTGGACTTCAGGAAAGCAATCAAAACGTTTCTCTTTCCTTCTGTCTAGTCCTTCTTGGTTCTGTCTGTTCCCTTTGCCTACTTGTTGTGTTCCTGGCCTTGTTCCTTCTGACGCTGGTAGCGCCGGGACGCCTCTTTGCTGGGGCAGCTGTGCGCTTTATAAACTCGGATAACATAACTGGCTACGTAATACGAGGAAATGTAGATCCGTAATAAGAGAAGATATTCTTTCTGCGAAAAGGTGTGTCCCCCATGGTCTGAGCACAGATTATGTATGTTTAAAGCTGCAAACTGTGGATCTTGCAGATAATCTGGTATCATTTGATCTAAGAACATCGCACTTGATACAAACTAACATCAGGATAAAATACAATCCCCATGCCTCAATAGATAGTAACAACACTCATAAAGTACCCATAAACTGTAATGAGGGATCATCTTTAGATAAAGTAGATTGATGTCCAGTGTCAGCTTCCCCTCAAACGCTGTATGTGGAAGCACCGGAGAGGGATCCGGATGACCCGCCCAATGTCCAGGGAACTAGCAATCAGGTGGATACCGACACCATCAATGATGAGCATATAAACTCGATGTTAGCCATTGCTTCTTGGAACATAGCTGGTTTACAATCAAAGACAGTGTCAGCCGATTGGTCAACATTCATAGAGGGGCATGACATTTGGGCCTTTCAGGAAATATGGGCTCAGAGTGCTATTTTTCGCCCAGGTTACCTGAATTTTGCAAAACCTGCCGTCGCTGGACAAAAAGGGAGACCCTCTGGTGGGCTCACCTTATGGGTAAGGCAACAACAAGGTTACAGGGTCGAAGAGATACCAACGGATAGCCCTGACATCTTGGCTATCATACTACGCTCAAAACACGACCTAGACATATTGGTGATTAACATATATGCTAGAGGGATGGTGGGTGGGAAACTTTCCAAAACTGTCTCCCTATTAGATACTTTTATTGTGAATCATAGGGGAAGAATAAATATGGTAATAGCAGGCGACTTTAATTGTACATCTGAGCCTTTAGATCATGAAGATGTTGGCCTTAGTAGTGATGAGGATTCTCTTTGGGGCATTCCATCGTTAGCACTACCCCTGATAAAAAAAAAATGGACAGAGGCAGCACTCCAACTAAAAAGTTTGTGCCTGGAGCGGGGCGTTAGGGCAGCAAATGGGAGGACACCGTCGGATTGCGAGGGCTTGCATACCTACAGCAATGGGTTAAGAAGTAGCCAAATTGACTACTTTCTTATTAATTTGGAGTTGTGGTCTCGCCTAGTTGACATGTCGGTTCAACAGAGAATCGAGAGTGATCATAACCCATTATTGCTAACTCTGCAGATGAAGGGGTTAGATATGCAGTCCCAGCCGACTGAGATAGTGACTGCAGACATAATTATGACTAATGACATGCGGAGGGTAAAGTGGGCAACGTTAATGGAAAGAGATAACACCCTAGAGCAGATGAAAGCAGCGGTGGAAAATACTTTAACAGCTATCTCTATCTTAGACACCCAGGATGATATAAATGGCGTGATCCTACAGGCACATGAAGAGTTGTTTGCAAAACTTAAATGCTTTTTTGTCAAGACTAAAAAATATAGTAATCGAGAAGTTCCAAAGTCAGCTAACTGGTACAATAAGGACTGTAGAGTCGCTTATAAGATATTGTCCCAAGCCATAAGATTAAATTCCATGGAGGAGATTAAATTTGCCCGGAAAGCGTATAAAAAAAGCTCAGCACGTAGCCAAAATGGAGTTTGATGAAAAAAGGTGGAACGAACTTCTGCACGCGAGTAATGGGAAAAATATGCAGAAATTCTGGCAGACAGTAAAGTGGGGCAGCGGTGAAACTAGGCAAGCCCCAGTTAATAATGTAGCACCTGAACAGTGGGTTTCCTATTTTCAGACACAATTTGCTGCCACGACAGACAGTTCCAATCATTGTTCCACAATAGCTCCTGACATCACTTTTACCTTTGGGATTGGGGAGGTTGAAACCGCCCTGGATGCGATCCCAAAGGGCAGAGCTCCTGGCCATGACTGCATCCCGGCCGACTTATTCAGGTATGATAGAGCCAACTGGCTTAAGTACATTTATATACTTGTTAACGCAATAGCCAGTGGGGCTCCCATCCCAGAGTCCTGGCGTACCGCGGAAATCATACCGATATACAAAAAGGGGGACCGCACATGTCCAAGTAACTATAGGCCAATAAGTTTAATAGATTCGATGCAAAAGATCATGGCCAGGCTCGTGTTGAGCAGAATTCATTCCTGGATAGGCGAATTTTACATTTTATCAACTCTACAGGCTGGATTTCACTCTCATGTTAGCACTATTGACCAGGTTTTTAGGTTTATGCTGATCTACTGGCGTACTGTAATTATTGATGGGGGAACTATATATGCAGCTTTTATAGATTTAAAATCTGCGTTTGACCTGGTCCCCCGCAACAAGTTATGGGTATCATTAAGAGAATCAGGAATGCCATTAGAACTCCTTGCTTTAATTGTAAAATTGCATGAGTCCAACTATGCACAGGTCCGTTGGGGCTCACAGGGTAAGGTAACGGACAGGTTCCCAGTTACCAAAGGGGTTCGCCAAGGGTGCGTCCTGGCCCCTACCCTTTTTTCATTGTTCATTAACAGGGTTGTCAATTACTTTTCTACATACCCCACTGATGCACCCTCACTCGCCGGTATGAAGGTACCGCTGCTAATGTTTGCAGATGACACCTTAATTCTATCTAAGACACAAAAAGGCTTGCAACGAGCTCTTGATAGATTTACGGACTTCTGTAGTGACCATGAGCTTGTAGTCAATGTAGACGAAACAAAATTCATGGTCCTACACAAACATAAAGTAGTGAAAGGGAGAGTATTTATGAACAATGTCCTACTGGAACAAACCGATTCTTTTACATATTTGGGGGTTACTCTAGGAAAGAGGTTAAATTGGAAACCCCAGATTGACATATTGGCCCTCAGGCATGCCCAACTTGCAGGTGTCCTACTAAAAGAGCTTCGACTTTCGCAAACTAAGCCGGTTGGCCCTGCATTAACGATCTATAATGCAAAGATTAGGGCTTCAATTCTCTACGGTGCCGAGCTCGGGGGTTTCGAAAATGTAACATCTCTAGCCACAGCCCAGAACAAGTTCCTGCGAATATTAACAGGTCTTCCACAATCCACTCCTGGGTTGCACCGCATTAGAGGAGATTGCCAGGTTTAGGCCCATAGCATATTGGAGAAGGCTTTGGACCACGCCGGAGCTGTTACCTTATGCAAATGCATTAAAATATGTAAGAGAAGCTGATCTGTCATGCAAAATCCAATGGCTACAAAAACTCAAGTGCACATTGGTTGACATGGGGTTAAGCCATTTGTGGGAGAATCCAGCAGGTAGTCTGTTTCCATCTAAAAAAAAGATTACAAGAAAGCATACTGGAATATGGTTAAAGTCAAGTGCTTGTCATCCACTCACAACACCTCCCTTACTGGTATTTTCTTGGAACATAAATATGAAACACAGTTCGAGGCCTACTGGAACTTTATTTCCAAACCATGTGATAGAAAATTGTATCACCAATTTAGAGTAGGCTCTCTCCCAATAAAACCATTTATGTTAAAATGGCATAATGTAATGGATACCAAATGTCCTTCATGTCAAATAATGGATGAGTCTATTTTGCATATATTGTTCGTGTGCCCAGCATACAAGTCTCCCCGAGACAAATGGCTTAAGCCGATTTGTTCTAATCTGGGTACAAGATTAAATAAAACTGCACTTCGTATATTGAAGACAAATTTGCACGAAGATATAGTAATAGCAATGGCAAAGTTTTTGAGCTGGATGTGGGGTATTCGAAGAAACAATATGAAGAAGTTAGGTGCAACGAGTGGCAACCCTGCTTTTTAGAAATACTTAATTATTTTTACCCATTGTCAACTGGGAAGCCCCTGATCTGTATTAGGTTGGGTCTTATTCTAATTTGGATAAGAAATAGTGATCATGGAAAACCGCCTAACCAAGGCTGTTAAATCTATACTAAGGAATTATGTTATGCCACACTATTAAATGCTAAAAGCTTTCTTAATTTTTTAACCTTTTTATGGATTTTTAACACATTCTTTCTTAATATTTGTAATTGTATGTATTTCTGAAAAACAAAAAATGTTGTATTGTATTGTCTAATTGTGTCTTTAATGATTGAAATGATCGAAATAAAGACTAATTTGAATTTGCTAGCCAAAGGATGTTGGAGAAGACTTAAAAAGAGTTCTTAAGACAGCTCGACAAACGTGCTTCTTGGCATGCTAAGAAATCCACACAGTAGTGTTCATAAAAGTGTGTGGAGTAGACAAGGTAGCTGCTTTGCAGATGTCAGCTATTGATATATTACCGAAGAACACCATAGAGGCTCCCTTCTTGCAAGTGGATTGTGGCCTGGGCAGGACAGGCAGATGTCTTTTGGCTTTTAGCTAGCAAGCCTGTATGAACTGGACAAGCCATTGTGCTATGTCCGCACCTTTGAGAGAGCAGAACTATTGTGTGGTTTGAAAAAGACAACAAAAAGTTTTGCCAGAGGACTTTGTTCTATCAGTGTAGTACACGAGGGCATGCTTAACATCAGTGTGAAGTGCCCTCCCTGCTACAGAGTCCGGTTGTGGGAAGAACACTGGAAGCTCCATCGTTTTGTTGTGATGGAATGGAGATACCACCTTTGGGAGGATTTTTGGATTGGCTCTAAGGACTCTCCTGTCCTTGTAAACCTGAAATAAAGGCTCTTCTCCTGTCCTTGTAAACCTGAAAGAAAGGCTCCTCCAGATTGAGGACCTGCAACTAACACCTCGTAAGGTTATGGTAGCAACAAGGAACACCACCTTCCAAGAGATGAACTACAAGGGGCATGAATGTAAAGGTACAAATGAAGGACCCATGAATCTAGTAAAGATGGTATTAAGGTTCGAAACTGGGGCGGGGGGGAGGGTGTACTTGGGGATGTAAAATACATTTTACACCTTCCATGATGGCCTTGACTACAGGTTTCTTGAACAAGGAAGTGTATTCTCTGTTCTGCATGTCAGCAGCTTTAGTGGCCAGATGCAGATATATGGATGTAGAGGCAAGGACTGATTTTTGCAAGTAAAAAAAAATAAAAATAAAGTAACAAATGAAGTCTTGTACTGGAGGATTGAGCGGATCTCTATACTTAGGGATGCAGTAGTGCACAAACCTTTTCCATTGGGCGGCAAAGTAGTCACACATAGTGGGTTTGTGTGCCTCTTTAATAATGGACATGCACTCTTGAGGAAGGCTGAGGTAGCCAAATTCTAGGACCTCAGGAGTCAGATCATTAGATTGAGCTGTCTGGGATTGGGGTGTCTGATTTTGCCATCAATCTGCATGAGAAGGTCTGGCCTGATTTGAAGCTTCGAGTAGGGAACCACAGACATTTCTAGCAGGGTGGTGAATCATGGTTTCCTGGCACAAGGGGAGCCACCAGGACGAGAGTGTGAGCGGTTTGCTGCAGCTTCTTGACTAAATACAGGAGGAGTGGGAGAGGCAGGGAGTCGGAAAAGCGTATGCAAATATCCCTGACCAGTTCATTCATAGTGCATTGCCCATGGATTTTGGGTGTGGGAACCTGGAAGCGAAGCTTTGGCATTTTGCGTTCTGGACAGTAGCGAACAGATCAACCTTGGGACCCCCCCATCGACCAAAGTCGCCGCATACTGCCGAGAAGGACTTCAAAATCGTTGTCCACTTCAGGAAGGTACTCCAATAGATTAATCCGATGGTGAATCGCCAAATGCTTTGCACCAACATAGAAAGTTGTGGTGAATGAATGCCGCCTTGTTTTTGGAGGGAATACATGATGATTATGTTGTCCTTTTTTATGAGGACTACTTTGTGCTGAATGTGCTGCAAAAATGCCTTGAGCGCCAGTAGGATGGGCACAGCTTGAGGTAACTGATGTGGAGGCCCCTCGGCTGTGGCGAACTCATCCCCTGGACTGTGAGATGCTGAAGATACTCTCCCCACTCTGAGAGATGCGTCTGTGGAGGTTGCAGGTGGGACCTGATGGTGTTTATTGTGAAGTGCAATTAGTGAAGAAGGGACATGGTTAATTGGGTATGCTTGAGGCAATGTTGCTTACTTGCACACTTGATCATCAACGCTACTTACTTGCACTCTTGATCAGCCAATCATCTAAATATAGGAACACATGGATGTTGTTCCTTCAGAGGTAGGCACCCACCACTGCAAAGCACTTTGTGAATACTCTGGAGCAGGTGTCTCCAACCAGTCGATCACAAGTTACAAGTAGGTTGTTGGCACCTTCAGAGTAGCTCACAGCATTAAGTTCATTTAAAAATAAAAAGCACAGGGTCACCTTTTTCTTTTAAAGTTAAGGGAAGGCTGTGCCTATTTTACATTATTTTCTTCAGGCTGCAGATAGCAGAGCATGATTATGAGCAGTGCTGGAGTCAGACTGGAGTTAGATTTATGACCCAGGGCACAGAGGTGAAGAACCGAAGCACTGAGGTATTTAACTCTTAAATAAGTCCTTGTCAACTCAAATTCGAGTGCGAGAACAAAATGATGTTTCTGAATCCTTTTAAATGGTACAAAATTAAAATGAAACGTTAACTTACTGATTAAGTTAACTCTTCATTTTAATTTTCTCCCATTTCAAAGTGTCGCATTTACAACCGCAGGCCTCTTGCTCCCAGTAGACACTGTGACCTATTAATAACTGAAAAATACAGTCCTCTTTTTATAAATGGGAGAAATTTAAGGTGAAGAAAAATAATTCTATGAAACATTAATTCTTAATGCTTTTTTCCACTTTTTTGAACCATGGGGCAAATTTACAAGCCCCTTGCGCCACTTTTCCCATGTTAAAAATGACGCAAAAGCGGCGCAAGGGCCTTGTAAATAAGCCCCCATGTTTCTTCACTTTAAATACCTCCCATTTGAACAAATGGCTATATTTTTCTGTTATAAATATGTACAGGACACTGGGAGCAAGATGCCTGGTGTTTGTAAATGTGACACTTGGATATGGGATTTAATTTTGAGTTTTATGTAATCCATATAAACATAAAGTTAACTCTTCAGTTTAATTTTTTCCCATTTCAAAGTGCCGCCTTTACACACAGGAGGCATCTTGCTCCCAGTGGCTTATAGACACAGTTGTATTTTTCAGTTATAAATATGGCATCATTTTAAATGGGAAAAATTTAAAGTGCAGAAAAATGGTTGATATCATGAGCATTTTTTCAGAACGTTTTCTGCACTTTAAATTGCTCCCATTTAAAAAAGGTTATATATTTGTATTTTACATGTAACGGTGCCACATGTGACGAAAGGTATTCAACTGCCATACGAATATGTGCTCAGTCACCCATACACATTTATCCCATTCATACGCACACATGTTCATACATCCCCAAAGATCACACTCTCACTGACCCACATGGCAGTCCTTTTATAGTACCCCTAGTCAAAAGTATTTTGTTCAAACCATAGTATCTGTTTCTATGGACATTAGACTTAAAGTCAATGGAGCTGGGCATGAGGATGTCTGGTAACAATACGAGAGGTGCTTAGCCTTCGGTAGCTCACAATGATTTTCACTGATCAGAAGTAGCTCTCACTACAGAAAAGGTTCCAGACCCCTGCTCTGGAGGCAGTGGTGACCCCCGAATGGCAATACTTCGAACTGATAATGCTGACCACTTATCACAAATTGTAGGTAGCGTCAATGAGCAGGGTGGATGGGTATATGGAAGTACACAAGAAAGCTACAATGGTTCCGTTGGATATGAAGAATTTTTTACATATTACAGAATGAATCATTCAAATAATTTAAATTGCAACATTTGCACAAAAGAGTAGGATGGAACACACAGAGAGACAACTATATATGCAGAGTCATAAGCATTTACTCTTTTTCAAAAGAATTTTTTGAATTTTTCATGTGGCTGGCTACAATTCAATTAAAACACGTTCAAGTGACAAAGGTGCTCAAGTAAAGTGGGTAACTGAGTGTTATATACACATAGGTGAAGGCAGAACAAAATTCTATGTACAAAATATACAAAGGAAGCAATTCTTTGATGCGGCCAGTATGTTGGTCAATGAAGTGTCTCTGTAAGGGTATGAGTATATTTCACAGTTTCAACCCAGAGACCCGGTGGACTATCATTACAGAATTGTACGCAAGGTTCATTGATAGTAAAAGCTTGGATCACACCAATTTTCCTAGCAATTGTTAAGGCAAATAGTAAAGCCGTTTTCCAAAACGAGTGTTTGAGGTCCGTTTTATGTAAGGGTTTTAATCAGTTGAGATAGAGTTGTGTTTAATTACCATGAGACTGATTTTTTGTTTTAAGCCACTGGATAAATCCTGAAAAGGCCCATGAACTCAGTCTACAAAGCCACATAAACAGTTGATTTATCTTATAAAACATGAAATTGCTGCTAGATGGGCTTTGACAGAAGTAGTCGAAAGGCCTGATCATGCAAAGTGCAACAAATACAGCAAGATTCGTTCAGGTAAAGAAAAAAAAAAGGTAAATATTGTTCTGAGAGCACCATATCCAAAAGCAAGTCTATTTAGCCTTGTAATGTTGTTTGTCATTTCAGCTCTGGTCTTAGTAAGATTTCCTGCAATCTTTTTTTTTATTTTTTTTTATGAGTTTTATATAGCGTGAACTAGACCCGAGGGTATCGGAGCGCTTTACATGAGCACCAGTTTCGTTACAGATGGACACATTCATTTTTGTTAGGCACTGGGAGATTAAGTGATTTGCCCAAAATCACAGGATGTTGAGCGTCGTTGCCGAGACTTTAACCCGGTTCCTCAGCTTCGAGATCGACAGCACTAGCCGTAAGGCTACATCCTCTCTTCTGAAACATTCAAGAGATAGAACTCATTGTATTCAGGAGCCAGGCCAATAAATTGAGAGGTGTCCACTTGGGAGCAGAATATGCTGCAGATCAGATAGGAGCAGTAGCCCTGTGTACCAATATGGTCTGGGCAGTGATGGGGCTATGAGGATAATGCAATCTGGTTCTCTTTTCATTTTGTTTAACAATCTTGGAATCACTGGTACAGGGGGAAAAGCATAAGCGAAGATTTCTGTCCAAGCTATCTGAAAGGCATTCTGCCACGTCCTCTCCTGAGGGTATCTGCTGGCATAGAAGCAAAGTTTGCAATTGGGACATCCGCTAGGATATCTGGGGATTGGGCATTCAAAATTCTATGGGAGGTACAGAGTTTTAAAATGGAATCGCTTCTCCATTGGGAGCCAATGAAGTCGGTCGATGAACTCCGCAGTGGGACAGGTCCTTGGAAGGCCGAAAAGTAGCCGGGCAGCCGCGTTCTGCATCCTTTGGCGGCGCTGTATCTCTGCTCTGTTACAGGTACAGAGAGCTAGCATAATACAGCCTTGATAATATAGTGGCCTGGATAATGACCTGACGGGTATTAGCATGAAAAAAACCTAGCAAGGGTTTGAGACCGCGGAGGAGCTTGGCAGTTCGGGCTGGACTGTTCCCATAAGGCACAGGGTCAAGACTGATTTGCATACAGCTGGGTCTGAACTGAGGTGGCGAAGTGAGCTAAAGAACAATGATGGATTCAACCCAGATCTGTGACTGGGGGTGAGTGTCTGAAAAGTTTCAGCACTCCGTCCGTTATCTCCTTGTGTTTGCTTTGAGCCCAAAACAGACTCCTGCGACCGCCTTAGTTTGAGACTGGAAGGTTAGTGCCGTAACCATCCATTTAGGTGCGCCCGCGCTGGGTTGTCGGATAGGGTGATCACTAACTGTGTGTCGTCCGCATAGGAGACCACAGTCAGGCCCCTATCCTTTGCAACTGCTGCCAGAGGTCGGATGTAGATATTGAATAAGGTCGGGCTCAGAGCAGAGCCTTGCGGGACCCCTTGGCACACACACTGTGCGTCTGAGAGCAGAAGGGGGAGGGGGGGCAATCACTTGGAAAGATCTCTCTGAAAGAAACGAGGAGAGCCACCCTAAGGCCGGGCCACCAATGCCGATATCCTCTAGGCGCTGCAAAAGAATCTGGTGGGACACTGTCAAATGCAGTGCTTAAGTCCAGTAGGATCGAGGCGGCGGTACGTCCCGAAATCAGTGAGTGCCGCAGGCGTTCCGTGACAGCCAAAAGGGCAGATTCCGTGCTGTGTCGTGGACGGAAACCGTTCTGAGAGGGGTCCAGCAGATTATTAGCGTCAATATAGTGGGCTTCGGTAATCTTAGCGGTTAGAGGAAGGAGGGAGGGAGATGGGGCGGAAATTCTCCGGCTTGGAGTCGTCTAAAGTGGTTTTTTTGAGGAGAGGGATCACTTTAGCGTGTTTCCAGGCAGCAGGGACCACAGCAGAGGACAGAGACATATTTATGAGATCGCAAAACGGGGGCAATAGCTGTGGTAGAAAGGTCTGAAATTGGTTGTGTTCGAGAGGATCCGCCGGGGTTCCAGATTTCAGTCTGTTACAAATCAGACGCATGGGTTCCTGGGAAAGGTGGAGAGTGACGGGCCGGTAATAGGCAGAGAAGTAGGACCTACTGGAATCGCTGTGTGGGGAAAGGTTTTATTATTATCCTCAACCTTCTTAAGAAAAAAAAAAGCGGCAAGGGTCTCACATTGCTTATTAGAGGTGAGGGGGATGAAATGGGTTGCCCTGAAGTTTTAAGATCCTTGAGTAAGGAGAATATGCATTTAGCAGGGTTGCTGCTGTTTTGAATTTTCCTGCAAAAAAGTCAGCTCTCTCCTTCTGAATAGACTTATGGTATTGTTTAATTGATGCCCGATGTTGTATTTTCAGGGCGGGGTCATACTGTTGTCTTCAAGCCCTTTCCAGGGCTTTGCATGCCTTCCTGGCCAGAGCCAGCTTGTAATTAAACCATGGGCATGATTGTGGGACCTACTACCTGTAGTGTCATCGGCACGAGATAGTGGTCGGACCAACTCGAGGGGAGAGCCAACTATGAGGGCAGGTAGATTAGAAAAAAAGGGGTCTAACAGATGGCCTGCCGAGTACTGTTCGGGACACGTTAAGTTGGAAGGCTGCAAGGTCTGCTAGAAAGTTGCTAATCTCCCTGTCTTGACTCGCTTCTAGGTGAAGGTTGAGGTCGCCAACAATATTAAAATTGGCCGAGCTAGTAGCTAATAAGCCAGAAGCAGTAATGAGGGCTTCCGTAAAGCCTTTAGAAGACCCTGGGGGGTGATAGATCAGGAGGCCAGACAGGGTAAAGTTGGTGTTAACAGAGATTATGAAGAGTGCGCATTCACAGTCTACAATGCTTTCTTTGGTCAGGGTGCAGGTAAATCCAGTTTTAAAAATGATAGCAATGCCCCCACCCATTCCTTCTCTATTAAGTGTCTTGATGGCATGACCCTGGGGCAGTGCCAAGTTAGGCTCTGCCTCCGTGTTCGCAGTAAGCAGTGTCTCAGTCAGAAAAAGGATATCTGGTGCCTCATCCTGAATTAGGTCAAACACTTTCGCAAAGTATTCGACCAACGAGCAGTAGTTAAGACTAAGGAGTTTGATGGCGGGCGGGGGAGCGCACGCAGGACTAACAGCTGCCAATGAGTTGAAGTTGCAGGAAGTACAAACAAAGGGACACTCCAAGGGAACATATGGCTGGTGTGTACAGCGATAGATACTCTTACCAATATCAGCAAGATTGTTCCGTGAGTATGGCCATTTAGGGAGGGTTGAACCGGCAGCATGCTTGGCGTCTGGCGACATCCAGGCGCAGACGGGCACAGATGGGCTTGCCTTAGGAGCGCCTTTGGCGCACCCTCACAAGCTTATGTAGGCAGGGAAGGCAGGGAGCAACAACTAGACCGCTGCCTGCCCGCCCGGAAGTGCCTGAACAGGAAGTGAGGGCGTGTGCCTACTGCTCTCCGCTCAATCAGCACTAACGCCGTGGTGGACCAGAGCAGAGGCTGAGGAAAGTGTAGGCGGGAAAACCACAAACCCAAAGTAAGCCCAACACAATGCCAGGTAAAATAGGTAAAAACACTTAAAGATGGATATGTAGTTGGGTTTCCTGCAGTGACCACTTTCCGTTGACTTTCAAATCCTATAGATTACCTCCCCAGCATTCTAGAGATGTTTCGGGGGTCATCACAAATTGAGGTGGTGTGTTCAAGAATGTGAGGCCTTACAAGATATTCTTTCGCATCCACCAAGGCTTTGCAGCTCTCATTCTGGTTGTGAACTGTATAATGTCCTCGAAAGATTCTCAATTTTCAACCCATTGCAGGTTTATCCCCTTTGAAATGACCTCATGTGGAAGTTGCTTGGGGGATTAGGGAACTGCAAAACACCATTCCCAGGAATGATTTTAAGCGGCGCAGTGAAAAAGACCTTACCAAGAGGGATGCGGCTATATTGGTCAATCTCAGCTTCCTTTCTTTGGCAGGGAAGGCTTTGCACTTTGTGAATATCTGAAGAATGCCAATTCAAAGTTCTACCCTTACATCTCAAATCCAATGGTAGCCTGCCACCTCAAATCTTAAATACGTTTGATGTTTGGGAATATGGAAATAAGCATCCTGTAGATTCAAGGATAACTTAAAACTCATCTTAAGAAGTTGGAGGATTTCCAACAGCGTTACCATTTGAAGTGATTGGTTTTTCAGGAACTTGTTTAGCCGCAGTAAAATTGAAATGCAGTCTCCATTCCCCATTTCTTTTTCTAGTCAAGAAAGAAACCAGAGTATAACTATGTTCCGGTGGCTATAAGAGACCTCCTCTATGGCTCCTTTCTGGTGGAGCGAAAGAATCTCCAATTAGAACATATGAAGAGACTGATGTGACCTCCTGCAAGGTGGTTTTTGAATTATGTGGTGGGTCTGTGTGGGGTTAGATCTAGGACCCACCAAGCTGCAGTTGTAATAATTGGAGGGTTCACCCACCGTGAGAGGAATAATGGCCACAGTCAGTTGGATGAATCCTATCCGCTGTATTGTGGTGCAGGGACAGGTCCTTACGTAGGCTCCGGGGGAGTGGTCTGTACTGTAATTGGGTATCCTGTTGCCAGTAGTCTTGTTGGGGTGAGATGTAGTGCTGGTATCTATAAGATTGAAAGCTCCCTCAGTAGAACTGGCTCCTTCCTCAAGCTACTCGAAAGGGTTGAAAGTGACATTTGTTGGAACCCAGAGCTCGTTTCTGCATCCGACTGGATAGCGTGAAAATAATCAACAGACAAGTTACTTACCTTCGGTAACGCCTTATCTGGTAGAGACACAATCTAGGCACAGATTCCTTACCTTTGAATTTCCCAGGCATCAGACTGGATCCGAAAGATTTTTCTTCAAGAAATACCCTTGAGCGCTGGTTGGCGCCGTCTCAGCCGTTTTCATGACTTTCCATGCCAAAAGCGAGGCACCATGAAGTGCACTGACATTGGTGTGTTTCTGAACAATAAGGTCCCTGAAAGGGGCTCAGCCCGGACCCTAAAAACCTGTCCGCAGGGGAGATGGGGTAGGTCGGTAAGGAATCTGCAGCTAGACCAGGCCTCTACCAGATAAGGCATTAACAAAGGTAAGTAACTTGTCCATCTGATAGAGACATCTAGCCGCGGTGTCCTTACCTCTGAATAGATACCAACGCAATACCATCCCCAGAGAAGGAACAAGTTTAGACCAGGTAGTCCTGCAGGACAGAGCAGCCAAAAAAGGCCATCCCTTCTTACTTGTGTTTGGTAAACATGTGCACGGAAGCCCACATTGCTGCCTGACAAATGTCAAGGACTGGAACACCACACTGCAACGCTGTGGTAGTGGCCTTAGCTCTGACGGAATGAGCCAGAGGACGAGCCATCGTGAGATAGTCTTCTTCTGCACCGCACAACCTTTCTTTTATCCAGCATAGGCCACAAAGAGTTGGTCGTCCAGCCAGAACTCGCTAGTGGACTCTTTTTGGGTCCAGATGGTGGCGTTGCTCCTCTTCTTTAGAGGAGTGCAGAGGCGCATAGAAAGTGGTGAGTCACAGATTGCCCCACATGGAATGGTGTTATCACCTTTGGTAAGAAAGAGGCCCTAGTGCGAAGCACCAACTTATCAGGCAAGATGGTCAAGTAAGGAGGCTTGGATGACAGAGCCTGCAATTCGCTCACCCTCCTGGTAGAAGTTAATGCCACTAAAAAGGCTGTTTTGATGGGAAGAGGGCAATTGTTCAGAGGTTCGAACGGAGCACACATCATGAAGGTGAGAACCAAATTAGAGTCCCACTGAGGCATGATAAAGGGGCATGTGGGAACATATGTATAAGCCCCTTAAGAAATCTATCTACAAAAGGGGATTTAAATAAAGAGGGTTGGTCTGGCAGCCTCAAGAAGGCATACTGGGCCTGGAGGTACCATTTGAGAGTGTGCAGAGCAGAGTCCTGCTGGATAAGGGTCAAATTAAAGGTAAGGACTTGAGAGAGGGAAGACGAAATAGGATTAATAGATCTTTCTGTACAATGAGAACAAGTTACTTACCTTCGGTAACAATATATCTGTAAGAGACATAGATTAATTATAGATTCCATACCTTAGAATTACCCCCAGGCGTCAGACTGGATCTGGAGAATTTTGAGGGCCCTGAAAGGGATTCCCTGACCCTAGAAGTCAGTTCGCAGAACGGGAAGATGGGTGGGGCGGTAAGGAATCTATAACTAATCTATGTCTCTTACAGATATATTGTTACCTAAGGTAAGTAACTTATTCATCTGAAAGTCAGTTATAGATTCCTTACCTTAGAATAGATACCCCAGAAAATACCAACTCCGGAGGTGGGTCTGCGAACCAAGTTCACACCAGAAAGTCCTGGAGAACAGAACGGCCAAAGAAGCTGTCTCTCCGGACTTGGCTGTCCAGGCAGTAGTGTTTTGTGAACGTGTGCAGAGATGCCCACGTAGCTGCCTGACAGATGTCATTGAGGGGAACTCCCCGTCCCAAAGCAGTGGTAGCTGCCGTCGCCCTGGTGAAATGGGCGCGCAGTCCCACTGGAGGCTCCTTCTTTGCCAAAGAATAGCAAGCTTTGATGCACAGAACGACCCACCTAGAGATGGTCCGTTTGTGCACGGCCCGACCTTTGTTGGCACCCACGTAGCCAACAAAGAGCTGGTCATCCACCCGCAATTGCTTGGTGCGATCCAAATAAAAGGAAAGCGCATGTTTTGGACCCAGACGGTGGAGCCCCTCTTGGATGCGGAGGCGAAAAGAAGGTGGGCAAAGTGATGGTTGACCAATGTGGAAAGAAGTAACCACCTTGGGAAGAAAGGAAGGTCTGGTTCTGAGGACGACCTTGTCCGGATGAACAGCCAGAAAAGGAGGCTTTGAAGAAAGAGCTTGGAGCTCACTCACCCAGCGAGCAGAGGTGATAGCAACCAGAAAGGCAGTCTTTAAAGTAAGAAGTCTGAGAGGACAGTTATGAAGCGGCTCAAAGGAAGCGCACATAAGGTAAGTATGAACCAAGATCAAGTCCCACTGAGGCATTACGAAGGGGACAGGAGGAAAAAGATGAGTAATGCCGTTAAGGAAACGATTTACAACAGGGGACTTGAAAAGAGAAGGCTGATCAGGAAGCCTAAGAAAGGCTGAAATGGCTGAGAGGTAGCCCTTCAGAGTGCCCAAAGCAGAGCCCTGCTGGGACAAAGACAGGAGGAACAAGAGAACCTCAGAAAGAGGGGCAGAAAGGGGATCCACATCCTTTGCTGCGCACCCTGCCACAAATTTGTTCCATCTGCAGGCGTATACCGCCTTAGTGGCGGGATGCCTGGCTGCCAAGATAACATAGCAAACACAAGGAGATGATGGACGGAGTGCTGAAACTTTTCAAACACTCACCCCCAGTCACAGATCTGGGTTGAATCCATCATCATTCTTTAGCTCACTTTGCCACCCCAGTTCAGACACAGCTATATGCAAATCAGTCTTGACCCTGTGCCTCATGGGAACAGTCCAGCCCGAACTGCCAAGCCATGTCTTCCCTGGACCGGAAACAAGCATCCTGGGACCGGTTTCGGGCTAACAGCGCTCATCAGCCAGGCTAGCTTTAATCCAGTGGCAAAGTGAGCAAGAGACCCACGTCTGGGCATACCCTGCCAACTTAGGGCAAACAAAGCAAACACGGAGATGATGGACGGAGTGCTGAAACTTTTCAAACACTCACCCCCAGTCACAGATCTGGGTTGAATCCATCATTCTTTAGCTCACTTTGGACTGTTCCCATGAGGCACAGGGTCAAGACTGATTTGCATATAGCTATGTCTGAACTGGGGTGGCAAAGTGAGCTAAAGAATGATGATGGATTCAACCCAGATCTGTGACTGGGGGCGAGTGTTTGAAAAGTTTCAGCACTCCGTCCATCATCTCCTTGTGTTTGCCAAGATAACATCACAGACCTCGGGAGGAAGGTCAAAGGCCGTCAACTGTCACCACTCAATCTCCACGCAAGGAGGTGGAGACTGGACAGGTTCGGTGGAGGATCGTCACCTGCTACTGCGACAGAAGATCCTCCCGAAGAGGCAGTCTGATCGGAGGATCGATGGCCATGTGTAACAGCTCGGTATACCAGACTTTTCGTGCCCAATCCGGAGCCACAAGAATGACTTGGGCCCGGTCGCGCTTGATCTTCAGCACTCTGGGCAGAAGTGGTATAGGCGAAAAGGCGTATAGTAGACCGCAACTCCACTCGCGACGAAAAGCGTCGCCTAGCGAGTGCCGCCTTGGAAATTCCAACGCGCAGAATTGCTGACATTGTGCGTTCTCTTCGGTGGCGAATAGATCTAACCACGGCTCTCCCCACTGCTGAAAGAGACCTTGCACCACCTCCGAGTGAAGACGCCATTCCTGATCCATCATGCACCTGCGGCTGAGTTCGTCCGCCCTGGTGTTCAGTGAACCCGCCAGGTGTTGAACCACCAGGGATATGCCCTGATGTTCCAGCCATGTCCAGAGATGGAGAGCCTCTTGACATAGGGTCCACGACCCCACACCGCCATGTTTGTTGCAGTACCACATGGTGGGTGTTGTTGTCCATGAACACCTGCACCACTCTTCCCCGGACAGAGGGAAGGAATGCTTTCAGTGCAAGACTGATCGCCCGAAGCTCCAGAAGGTTGATGTGGAGCCCAGACTCCGCCAGAGGCCTCTGATCTCTGCCTCTCCCATGTGGCTGCCCCACCCTAGAAGTGATGGATCCGTCACCACTGCGTACTCCGGTTGGGGAAGGGAGAGGTATCTGCTATTGACCCAATCCTGGTTCGTTAACCAACACTGCAATTGACATGCAGTGCCCTCCGAGATCTGAGCGCAATCGGACAGATTCCCCTGATGCTGTGCCCACTGGAACTTCAGGTCCCACTGCAGAGCCCGCATATGCCACCTGGCATGATCCACCATCAGGATGCAGGAGGCCATGAGGCCCAGCAGCCTCAGGGTCATTCTGACCGAAACCCGGGATAGAGGCTAAAAGATCGGAATCATAGCCCGAATATTCTTGACTCGCTGCTCGGGAGGATAAGCCCGAAACTGCGTCGTGTCCAGAACCTATCCGATGAAAAGGAGCTTCTGAGAGGGAATCAGGTGTGACTTCGGCACGTTTATAGTGAACCCCAGCGAGTGCAGAAGGTCCGCCATAGTCTGGAGGTGGGAGACGACTGCCTGGGGCAAGCCAGCCTTTAACAGCCAGTCTTCGAGATAAGGGAAGACTGGAACCCCTGATCTGCGCAGATGAGCTGCGAACCACCACCATCACTTTTGTGAACACCGGAGGTACGCTGGTAAGGCCAAAGGGGAGCACAGTAAACTGAAAGTGCTCGTGGCCTACCGTGAGACGCAGGTAACGCCGGTGGGCCGGCAGGACAGGGATGTGAAAATAAGCATCCTGCAAGTCCAACGCTACCATCCAGTCTCCATGGTCGAGGGCAGACAGGACCTGAGCTAGCGTCAACATTTTGAACTTCTCCTTCCGGAGGAAGTGGTTGACGTTCCAGAGATCCAAGATAGGACGCAGGCCTTGGTCCTTCTTGGGCACCAGAAAGTAGTGGGAATAGCAACCACGACCTACTTCTGGGGCAGGAACTCGCTTGATGGCTCCCTTGTCCAAGAGAGCCGAAACTTCCTGTTGGAGAAGGGCCAGATGATCCTCCGACATGCGATGGTACTGAGGTGGCATGGCTGGAGGGGTAGTCTCAAAGGGGAGGGAGTAGCCCCTTTGGACTATCTGCAAAACCCACCTGTCTGACGTGATGGTGCGCCAGTGGGGGAGGTGATGGCGAATCCTGCCGCCCACTGGCGATTGGTGGCCCTGAAAGGTCAAACTAGGAGGGTTTGGAGGCTGCTACAGAGGGGGTGGTGGTGGACTGGCCCGCTCGCTGACCCACGACGGTGGGTTCCACGTCCCCGGCCGCGCAGGGGCTGGACAGCTTGCGCCAGCTTGTGGCTCTGGGCAGGACGTGGTGGGGTACCCCTTCCGTAGACACGAAACTGCGCAGGACAGGTGGTGGAGAGGCCCAAGGACTTGGCCGTAGCCAGAGAGTCCTTGAAGAGCTCTAGCGCATGGTCTGCTTTGTCGCCGAAGAGGCGACGGCCATCAAAGAGCATGTCCATCAGGGTAGCTTGGACAGCCCACCTCAGCCAGGCGTAGCGTCGAAGGGCTACCGACGTTGAAATCGTCCTGCCCCGTGAGTCGGCGGTGTCCAGTCCACAGCGTATAGTAAACTTAGCTGCATCTCTCCCCTCAGAGACTGCACGGGAGAGCACGGCCCGGGCCTCCTCCGGGCACAGGGGCAGCACCTGCGCTACTGCATCCCACACAGAGTGGGTGTAATGGCCCAACAGACATGCAGTGTTTACTGACCGCAGTCCCAAGCTGGAGGAAGAAAACATCTTCTTCCCAAGATGGTCCAGCTTTTTGGATTCCCTATCAGGTGGTGCAGTAGGGAATGCACCTTTTGACGTGGAGGCTTGGACCACCAAGCTCTCAGGGGTGGGGTGTTGGGAAAGGAAACGGGGGTCGCCCGGAGATGGGCGGTGGCGTCGGGCAATCATCCTATCCACAGGAGCCCCTGTGCTGGGCCTGAACCAGGTGCCCAGAAGGATGTCCGTTAGGGATTCATTGAACGGCAGCAGGGGCTCCGAAGAGCTCGCTGCCGGTTGAAGCACCTCTGTCAGGAGGTTAGTCCTGACTGCCACCGTAGGGAGGTTGAGAGCCTCGGCCGCCCTAAGCAACAACACTGCGTAAGAAGCTCCCTCTTCCGTAGCCACGGTAGGAGGAGACATGCCAAGGTCTGGGGAGGTATCCAGACCACTGGCTTCCCCCAACTCATCTCTCCAGTCCGGGTTGTACTCCAACTGGTCAGTTAAAGGGTCACCAGACCCCTCCCTGTCCTCTTCACCCTCCTCTGGTTGCCAATCTGGCCTAAACACACCAGGGTTGAACAGGGGAGCAAAATGCACCGGATCCAGCGTTCCCGAAGGCGCGCCAGCGGAGTCGGGCTGCCCAAAGATGGCATGCATCTCTTCGTAGAAAGCTCGAAGCTGGGCAGGGGTCGCTCCGGGTCCCGGGAAGGGAGGGAAACTCGGAGCCGACCCTTTGGGCTCCGCATGCAGAGCCGCAGGAGGGGCACCTGCCGCATGTCATGTTGGCCGACGGACGGGGAGAAGTCGAAGAGCGACGATGCTTCTTTGACTTCCTATTGTGCTTCGATTTACCTGAGGAGTGCGAAGACTTCGAGGACAAGTGGTGGTGGTGGCTCCGCAACCTCGACCAGCGCGGAGCAGACTGCCGGGCCTCGAGAAGCTTTCAGGACCGCTCCTGCAAAGACTTCAGATTCATGGTCCGGCAGTCGGAACACGACTTGGGGTCGTGGTTGGGTTCCAGGCACCACAGGCACACGCGGTGCGAATCCGTCACCATCTTTTGGCAGGAACCGCAAGCCTTGAAACCGGGCATCCCTCGTGCACCAGGAGTCGATGGACTCAAAAAACAATGTCGACAAAAGTCGAGAAAAAGTCAGTCAAAAAGTGACTGGAGGAACCGCTCTCTCCGGATCTGCGCTGGCTGGCGCCGAAAAAGAAAGAACTGACGTCAGCGCGCAAGGGCGGCATCTAAGTAGCTACCGCGACGTCATCCCGGCGACCACGACGAACGCGGAGCCGAGCGACGCTACCTTTCGACGCGCAGGGGTACTGCTGACGAACATTTTTCGGATCCAGTCTGACGCCTGGGGGTAATTCTAAGGTAAAGAATCTATAACTAATTGTCTCTCTCAGATTTTACAAGTTTATGCCGCCGGCAAGCGTACACAGTCTTGGTAGAGGGACGAATGGCTGCCAAAAAAACATTACAGACTTTGGGAGGGAGGTTGAATGCCATCACCTGCTGCCGCTCAATCTCCAAGCAAGAAGACGTAGTGTTGACAGGTTCGGGTGGAGGACCCTCCCCTGCTGCTGCGATAAAAGGTCCTCCCGAAAGGGCAGCCTGATCTAAGGATCAATGTTTAGCTGGAGAAGTTCTGAATACCAGACTCTCCGTGCCCAGTCTACAGCAACAGAATGACTGGGGCCCGCTCGATCCTGATCTTCCTGAGCACTCTGCACAGGAGTGGTATTGGTGGAAAGTCATACAGGAGGCCTGAGCTCCACTCGAGACAAAAAGAACAAGTTACTTACCTTCGGTAACGATATATCTGTAAGAAACATTAGTAGTGATAGATTCCTTACCTTAGAATATCCCCAGGCGTCAGACTGGATCCGGAAAGTTGTAATCAGCAGTACCCCTGCGCGTCGGTAGGTGGCGTCGTGCGGCTCCGCATCGTCGTTGGCGTCGTGGTCGCCGAGATGACGTCGCAGGCCCTACTTAGACGCCGCCCACGCTCGCTGACATCAGTTCTGTACACGACTTTCCGCGCCAGGAACGCAGAGCCATGCATGATACTGACCACTGGTGCATTGAAACTAGGGCCCTGAAAGGGATGACCTTAACCCTAGAAATCAGTTCGCAGAACGGGGAGGATGGGTGGGGCAGTAAGGAATCTATCACTACTAATGTTTCTTACAGATATATCGTTACCGAAGGTAAGTAACTTGTTCATCTGAAAGACACATAGTGATAGATTCCTTACCTTAGAATAGATACCCCAGCAATACCAACCCCGGTGGTGGGTCTGCGAACCAAGATCACACCAGAAAGTCACGGAGAACAGAACGGGCAAAGAAGCCGTATCTCCGGACTTGGCTGTCCAGGCAATAATGCTTGGTAAACGTGTGCAGCGAGGCCCACATGGCTGCCTGACAGATGTCTTGCAGGGGGACACTACGTCCCAATGCAGTAGTGGCTGCAGTAGCTCTGGTAGAAAGAGCATGCAGCCCCACCGGAGGTTCTTTTTTAGCCAAGGAGTAACAGGCTTTGATACAGAAGACAACCCAGCAGGAGATAGTTCTCGTGTACCGCCCGACCTTTCTTGGTGGCAACGTAGCCAACAAAGAGCTGGTCATCTACCCGGAACTGCTGTGTGCGGTTGATATAAAAGGAGAGCGCACGTTTTGGGTCCAAATGGTGGAGCCTCTCTGGAAGGATGCGGAGGTGGAAAGAAGGTGGGCAAGGTAATAGTCTGCCCAATGTGAAAGGCCGTAACCACTTTTGGCAAAAAGGAAGGACGGGGCCTGAGCACAACCTTGTCCGGATGGACTGATAGGAAAGGAGGCTTACAAGAAAGAGCCTGGAGCTCACTCACACGCCTAGCGGAGGTGATGGCCACCAGGAAAGCAGTCTTCAAGGTCAAGAGACGAAGAGGACAGTTATGAAGTGGCTCAAAGGAAGCACACATCAAGTATGTAAGAACCAAATTCAAGTCTCACTGAGGCATCACGAAAGGAATAGGAGGAAAAAGGTGTGTAATGCCTTTGAGAAATCAATTTACAACAGGGGACTTGAAAAGAGAGGGCTGATCAGGGAGCCTGAGAAAGGCCGAAATAGCAGAAAGGTAGCCCTTGAGAGTGCCCAGAGCAGAGCCCTGCTGGGCCAAAGAAAGAAGGAACAGTAGGACCTCAGAAAGGTGATCCACAGCCTTTGCTGTGCACCATGCCACAAATTTGTTCCACTGGCAGGCGTATACCGATTTAGTGGAGGGACGCCTGGCTGCCAGAATGACTTCACAGACTTCAGGAGGTAAGTCAAATGGAATCAGCTGTCGCCGCTCAATCTCCACGCAAGGAGGTGGAGGCTGGACAGGTTCGGGTGGAGAACTGTCCCCTGTTGCTGCGACAGAAGATCCTCCCGAAGAGGCAGTCGGATCGGGGGATCGATGCTCATACTGAGTAGCTCGGGATACCATACTATTCGAGCCCAGTCCGGGGCCACAAGGATGACTTGTGCCCGGTCGCGTCTGATTTTCTTCAGCACTCTGGGTAGAAGTGGTGTAGGCGGAAAGGCGTACAAGAGACCGCAACTCCACTCACGACGAAAAGCGTCGCCAAGCAAGTGCCGCCTTGGAAATTCCAACACGCAGAACTGCTGACATTGCGCGTTCTCTTCAGTGGCGAATAGATCTAACCAAGGCTCTCCCCACTGTCGAAAGAAACCTTGCGCCACGTCCGAGTGAAGACGCCATTCGTGATCCATCATGCACCTACGGCTGAGTTTGTCCACCCTGGCGTTCAGTGAACCCGCCAGGTGTTGAACCACCAGGGAAATGCCCTGATGTTCCAGCCATGTCCAGAGGCGCAGAGCCTCCTGACATAGGGTCCAGGACCCCACCCCGCCCTGTTTGGTGCAGTACCACATGGCGGTGGTGTTGTCGGTGAACACCTGCACTACTCTCCCCTTGACAGACGGAAAGAATGCCTTCAGTGCAAGTCGGATCGCCCGAAGCTCCAGAATGTTGATATGGAGCCTGGACTCCGCCAGAGGCCTCTGATCTCCGCCTCTCCCATGTGGCCATCCCATCCCAGGAGGGATGCGTCCGTCACCACTGTGTACTCTGGTTGGGGAAGGGAGAGGGATCTGCCGCTGACCCAATGTTGGTTCGTGAGCCACCACCGCAATTGTCGTGCAGTGCCCTCCGAGATCTGGACGTAGTCGAACAGGTTTCCCTGCTGCTGTGCCCACTGGAACTTCAGGTCCCACTGCAGAGCCCGCATATGCCACCTGGTATGATTGATCAGCAGGATGCAGGAGGCCATGAGGCCCAGCAGCCTCAGGGTCATCCTGACGGAAATCCAGGATAAGGGCTGAAAGATTGGAATCATTGCCCGAATATCCCGGACTCGCTGTTCGGGAGGATAAACCCGAAACCGCGCCGTGTCCAGAACCGCTCCGATGAAGAGGAGCTTCTGAGAGGGGATCAGGTGTGACTTCGGCACGTTGATGGAGAACCCTAGCAAATGCAGGAGGTCGGCCGTAGTCTGGAGGTGGGAGACGACTGTCTGGGGCGACCCTGCCTTCTACAACCAGTCGTCGAGATAGGGGACGACTGAAACCCCTGATCTGCGCAGATGAGCTGCGACCACCGCCATCACTTTCGTGAACACCCGAGGGGCTCTGGTAAGGCCAAAAGGGAGCAAGGTGAACAGAAATGCTCATGGCCTACCATCAACCGGAGGTAACGCTGGTGGGCCGGCAGGATGGGAATATGAAAGTAAGCATCCTGCAAGTCCAACGCTACCAGCCAGTCTTGTGGGTCTAGAGCAGACAAGACCTGAGCAAGTGTGAGCATCTTGAACTTCTCCTTCCGGAGGAAGAGATTGACGTCCCGAAGGTCCAAGATAGGACGCAGGCCCTTGCCCTTCTTTGGAATCAGAAAGTAGTGGGAATAACAACAACGACCTACTTCTGGCATCGGAACGCACTCTATGGCCCCCTTGGCCAGGGGGGCCGCAACTTCCTGCTGTAGAAGTGCCAAGTGATCCCCCGATACGCGGTGGTACTGAGGTGGCATGGCTGGAGGGGTAGTCTCGAAGGGGAGGGAGTAGCCCCTTCGGACTATCTGTAAAACCCACCTGTCCGACGTGATGGTGCGCCAGTGGGGGGAGGTGATGGCAAAGCCTGCCACCCACTGGCGTTTGATGGGCCTGAAAGGTTGGACTAGGAAGGTTTGGAGGCAGTGGTGGCGGGGGTGGAGGTGGACTGACCATGCCGCTGGCCCCCTGAACCGCCGCAGCAGTTCCCACGTCCGCGCGTGGACTGTTGCGCTGGCCTGTGGCTCGGTTGCGAACGTGGTGGGTTGCCCCTTCCGCGAGGACGAAAGGAGCGAAAGGCAGAAGGCAGAGGAGGGCGCGTGGCCGAAAGGCCCAAGGACTTGGCCGTAGCCCGCGAGTCCTTAAAGCGCTCCAAAGCACTGTCTGCCTTATTGCCAAAGAGGCGAATGCCATCGAAGGGCATGTCCATCAAAGTGTTCTGGACATCCCCCAAAAAGCCAGTTGTCCTCAGCCAGGCGTGACGGCGGAGCGCCACTGTCGTGGAAATCGCCCTGCCTAGCGAGTTGGCGGTGTCAAGGCCACAACGAATTGTGAACTTGGCTGCATCTCTCCCCTCAGCAACAGCCTGAGAGAGTGCCGTCCGGGCCTCCTCCGGACAGCTAGGCAGCACCTGCGCTACCGTATCCCACAAGGAGTGCGAATAACGGCCCAAGAGGCATGCAGTGTTCACAGCCCGCAGCCAGAGGCTGGCGGAAGAAAAAATCTTCTTCCCGTACTGTTCCAGCCTCTTGGATTCCCTATCCAGGGGTGCGGAAGGGAATGCGCTTGGGGAAGCAGAGGCTTGGACGACCAAGCTCTCCGGGTGGGGTGTTGGGAGAGGAAAAGGGGGTCGCCCGGGGCCGGGCGATGGCGTCGGGCCACGTTCCTGTCCACAGGAGCCCCTGTGCTGGGCCTGGACCAGGAGCCCAGAAGAACGTCAGACAGTGCTTCATTAAAGGGCAGCAGTGGCTCTGCAGAGGAAACTGCAGGCTGAAGCACTTCTGTCAGGAGGTTAGTCCAGACGGCCACAGTAGGTAGCTGCAGGTGGAGTGCCGCAGCAGCCCTACGCAACACCACAGAAAAACTAGCACCCTCCTCCGTAGCCACGGTAGGAGGAGACATCATGCCAAAGTCTGAAGAGGTGTACAGACCACTGGCTCCTCAGCCCAGTCCGGGTTATACTCACATTGAGCTGTGAGAGGGTCCTCAGACCCCTCCCAGTCATCCCCTTCCTCCTCCTGCTGTTGAAAAGGAGGAGGATGGATATACGGAAACAGATTTCCAAACGGCGTCGGAATCGCCGACGGTCGACACCGTTCCAGCACCGTATCCATGTCGGGGCTGAAACTGGGGCCGACGTCATCCGGCGCGCCGGTTGACGTCCAACGTGGTGCCGGAGGGGTCGGTGGAGGTGTTACTGGTCAACCGGCGTCGACCGGGATCCACGACGGGATCCATGGGAGTGCTGCGGTGCCGAGGCCGGAGCCACCGGTGTCAAAGGGCGAGGATTCCCAGCCGGGCCCGCGGGGCCCGAAGGCGCACAGGAGGGGCCCGACGGCCCAAATAGGCGAGTCATAGCGGACAGGAATTCCTGTATTTGGGCCGGAGTCGCCGATGAACCCGGGAAGGGCGGGTAGGTCACAGACGACTGCGTAGGCTCTGCCGGAGCCGCGGGGGTGGCACCACCCGCTCCCTCAGCCGCGTCGCGCGACCGGCGAGGGGAAGTCGAAGAACGAGGACGTTTCTTCGACTTCTTTTTGTGCTTCGCCTTACCTGACCCAGAGTGCGAAGACTTCGATTCGGACGACTTCCGATGAGGACGGCTCCGCGACCGGTCCCTCGACCTCCCTCTGGACCGGGACCTCTCACGGCGCGGAGCCGACTGTCGGGCTTCCAGCAACTTTCGGGACCGCTCCCGCAAAGTTTTCGGCGCCATGGCCCGGCAGTCAGGACACGACTTGGGGTCGTGGTCGCGCCCCAGGCAGACGAGAGACACGCGGTGCGGGCCCGTCACCGACATCATGCAATAACAGTCCTCGGAAGATTTAAACCCGGGCATCCTTGCTGCACCAGGAGTCGATCGACTCAAAAAGTGGAGACAAAAATCTAAAAAAACTCAGTCAAAAATTGACTGGGGTACCGCTCTCTCCGGATCTGCGCTTGCTGGCGCGGAAAAAGAAAGAACTGACGTCAGCGCACGTGGGCGGCGTCTAAGTAGCGCCCGCGACGTCATCTCGGTGACCACGACGCCAACGACGGACGCGGAGACGGACAACGCCACCTACCGACGCGCAGGGGTACTGCTGACGAAAACTTTCCGGATCCAGTCTGACGCCTGGGGATATTCTAAGGTAAGGAATCTATCACTATGTGTTTCTTTCAGATAACAGCATCAAGTGAGTGTCACAGTTCAGGCTGGACTGTTCCCATGAGGCACAGGGTCAAGACTGATTTGCATATGGCTGGGTTCAAACTGGAATGGCATGGTGAGCAAAAAAACGATGGATTTAGGCCCAGATCTCTGTACTGGGGTGAATGTATGACATTGTTCTGCATTCTGTCCATCAACTGTTTTTGCCTTGGAAACTCCAGCACGCAACACTGCTGACAGATCTGTTTGCCTCCGCCAAGAACGTGCAAACCAAGGCTCTCCCAACTGCTGAAAGAGACCTATCGTCACCTCTGGATGGAGACGCCATTCATGATCTGCTAGGCAGTGATGGCTGAGCTAGTCCACCCTGGCATTCTGAGAACCTGCCATGTGTTGAACAACCAGGGAAATGCCCTACTGTTCCAGCCACATCCAGAGATGCAAGGCCTCTTGACATAGGGTCCCTGACCCCACCCTGTTTGTTGCAGTACTACATGGCAGTGGTGTTGTCCGTGAACAGGTGAACCAGCTTTGCCTTGATTGAAGGAAGAAAGGCTTTCAATGCCAAGAAAAGTGCTTGAAGATCTAGTAAGTTGATGTGGAGTCCGGATTCTTCCAGAGACCAGAGTCCTCCGATCTCCACCTCTCCCAGATGGCTGCCCATCCCAGGAGTGATGCATCTGTCACTACTGTGTGGTCTGGATGGGGAAGGGAGAAGGGTCTGCCTCTGACCCAAGCGTGGTCTGTTAGCCACCACTGCAGCTCCTGTGCAGTTCTCTCAGAGATCTGGACCATGTCGGAGAGATTCCCCTGATGCTGCACCCACTGGAACTTCAAGTCCCACTGCTGAACCCGCTTATGCCATCTAGCATGTGTCACTAGTAGGATGCAGGAGGCCATGAGGCCCAGCAGCCTCACAGTCATTCTTACCAAAATCCAGGATAGAGGCTGAAATATCGGTATCGTAGGCTAAATATCCTGTACTCGCCATTCAGGAGAAGGGGCCCGAAGCCGCTCTGATGTCCAGAACTGCTCCGATGAAAAGGAGCGTCTGAGAGGGAGTCAGGTGCGACTTTGGCATGTTAAAAGAGAAACCCAGCGAAAGCAGGAGGGTCGCTGTAGTCTACAGATGGGAAATGACAGGCTGGGGTGAACTTGCCTTCAACAGCCAGTCATTGAGATAGGAGTAGACTGGCACCCCTGGTCTGTCGCAGATGAGCTGTGACCACCGCCATCACCTTGGTGAACACCCGAGGGGCACTGGTAAGGCCATAGGGGAGCACAGTGAATTGAAAGCGCTTGTGGCCTACCATAAACCGCAGGGAGCGTCGATGGGCAGGCAGGACAGGAATGTGAAATATCGGCGTCCTGCAAGTCCAATGCTACCATCCAGTCTCCTGGGTCTAGAGATATATATATATATATATATATAAATAATATTAATCATCTATATGGCCTGCTTTTGAGGAAAGGATTATTCCTTTTTCTGGCTGTGGCCACAATAATAAGAATCTGCCGGTACGTTTGCCTTGATGTACTGGGGTCTTGAGTAGAATGCTTGCATTTTTTCGAGGAGTAATCGCCCAAGCTGTGGCAGGTTCCTTAATGGCTTCCTTGCCCTGGCCTTGAATACTTTGGAGCATGGGCAGGTATAGGTTCGCCTTCTGAGATGGCATCAGGGTCTCTAGGAGGAAGCAGGATTCCTCTTGCTGGACCCCATGTGTCTGCAGCCCTCCTGATTGGTCAATTGTACCTGGACAGGTTGTCCGGAGACAAAGGCCTTGATAGGTAGCTGTTGACTCCCTCCTCGGCCATTGGGCATCAAGATACTGCCACTCGTCATCGAACCGGCTCTGCTTCACTGCCCCGCTGGACTGTTCTTCCTTATGCGGTTCGTCAATGTCGCCGCCATGGCCAGCACATCTTCTCCCAGATCCCTCAGCTTGGAGGGTTTTGTTGGGATAGGAAGGGGCATAGAGAATTGTTTCTAAGTCGGGCCCCCATGAGGGTCCTTTCGTCGGGATCCGTACGGCTCTGTGTTTGTGGCGACCTTCTGTCGTCGATTGTTTCAACATCAAGGCGGCCTTCGGGGCTTTCACTACTTTCCTCCTTTTGGTATCCCTCAAGGCTTTTGCTCTTTCGACATAGACAACGCCCCCTTCGGCATCCAACTCTCCTCCCTGTGCCAGCTTGGCTTCTTAGATGTTTTCTTTGTCATCGCTGGAGGGCCCCAAGTCCTTCAGGGATGCCTGTGGTTTCTGAGTGCCAATGGCGTGATGTGAGTCACTGCTTCAGTTTGCCCTCGAGTCTTCAGGAATTCGGCACTGGCCTCACAGTCTTCGGCATTAGGATTCGTCATCAGAAGACAAGTTACAGACCTCATGTGGATCCTTTTGCGCTAACCTGTGGTGGCAGTTTGGACACAATTTAAAAGGATTATGTTACTTACCCTGTAAACATCTGATCTTGGCATGTACAGCTGTAGCTACACATGCTTTGCATAGACTGTATAGCAGTACCCTCCAATAGTGGTGGCTAACCAGTGGGTGTTGGAGTTGTTTTAAAGTGTTTTTAGCACTGCCTGTCCAACATTATCCTAGCCTGTTGACATGCTAACGCATCTACACATTAATGTTTTGTAAATGTGTGTGTGGGTAGACCATGTAGCTGCCTTACATATGTCAGCTATGGGAATGTTACGCAAGAAGGCCATAGATAATCCTATTTTGCGAGTAGAATGTGCTCTAGGAGTTACTGTTAAAGCTCTTTCAGCTTTAATATAGCAAGTTTGAATACATTTTACAATCCATCTTGAAATGCCGGATTTTGAGATGGGCTTCCCTTTATGAGGTGTGGCAAAAGCAATAAAACGTTTTGTTTTGCGAAAATCTTTTGTCCTATCAATGTAGTACAATAATGCTCTTCAAGTGTGTGTGTGTGTAGAGTTCTCTCTGCTATGGAATCAGGTTGAGGAAAAAAATACAGGTAACTCAACTGATTGGTTGATGTGAAAAGCAGATAACTTTTGGGAGAAATTTTGGATTTGTACGAAGAACAATCCTATCTTTATGCAGTTGAAAGAAGGGTTCTTCTAAGGTTAATGCCTGTAACTCACTAACTCGTCTTAGTGAAGTAATAGCTATTAAGAAGGCAAATTTCCATGAAAGAAATTGTAATGAACAATTGAGTAACGGTGGGCCCATAAGTCTTGTAAGAACAACATTAAGGTTCCAGACAGGTGCAGGTGGTACTCTGGGTGGTATTATTCTTTTAAGGCCTTCCATAAAAGTTTTGATCACAGGTACTTTAAATAAAGATAAATGTTGTGCGTTCTGAAGATATGCAGCTACTGCTGCAGGGTGTAGTCGAATAGATGTGAAGGCTAAACCTACGCGTTATAGATGCAAAAAATAACAAATAATGTTTTGTACAGATGCATCTAGCGGATCAATTGAATTATTATTACAATATATGACAAATCTTTTCCACTTTGCTGCATAACATGCTTTAGTGGTATGCCTTCTTGCTTCTTTAAGAATTGTCATACAATCTGGTGGTAGGTTTACATAACCAAACTCTATGACTTCAGGAGCCAAATCGCAAGGTTGAGGTCTTTGGATATCGGATTTCTCCACGGTTCTGTGTGAGAAAATTTGATATTTTGTGACGCTTCTGATGTGGAACCACTGACAATTCCAACAGTGTGGTGAACCATGGTTGACGAGCCCATATGGGAGCTACGAGAATCAGTGTGAGATGTCTGCCGGAGTTTCCGAACTAGAAATGGAAGGAGAGGAAGAGGAGAAAAAGCGTAAGCAAATATCCCTGACCAGTTCATCCATAGGGCATTGCCTTTGGGTAGAGGGTGTGGGAATCTGGAGGTGAAGTCTGGGCATTTTGAGTTCTGTGCTGTGACTAAGAGGTAGATTTGTGGAAATCCCCATTTTTGAAAGTACGGAAAGAGAACTTGTGGGTGAAATTCCCATTCGTGTATTTGTTGTTTCTTTCTGCTGAGATCAGCAAAAATGTTGTCTGTGCGTGGAAGGTGCTCTGCTAGTAGATGGATTTTGTGATCAATTGCCCAATGCCAAATGATCTTTTGACTGGGGGAGAATGTTTGCATTCTCAGTATTCCGTCCATCATTTGTTTGCTGTAACACTTTTCGCCCTAAGTGGGATGGGTATGCCCAGACGTTGGTCCCTTGCTCACTGTGCCACTGGATTCAAGCTAGCCTGGCTGAAGAAGGGTGACATACCCTGAAACCGGTCCCAGGATGCTGGTTTCCGGTCCAGGGAGGACCTGGCCTGACAGTTCGGTCTGGACTGTTCCCATGGGGCACAGGGTCAAGACTGATTTGCATATGGCTGGGTCCAAACTGGGGTGGCGTAGTGGGCAAAAGAACGATGGATTTAACCTAGATCTTTTGACTGGGGGAGAATGTTTGCATTGTCAGCATTCCGTCCATCATTTGTTTGCTGTAACAATGGTCTGAGAAAGGCACGACAGTTGTAAAGAGTGTGTCCACCCCTGTTTTTCTATGTAGTGCATTGTCATATTGTCCACCTGGATTAAGACAACTTTCTTTACCAGGTGAGGTAGAAAAGCTTTCAACACAAGTTGAACTGCTTGCAGCTCTAGGTAGTTGATGTGATAGTTCTGCTGTTTGGAGTTCCAAAGACCCTGAACTGTCAACTGTTGTAAGTGTGCCCCACCCTGTGAGATGCGTTTGTTGGGAGCACGACTTGTGGAATAGGGTCAATGAACTAGATCGGTCAGCTGACCCTGTGCTCGATTTCACGGACGTGCTAAGCATTCTTGTACAGGGCGCATGTTTAGTCTTACATGAGGCACTATCGTGATGCCTTCAGCCCTAGTAGCACGTTCCCCGTGCCGTCCTTGCCATACGACCCAGGAGCATCTTCCCCCTTCCTTGGAAATCTACCACCGTAACATACTTCTTGGCCACACACGGAGGTAAACAGCTGCCCCACCCAGCGCTTTTGCACAGTACTGGAGCCCCGGCTGGTACCACCAGACCGGCTCATCTCCCTTTCTCACCTTCCAGGCCATTGCGCTCTCCGTCTCCTTATTTACCTCGCGCAAGTATTGTAAACCTGCCACGACCCCAGTGGTAAGTGTCTTACTCTTTCTGCCCCTTGGCTACGCTTTCCAGAATTTTCACTGCGTCAGGGCGCACCTGCCCCTAGGCTATTTTCACGCGCTTTTTATTAGTCCATTGCCGCCTATCACGTTCACCTCCCTCACTTGGTATGCTTAATTGACTAGCACTCGACACTGCGCCGTCTGCACTTTGCAATTGAGGGAGGCTTCCCTATTTAGTACTGCACTCTCAATTCTTCTCTTTTCTGCTTTCTTCCCCATTTTTCCTGGATTTCATGTATTGTTGTAAAGGTTGTATGTCTTTCAGGCATTATTTTATTCTGTCCTGATGAGGATCCCATTATTCTTTTAAAAGGGATCGAAACGTCGTCGACTCGCTTGACACCGTGCACACAAATTTATTTCTATGTAACGTGTAACGGCTGTGTTCTTTATTGCGCTTGTTTAACCCTTCACATTTGCAAAACAAGCCTGTTCTCTTGCCTGATTGTTTTTTTTTCTCGTTATTATTTTTGTTCACTTTCATTTGTGTTCACTTTGATGTTTTGGATGCAGGACTGTGTCCCACTTTATTTTTGTCTCGCTTGATCCTAAAAATTGAGAATTATTAAATCCGACTGTCCGGCTGGACAGTAGCAATATAGTATTGATTCCAGTCTATATTCATTGTTTTCTTATCGTATCCTCCATCAAGGACCACTGTTCTCTAAATGATTGCTACCCAAGGTCCTTGTGTACCATATTGGGTTCCCTTGTTTTGTTTAAATATGTTGAGCGCAATCGCTGGATTGCAAGGCTTGTAAACCAGATTCCCCCCTTTTTTAAGTGGGGTCTTCCTGCTCCTTTTCTACCCTCCCTGGTCTCCACTTCCCTCACTGCAAAGTGTTATGTCAGACCACGCACCACTATATACAGACGAATATATTAAGAAGATTCGAGGGCCCTTCCCTATTCACAGATTCCGTAGAAACCACCAGTGGTACAAACGTCTCACTCACCGACCAATTAGAGAAATGCAAGAAGAAATTTGTAAGGTTACAACTCATGATTCGTATGTTAACTGAATATTTAAAAGCCAACATAATACCAGTAGGCCTGCAGGTCCGAAACATACAAGGAGTCTTCACCCATAACCCCAAATACACGACTAATTTCAGTTACATAGGCACCACTTGTTCCAGGCACTGGATGGTGCTCGACATTGACACTGTCACTGAAACCCTTAAAACACTCGAACAAGAAATTAATGATATTGAAAAACAAATAAAGGAAACTAGCACAGTCCCCGAGTGTAAAAAATTGCTAGAACAAGTTCAGAAGACAGTCGATGAATTTCACAGACTTGAGCAAAACAAAAAATCTCTCAAAGTGAAGAAAGATATTAGATCATATGTGTTAGAAAGGACATACCCTTACTTACAAAAAGATTTCTACACCATCCGCGCATACACGAACCCCCAGAGCGCCAGGCCGTGGGGCAGATTCAACAGACGCAACAACCTGGTCGGTTTTTCAGATACCTCCACCGACTCTTCGGACAATTCAGATCACGGTGAAGCCCCAAGTACCTCTAATCGGCCCCCTAACCAAACTTTTTTAGACAGAGGCCAAAACGATCCTCAAAAACGAGGGCATGTGAGACAACAGCAACGATGGCACAACCCTCCAGGCGAGCGTCAAACACTCCGGAATTTTTATCAATGGTGAACAATTCTAGTGAGGCGTCATTTAACCCACAAACAATCCCCATCTTTAACCTCTCAAAGCACATTCTAGCTGATTCAGAATGATCACTTGTCAGCAAAGGCTTGTCATTTGACCCCACCATCCATCCCAATTTTCTGGAACTCCAAACTGAATTGCTCAGGTTCTTCCGGCGCATACGCCTACATGCCTTTTATCTACTCAATCACTCACCTACCACTGCCTCAAATACACCACTACGCCCTCCATCTACCTTTTCCCTACTTCAAATATGATCCCTGGTGAAATTTTGACCTTCGAAAAAATGGTACTCAAAGACGTCTCCTCACTTGCAAACACCAAACGTTTTATTCCCTATAATCTCTCACTAGAAGAGAAAAAGGCCATTGACACATTGAAGAATAATGACTCTCTCGTCATTAAATCAGCCGACAAAGGTGGCAGAATAGTGTTACAAGAAAGAGAATTATACAAATTGGAAGTTACACGCCAACTCGCCAACACTGACCATTACTGTAGATTACCTACCAATCCCACCAAGGAACTTCAACAATTGATTTTGCAGATCACCACTGATGCCAGATCACAAGGTTTTTTAAGCCAGAAAGAATTTGTTCCTCAATGTAAAATCTCCACGTACCCCAGTGATATATACACTCCCTAAAATTCATAAAAGCCTCACAGATCCACCAGGACGCCCCATAGTGTCAGGCTGTGGCTCCATCCTAGAGCCATTGGGCCAATACGTAGACTATTTTATAAAAGACTTTGTCCCTAAAACAGAATGTTACATCAGAGACAGTATGGCCATGATTAACTTAGTCGAACATCACCCCTTTAACAATGATTCAGACATTCTGTGTACAATGGATGTCGAATCCTTGTAGATGAACATTCCACAAGTTCAGGCATTACTGGTCATCGAACAGACACTTCACTTGAGACCACGTCCTCATGCTGTACCCACCATCTTTATATTACAATTGCTCGAACTGTGTCTCACAAGAAACTTCTTCACTTTCGACAATGAGTACTTCCAACAGGTTAAGGGAACTTCTATGGGGGCAGTCTTTGCACCCAACTTGGCTATACTATTCATGGACCATCCGGAAAGGTCTAAAATTCTCACCCCCAACAATCCCTTTCACTCAGGGATATCCCCATGGAAAAGATACATTGACGACATTTTCCTTATCTGGCATGCTAATGAAGATAACCTTAATCATTTCCTGCACTGGCTCAACAATAATTGCCAAGGGCTTACTTTCACACAGCAGAACCTCTATACCGTTCCTTGACCTCACCATCCACCATTCAGAGGGTGAGTTAATCACGAGTCTCTACAGAAAGCCTACCGAACGCAACATCCTGTTGAGGTATGAAAGCAATCATCCACATGCCTTACGTGACTCTCTACCTTACTCTCAGTTCTTACGTATCAGGCGCAATTGTTTCCTGAAAGAAGACTTTCATGAGGCTTCTTTCCTTTCCACCAAGCTACTCGCTCGCGGATATCCCCGACGACTTGTACGCACTGCACTCAAGAGAGCTTGGTACTGTCCCAGGGACATTCTCTTATCCCCCAAACCCAAGCCTAATCAAAACCGCATGGTATGAGTCACCACCTTCTCGCCAGTCTCACATACCATTCGGAAATGCGTTTTGAAAAATTGGTCCATACTCAACGCCGGCACCATTAGAATTGAACGTCCGCTTTTTGCATTTCGCAAAAGTCGGAATATAAAAGACCACCTTATCAGAGCAGCTCTCCCCAACCCAAGACCAGCTTCCACACTGAACGAACTGTGGGGCCTTGACCTCCTTATAGGACATGCAAAATGTGGCAATTGCAGTGTTTGTGATCTCACTATTGAAGGCAAAGAATTCACATTTAACAATGTAAAAGTCAAATCTAAATGTTTCACCAACTGTAATTCTTGTAATGTAATCTATTTAATTCAATGCCCGTGCCAAAAAAACTATATTGGGCAAACAACCCAGAAAGCACGAATGCGGATATGTCAACATCGCAGCAGAATTCGCTGCGAAACTCCCAATGCCCCTCTCGTTGAACACTTCTCCAGTTTGGGCCACAGTGAAGATGACATCAAATGGACGATAATCAGTGCGGTTAAGCCCCCACCAAGAGGCGCAGACATCGGCAATCTTCTCAATAAGGAAGAACTCAAATGGATTCTGCGCACTGAGAGCATAAAAAATTGACTAAATAGAAATGAGGATTAGACAACCCTATTGTAATGTCTGCTATGCTGTCACAGACAAAATTTAAAACTCGTTTCATTCTTTACCACCACTTGATTCTAATACATCACCACAAACCTTCACCTGTTAGTAGAACAACTGTTACACTCCAGGTTATTAAAATGTTTCCTTTTTAAATTTTTCCATGCTTTAACCCATCTTCTTACTCTGTCAGTCACTCGCAATTGTAGCTGCAGAATAATCGGTGGTCAGATATTAGGTATCGAGCACCCGAATATATCAGCACATGGATATCCATGCAAGCCTGGTTGCCCGCACCCACACCCAATATGGCCGCCGCAATTGCCTGCTTTATTCCTGACCGCTTTGTCCCTCCTCTCGCGCTATTTAAACCATCAGGCGCGCACATTTTCCTCGTCTGCCCATTGAGCACCGCGCAGATTGCACCCGATTGACTCCGGATCCCCTGCCTCTGAGCAGCGCTCGCGTTTCCAGATTGAAGGTGAGCCGCCCTCAGCTACTGTCAGAACTGGTAAAATTCCATTGGGTTCCTCAGGAGCAGTACCCTCAAGAAGCCCACCTTCCAGCAGCCTTGACTCAAGCTTAACTGCACTGAGTATCAAAGTGGCTAGACAGAGGGGGGGGGGGGAGGGGGAATTAGGGTGGGTACTGCGGGGAGGGAGACCTGGAACGAGACGTTGGCCTTGATTAACTTTCCTTTCGTGCTTCGTAAACTCTGACTATATTTAACATGGGTTGAGCAATGACAACATACCTGTAAAAGAAAAGCAGGTTATGCATATAACAGTCGTGTACATCTTCTCAGGCTTCACTGACAATTTCTGTTCCTATAATTCTCAAGGATACAATGTTATGGTTAAACAATCATGTTTCAAAACGAAGCACACATTCATATAAAGAGCCACTTGGCTTTTAGACACAATGTTTCCGTAATGATGTGTTTTAACCACTGTTAAATATCACAGTGGTACTTCCAACAACCTTTGTGCAATACACAACACGTTACATATGCTAATGAGGAAGATTAATATTCAAACGCCCAAGGGAGCGCTTCAGCGCTATGTATCAGAGTTCAAAATATGCAAATGTTTAGGAAGCACTTCAGCGCGATGTGACAATGCCAAAATCATCAGGTATGCAAATGCCCCCAAGAGCGCTTCAGCGCGATGTGCCCAAAATGCCAGAGTCATCAATATGTAAATGTCCAAAGAGCGCTTCAGCGCGATGTGCCAAGTTGCCAAAATCACCAAACATGTAAATGACAAAAGAGCGCTTCAGCGCGATGTACAAAAATGCCAAAATCACAAAACATGTAAAACAGTGCCAAAATGACCAAACATGTAAATGCTCAAAAGCACTTCAGCGTGATATGCAACTTTCTTTCAAAATGCAAAATAACAAAAACAGCACGAAGTTCCTTTCACGATGCTGTTGGTTAAGAAAGGAACGATCCTACCTGATTGTAGCGGAGAGAGGATCTACAACCTGGGAAAAGAAAACAGAAGTCTTCTTGCTGCAACCGGAATCTTCTTTCAGCAACCGGAGAACAGGAACAGCTGCTGCTCAAGCTCAGGGTTCTCAACCAGCAATGAGAACAGGGTGTGGCCCCTATTTAAAGGGCTCAGGAAGAAGCTTCTAGAACAGGGTGTGGTCCCTATTAGCTTCCCGATTCCAGCTCACAGGTAAACTACTGGAGCTGAGAAGGGACAAATGGCCTTGATAACATCATAGTCTGCAACAAGCATTGGCACAGACAAGTGGCAAAGTCGCAACAAGCATTGGCAAAGACAAAAGAAAACAGTAAACAGGTGCCAGACAAGGTGCACCAGGAATCTGACGTGGCAGAATCATGACAGCTACCCCTTGTCCGATACTCATGGACCTACACCACACGTGGTAGTAATCCCTTGATCTTCTCCACTTTTAGAAATCCGAGCAACCTCTAATTAATGCTCTTGAAGCCATCGCACACATTCGCCTGCTTCATTTGAGGTAAGAGGTTGTCCACCAGTGCCCTCTCCGGCCGCGACCCTACCCTGTACTTACACACATTACTTTTCCCGCAGGCTCCCCTTTATCCCGATTCACCCTTGGCCCGACACATTCCCCGCGCCGTCCTTGCCATATGACCCAGGAGCATCTTCCGCCTTCCTTGGAAATCTACCACCGTAACATACTTCTTGGCCACACATGGAGGTAAACAGCTGCCCCACCCAGCGCTTTTGCACAGTACTGGAGCCCCGGCTAGTACCACCAGACCAGCTCATCTCCCTTTCTCATTTCTCACCTTCCAGGCCATTGCGGTCTTCGTCTCCTTATTTACCTCGCGCAAGTATTGTAAACCTGCCACGACCCCAGTGGTAAGTGTCTTACTCTTTCTGCCCCTTAGCTCCGCTTTCCAGAATTTTCACCGCGTCAGGGCGCACCTGCCCCCTAGGCTATTTTCACGCGCTTTTTATTAGTCCATTGCCGCCTACCACGTTCACCTCCCTCACTTGGTATGCTTAATTGACTAGCACTTGACACTGTGCCGTCTGCACTTTGCAATTGAGAGAGGCTTCCCTATTTAGTACTGCACTCTCAATTCTTCTCTTTTCTGCTTTCTTCCCCATTTTTCCTGGATTTCATGTATTGTTGTAAAGGTTGTATGTCTTTCAGGCATCTATTTTATTCTGTCCTGATGATCCCATTATTCTTTTAAAAGGGATCGAAACGTCGACTCGCTTGACACCGTGCACACAAATTTATTTCTATGTAACGTGTAACGGCTGTGTTCTTTATCGCGCTTGTTTAACCCTTCACATTTGAAAAACAAGCCTGTTCTCTTGCCGGATTGTTTTTTTTTTTCGTTATTATTTTTGTTCACTTTCATTTGTGTTCACTGATGTTTTGGATGCAGGACTGTGGCCCACTTTATTTTTGTCTCGCTTGATCCTAAAAATTGAGAATGATTAAATCTGACTGTCCGGCTGGACAGTAGCAATATAGTATTGATTCCAGTCTATATTTGTTTTCTTATCGTATCCTCTATCAAGGACCACTGTTCTCTAAATTATTGCTACCCAAGGTCCTTGTGTACCATATTGGGTTCCCTTGTTTTGTTTAAATATATTCATCCCTAGTAACTGCATGAATGTTCTGGCTGAGAGATGCTGGTTGACTTGAAAACTGTTATAACAGTGTCTATAAAATCAGAATCCTGGCTGGATAGGGATATGCTAGAGCCATGTGAGTGTTTAGAATGGCTCCTAGATATGGTTGTGTCTGATTGGATTGAAGAAGGGATTTCTGTGTATGGACTGTGAATCCCAACTGATGTAGAAGATTTAAGGTAATCTGAGTGTGATGCACACATTTGATATGTGAGTTGGCTTTTATGAGCCAATTGTCTAAGTATGGGAAGACATGTATTTGTTGTCATCTCAGATGTGCCGCTACTACTGCTAGGCACTTGAACACTCTGGGTGCAGTGGTTACTCCAAACGGAAGCACTTTGAACTGATACTAATTTCTCCCTACCACAAATCTGAGGTATTTGCGATGTGCTGGGTGAACGGGTATATGAAAGTATGCGTCCTTCAAGTCTAGCATTGATATAAAGTCACCTTGTTGCAAAAGTGGAAGTACTTGTTGCAGTGACCATGTGGAAGTGTTCTGACAATATGTATAAATGTAATGGTCTGAGATCCAGAATTGGTCTTAACGAACCGTCTTTTTTGGGAATTAGGAAGTATAGTGAATATACTCCTGTTCCTTGTTGTAATGGGACGAGTACTATAGCTCCTTTTGTTAGAAGAGCTTATACTTCCTGTTTGAGTAGATGTTTGTGTTCTAAAGACAGCTTGTGAACACTAGTGGGATGTTGGGAGGGTTGCTTGTGAGTTCCAGGCAGTAACTATGCTGGATAATATCCAGCACCCATTTGTCTGTTATTGACTGCCAAATGGGTAGAAACTGATGTAGCCTCCCCCTTACACGTGATGTTCGGGGGAGCACGGTTTGTTATTAGTGGGTGGGGTACATGATGGTGTACCTCTACCTCTGAAGTTGTTACCTCTGTATCCACCTCTAGAAGGAGACTGTACCTGCATTTTATATGAGGATGTGGAGGTCTCGGTGGTATAATTTTTTGGAGCTCGTTCTGTAGGAGCGATGAAAGGAACCTCTATTTGACGAAGACTGAAGGGCACCCATTGATTTTGCCACTGTATTCTTTTTCATCTTTTCTAGCAATTGGTCTATCTGAGGTCTAAAGGTGTTATTTGTCGAATGGTGCATTAAGAATAGTC
Source organism: Calotriton arnoldi (assembly GCA_963921515.1). Taxonomy (NCBI): domain Eukaryota; kingdom Metazoa; phylum Chordata; class Amphibia; order Caudata; family Salamandridae; genus Calotriton; species Calotriton arnoldi. The sequence goes on along the minus strand of CAWUFW010000005.1, from coordinate 5,070,175 downwards.
TGTTGAACCTATGGTTTAAAACCAGAGATTCGGAGCCATGCATGCCTCCTTAGTAAAATGTTGGTATTGAGTACTCTAGCTGCAGCATCTAAAGCACATCTAATGGATGAATTAGAAATAAGCTTGCCATACTGCACTATTTCTTGGCCTTTTTTCCTTCTGGAAGCTATTATAATAATTCTTCCATGTCATTCCAATGTGCCCTATCATACCTAGCTAAAAGCCCTCGAGTGTTGGCTGTTCTCCAATGATTGGTTGATTGAGCAGCTACTCTATTTCCAGAGGCATCCATTAACTTTGACTCCTTATCAGGAGGAGGTGCTTCTCCTGAGCTTTTTGAATTTGCTCTTTTACTTGCGTTTGGAACTACCAATGAATCTAAAGGCAACTGACCCTTAATAAATACAGGGCCAGATGGAGGCGCTTTGTTATTTTTTATCTACTCTAGGTGTGAGAATATGCGACCCAACAGGATCTTTAAAGATTTAGTCTGCATGCCTCATCATGCCCTTTAACATGGGCAAAGACTGAGATGTTCTGTGTGTATTTCCTAAAGTTTCAAAAAGGAAATCTTCTAGGTCTTCTTTATGTAAAGTGACCCCATGATAAGTGGCTGCTCTGGCAATTAACGCTTGATAAGTGTTATCATCAGGAGGAGAAGGTTTGGCTGGATACAGATCAGGATCGGTGTCTCCCGGTGGGTCAATATTATAATCATCCCATGGGTCAGGTAGCCAATCATCATGGTCTTCATTATCATCTAGATCAATGTTTCTAGACCCTGGAGGTGTAATGGGTCGGATGGTGGTATGACAGTTAGTGGTAGAGAGGGTGGAGTGGTTGGAGGAATAGTAATAGGACTAGTTGCTATGTCCATTTTATTTTTCAGAGGTAATCTATACTCAGTGTCTATCTTTCTTTTTGGAGGAGGTACCACTGGTGTAGTGGTAATGTGTCCAGTTTTAGGGTTAATGTGGATTATCTTCTGTTTGGTATCCAGCTTTTGCTGCATTTTCTCCAGAATTGGCTCCCGTGGCTTTAAATGAGCATCTTTGTCTTTCGGTGCCGAAATGGATTTGTCTTTTTTAATCTTTTGAAGACAAATGTTTTGGCTTCGAGGGGGTATCATCTCAGTTCGAGCCCACACCGGAAGTCTTGACTTTTTTCGGTGCCAAGCCAGAAGGCAGGGCTTTGGAATCAGAGTCTCGGAGCCTACCATTGCCTGATGGCAGTGGTGGCCCAGAAGCCTTTGGCTTGATTGGAGTGGGTTTCGTGGGCAAAGGGGTTTTGTTACTCGCGGAACCCTGTCTAGATGTAGCGTCGTGGGACTAGAGTTCGATCTCCAACTCCGAATCAGAGTTCTGAACGGAAAAAGCCTCTTCCGCCACCTCCATCTCTACTTGTTCGGCCTCTTTGCCGAAGATATCGGAAGTTTCTTTGATAGACTGTCGCTGCATGTCTCTGCGTAGAGTGTGACGATCTCAGAGTCTTTTTCGAATGGAACGACCTACACGCTTCGCGGTCTTCCTCTTTATTCTCCGGGGAGAGACAAAGGTTACAGGCCTTATGAAGATTGGTATGTGGGTATTTAGAATGGCACCTAGGACAGCATTGGAATGGTGTCCGTTCCATCGGCGGAAGACTGGATGTAGGATCTTGAGTGCAAATCGGAGAAGATCTAGGCCCAAAGGCCTCGGACAGAGGTTTTTTTATGGATAATGAAAGTTTACCAAAGCTGTTCGACACGCAGATGTTAACGCGTTCAAAAACAATACCGACGAGGGTAGATTGAATTGCGAACCGAAGGGATCCCGATTGACTGTTTTGAATCGGAGCGCAGCAATACACGTCCGAACCAGATGGCGGTAAAAAAACAATCTAACAATGGAGTTGATGCCCATGCGCACTATCACCGAAAGGAGGAGTCACCTTACCTCGTGACTGGAAAAGACTTCTTCGAAAAAAAAACAACTTGCAAACATCCGGACCCAACACTAGATGGCAGGAGTATGCAAAGCATGTGTATCTACAGCACACATGCCTCGAACAGAGGATTTTCCATATCCCTTATCTGTCCTCCTCTGCATTCTCTGGCCATGTGTGCTCCAGCAACTGGGTCCCTCTTCCCAAAGAGCTCTCCTCCCTGGCTTCGATGTTACTCATGGCCTTGGTGATTATTTTGTGTTTTTCAGAGCCCTTTTTCCTTCTTTTCTCTGCAGATCTATGAAGAGTCTTCAGGGCTCCTCCGGTGTTTTTCCAGACCCAAGAGGCGAAAAAAATCTGAAGATGGCAGCAACGAACGGGAACGTCTGGGAAGCCATCTGATATCACAAAAGGGATGGACTTACCACTAAATGGTGGTCACCGACACCCACACAAAAGGAGAAGGACAAAACATGATTCCAGATCCAACCAATAGCTGGTGGAACAGATGCAAAGGATGTGAATCCAGAAAAGATTCATGCTGCAATAGTGATGTTACAGTTCTGGGCAGTAAGACCTGGGATCTTGACTGTGAACCTGGGAACCTGAAATAACATACCAGGCAAGGCACATGACGAGATGCAGTAAGCTGAATAGCAGGAGTCTGTTATGGAAATATTGAAGGTCCAGTTGATCCTGGAGATATTTTATAGTAGTGTGCAAACGTAAGACACAGGTCCGAAACTAATGCTGTGGAACCTGTATCAATGGCTCCTGATACGGAGCCTGATCGTCATAGGAACATTGTTTTGCAAAGGTGTCCATGTACCTAGTTTTTGATGGCTCTGGTTGCAGATCTTGGAATGTATATTATCCTTCCAAATAATCATTCTCTTGGCATTTGACATTTAGATTGAGAGTGCTTCCCGACTGTTAGTAGTTTGGTTCTTCTCTAAGGATGAATTGGTTAACAATATGTCACGGGTCTGACCTTAGATAAGCTATGCATTTCCTTCATACTGCTCATTGTTTACTGTGGGACTCACCTCAACAGGGAAGATTCAAGCATGTGAATCTATTAAAGATTCGACACTGGAGTATAATGAATGTTTTACAGAGGGACCTGGTTGTATCGTTTATAAGCTGCTTTATACCATTTTCACAACCACTCACAAAGCTCACACTTGTAAACATTAAAGGGAAAAAGTACAAAACAGCAGCTTAACTTGATGCATTTCTATTTATTCCAAAACAGAAAAACATAAAAAAAAACTATTTAACAAGTGGAAATTATTCAGTTAAATAGACTTTTACCATTGACAAATCAATACATTCCTATATACAGAACATTAGGGTTATACTTCATATGCAAACCCCAAATGTAAAATTAGGAACCTGCCTATTTACATTTTTATTGAACTCCTGAAGAAGAAAAAAAAGCTTATTACTGGTTTAGTATCTGTACAAAATCGGTCTCACAAAACTCCCATCGCCACTGGTTCCACATCTCTCCAGCAAAAAAGTACAAAAAAATGTTTGCAACATATCAAAAGATATCCTTTGTTTCATTATTACAGCATATCATTTTAGAATAAACAGCTTAAATGTACATACTTAAAAATGCCTCACGAGGTATTTTGTTTTGTACAGTCTGAAGAGCATTTTGGTGTAGCGGGACAAATTTATTACATTTTCTGGTGTGTACATACTTTATAAACAGTCTAATATACACTGGTTCAGAAGACAAAGTTCCACAGTACTTTTCAAAGAAAAATGAGGTAAAGTCCAAGTTCATATATTCTGCCTTTTGTAAGAAACAGCTGCCAATCAAAGTCCAGTTCTCCAGTACTGGAAACAGTCTTCTTGTCCTTATGGCTTGCCAAGGTTCGATTCATTTGCTTTTAGTATTGCAACAGCATCTTTGGCAGCATGATATATAACATTCTTCACCTATGGAGAAAATACAAAAATACAAAATGATACAAGGTTTAGCAATCTAATTTGTACCAGTCATAAAACTGATTCAGTACGCTTCCCCATGACCACTTTAAGCAATTATTACTTGGGGCGGGAGTCCGACAAACGGGCAAAACTACATACTTAATGCACAAGTTACTAACTTGTGTAACAATATATCTGTAAGAGACAGTAGTTAGTGACAGATTCCTTACCTTAGAATATCCCCAGGCGTCAGGCTGGATCCGGAAAGTTTTGCGTAGCAGTACCCCTGCGCGTCGGTAGGCGGCGTCGTGCGGCTCCGCTTCCGACGTCGCGGCCAGTACTTCGACGCCGCCCATGCACGCTGGCATCAGTTCTGTACACGACTTTCCGCACCAGAAACGCAGACTCATGCAAGAAACTAACACTGGTGTCTGAAAACTAGGGCCCGGAAAGGGATGACCTTAACCCTAGAAATCAGTTCGCAGAACGGGGAGGATGGGTGGGGCGGTAAGGAATCTGTCACCAACTACTGTCTCTTACAGATATATCGTTACACAAGTTAGTAACTTGTGCATCTGAAAGAGACACGTTAGTGACAGATTCCTTACCTTAGAATAGATACCCCAGCAATACCAACCCCGGTGGTGGGTCTGCGAACAAAGATCAGACGAGGAAGTCCCGGAGAACAGAACGGCCAAAGAAGCAGTCTCTCCGGACTTGGCTGTCAAGGCAGTAATGCTTGGTAAACGTGTGCAGCGAGGCCCACGTAGCTGCCTGACAAATGTCCTGCAATGGGACACAACGTCCCAAAGCCGTGGTGGCGGCTGTCGCCCTGGTGGAATGGGCACGTAGCCCAACAGGGGGCTCCTTCTTAGCCAAAGAATAGCAGGCTTTGATACACAAGACGACCCAGCGGGAGATGGTTCGCTTGTGCACCGCCCGACCTTTTTTGGCGCCCACGTAGCCAACAAAGAGCTGGTCGTCCACCCGGAACTGTTGTGTGCGGTTCAGATAGAAAGAAATCGCACGTTTTGGGTCCAGACGGTGGAGCCTCTCTTCCTCTCTGGAAGGATGCGGAGGCGGAAAGAAGGTGGGCAAAGTGATGGTCTGCCCAATGTGGAAGGCAGTAACCACCTTTGGCAAGAAGGACAGACGCGTCCTAAGAACAACCTTGTCTGGATGAACAGACAGAAAGGGGGGCTTGCAAGAAAGAGCCTGGAGCTCACTCACCCGCCGAGCGGAGGTGATAGCCACCAGAAAGGCTGTCTTCAGAGTGAGAAGATGAAGAGGACAGTTATGGAGAGGCTCAAAGGGAGCGCACATTAAAAAGGTAAGAACCAAGTTCAAGTCCCACTGAGGCATCACAAACGGAACAGGAGGGAAGAGGTGAGTAATGCCTTTAAGAAACCTGTTAACCACAGGGGACTTGAAAAGGGAGGGCTGATCAGGAAGCCTGAGGAAGGCCGAGATTGCACAAAGGTAGCCCTTGATGGTACCCAGGGCAGAACCCTGTTGGGCCAGAGAAAGAAGGAACAGAAGAACCTCAGAAAGAGGGGCAGAGAGGGGATTCACAGCCTTTGCTGTGCACCATGCCACAAACTTGTTCCACCTGCAGGCGTATACCACCTTAGTGGAGGGACACTTGGCTGCCAGAATCACATCACACATTTCGGGAGGCAAGTCGAAAGGAATCAACTGCCGCCGCTCAATCTCCATGCAAGGAGGTGGAGACTGGACAGGTTCGGGTGGAGGACCGTCCCCTGCTGCTGCGACAGAAGATCCTCCCGAAGAGGCAGACAGAGCGGGGGATCGATGCTCATACTGAGTAGCTCGGGATACCAAACTCTTCGAGCCCAGTCCGGAGCCACAAGAATGACTTGGGCCCGGTCGCGCCAAATCTTCTTCAACACTCTGGTTAGAAGTGGTATAGGCAAAAAGGCGTACAACAGACCGCAACTCCACTCGCGACGAAAAGCGTCACCGAGCGAGTGCCGCCTTGGAAATTCCAACGCGCAGAACTGATGACATTGCGTGTTCTCTTCGGTGGCGAATAGATCTAACCAAGGCTCTCCCCACTGTAGAAAGAGTCCTTGCGCCACCTCCGAGTGAAGACGCCATTCGTGATCCATCATGCACCTGCGGCTGAGTTCGTCCGCCCTGCCGTTCAGGGAACCTGCCAGGTGTTGAACCATCAGGAAAATGCCCTGATGTTCCAGCCATGTCCAGAGATGCAGAGCCTCCTGACATAGGGTCCACGACCCCACCCCGCCTTGTTTGTTGCAGTACCACAAGGCGGTGGTGTTGTCTGTGAACACCTGCACTACCTTCCCCTTGACAGAGGGAAGGAATGCCTTTAGTGCAAGTCGGATCGCCCAGAGCTCCAGAAGGTTGATATGGAGCCGGGACTCCTCCGGAGACCAGAGGCCTCTGATCTCCGCCTCTCCCATGTGACCGCCCCATCCCAGAAGGGACGCATCCGTCACAACTGTGTGCTCTGGCTGGGGAAGGGAGAGGGATCTGCCCGTGACCCATTGCCGGTTCGAAAGCCACCACTGCAACTGTCGTGCAGTCCCCTCCGAGATCTGGACGTAATCGGACAGGTTCCCCTGATGCTGCGCCCACTGGAACTTCAGGCCCCACTGCAGAGCCCGCATATGCCATCTGGCATGATCGACCAGCAGGATGCAGGAGGCCATGAGGCCCAGCAGCCTCCGGGTCATCCGTACCGAAACCCAGGATAGAGGCTGAAAGATCGGAATCTTAGCTTGAATATCCTGGACTCGCCGTTCGGGAGGATAGGCCCGAAACTGCGTCGTGTCCAGAACTGCTCCGATGAAAAGGAGCTGTGGAGAAGGAATCAGGTGCGACTTCGGCACGTTGATGGAGAACCCCAGCGAGTGCAGGAGTCCGGCCGTAGTCTGGAGGTGGGAGACGACTGCCTGGGACGAGCCCGCCTTCAGCAGCCAGTCGTCGAGGTAGGGGAAGACTGAACCCCTGCCCGGCGCAGATGAGCCACGACCACCGCCATTACTTTCGTGAACACCCGAGGGGCGCTGGTAAGGCCAAAGGGGAGCACGGTGAACTGAAAGTGCTCGAGGCCTACCGTGAACCGCAGGTAACGCCGGTGGGCCGGCAGGACGGGGATGTGAAAATATGCGTCCTGCAAGTCCAACGCTACCATCCAGTCTCCGGGGTCGAGGGCAGTCAAGACCTGAGCTAGGGTGAGCATCTTGAACTTCTCCTTCCGGAGGAAGCGATTGACGTTCCGGAGGTCCAAGATAGGACGCATGTCCTCCTTGTCCTTTTTGGGCACCAGAAAGTAGTGGGAATAGCAACCATGCCCTACTTCTGGGGTCGGAACATGCTCCATGGCCCCCTTGGCCAAGAGGGCCGCAACTTCCTGTCGAAGAACCAAATGGTCCCCCGACATGCGGTGGTGCTGAGGTGGCATGGCTGGAGGGGTAGTCTCGCAGGGGAGGGAGTAGCCCCTTCGGACAATGTCCAAAACCCACCTGTCCGATGTGATGGTGCGCCGTGGACTGGAAAAGAAGGACTAAGAGGGCTTGGAGGCCGCGGACGGGGCGGAGGTGGTGGCCTGACCCGCACGCTGGTTACCCGACCCGCCTCGGCAGGAGCCACGTCCTCAGCCGCGCGAAGGCGCATGCTGCGCGGGCCGGTGGCTGGGCAGTGGACGTGACTGGGCGCCCCTTCCGTGGCCACAAAAGGGGCGAAAAGCAGACTGCTGCGGAGGGGGCGGAGAGGCCCAAGGACTTGGCCGTAGCCCGCGAGTCCTTAAAGCGCTCCAGCGCGCTGTCTGCCTTATTGCCAAAAAGGAAGATACCATCAAAGGGCATGTCCATAAGGGTGTTTTGGACATCGCCCAAAAAACCAGTGGTCCTCAGCCAGGCGTGACGGCGCAGCGCCATTGTCGTAGCAAGCGATCTGCCTAGCGAGTCAGCGGTATCTAGGCCACATCGGATAGTGAACTTCGCTGCGTCCCTCCCGTCCGCAATAGCACGGGAGAGAAGTGCCTGGACCTCCTCAGGACACTTGGGGAGCACCTGCGCCACCGAATCCCACAGAGAGTGGGAGTAACGGCCCAAAAGGCAAGCGGTGTTCATGGACCGCAAGCCAGCACTGGAGGAAGAAAAAATCTTCTTCCCAAATTGTTCCAGTTTTTTAGATTCCCTATCCGGCTGAGCCGTAGGGAAGGCGGTTTGAGAGGTAGAGGCTTGGACAACCAAGCTCTCGGGGTGGGGTGTTGGGAGAGGAACAGAGGGTCACCCGGGGCCGGGCGATGGCGTCGGGCCACGTTCCTGTCCACAAGAGCCCCTGTGGTGGGCCTGGACCAGGTGCCCAAAAGAACGTCAGAATGTGCGTCGTTGAACGGCAGCAGTGGCTCCGAAGAGGTAGCCGCCGGCTGAAGCACTTCCGTCAGGAGGTTAGTCCTGACAGCCACCGTAGGGAGCTCGAGGCGCAAGGCCGCGGCCGCCCTACGCAACACCGTTGCATAACTTGCTCACTCCTCCGTAGCCACGGAAGGAGGAGACAGCATACCAAGGTCAGGAAAGGTGTCCAGACCACTGGCATCACCTAGTTCCTCAGCCCAGTCCTGATAAGGCTCACATTGAGCTGTGATAGGGTCTTCCGACCCCTCCCAGTCCTCCTCGTCCTCCAAAACAGGTGAAAAGTATGGAGGAGGGACATGAGGGAAGAAAGGTCCCATCGGCGTCTGAATCGGCGTCTAGCGACGTCGATCCGGCTCCGTGTCCGGGGAGAACCTGGGGACGGCACCGCCCGGGGCCTCGGACAGCGCCGTGAACGGTACCGGTGAGGTCGGTGGAGGTGTTATCAGGTCAACCGGCGTCGACCGGGATCCAGGCCTGGATCCGAGGGGGTCCTGCGGCGCCGGAGCCGCCGGTGCCGAAGGGGGACTCCCACTGGGGCCCGGAGGCGCACCGGGGTAACCCTTAGGCCCGAAGATGCGGGCCATGGCCGACAGGAAGTCCTGTATCTCGGCCGAAGTCGACGTCGGACCCGGGACAGGCGGGTGGCCAGCGTCGGCTGTTCAGGTACCCCCGGAGCCGCGGGGGCGGTACCAACAGGACCCTCGGCCTGGTCGGGAGACCGGTGAGGGGAGGTCTTAGAGCGCGCTTCTTAAACCTCTTGTGCTTCGCCTTACCTGAAGACGAAGACTTCGACCCCGACGAATGACGACGGTTCCGCGACTGGCCCCTCGACCTCTCTCGGGACCGGGACCTCGAGCGGCGCGGAGCTTTCGAGACCGCTCTCGCAAAGCCTTTGGGGCGAGGGACCGACACTCGGGGCACGACTTGGGGTCATGGCCGCGCCCCAGGCAGAAGAGACACTCGGTGCGGATCCGTAATCGACATCATGCGATTACAGATCTTGCATGGCTTGAAGCCGGGCATCCCTACTGACACCTTGGAGTCGAAGCGACTCGAAAACTTGGACAAAAAAGTCTAAAAAAATACTCCGTCAAAAAAGACTGGGGGCACTGCTCAATCCGGATCTGCGCTTACTGGCGCGGAAAAAGAAAGAACTGACGCCAGCGCGCATGGGCGGCGTCTAAGTACTGGCCGCGACGTCATCCCAGCGATCACGACGCTGACGACGGACGCGGAGCTGCACGACGCCGCCTACCGACGCGCAGGGGTACTGCTACACAAGTCTTTCCGGATCCAGCCTGACGCCTGGGGATATTCTAAGGTAAGGAATCTGTCACTAACGTGTCTCTTTCAGATATTCACATCTAACAAACGCAGAACAATGGACTTACAACCCTATAATGTCAGCATGGATGTTAATTATTGTTCTGCTTCTCTACAGGTGTATGTGGGGAGACTACGAATATATTCAGGATGCATGCCCTAAAGTGGTCACCTAGCGGTTCACAGACCTCAAGGATGGTTAGGACTTTGGCAAAGATGTACTTCATGCATAAGCTCACAGTGTATGCTTTCAAGCATAGTCACTAACATTTCAACTTGATAGGAAGTGTTACCTGCAATTTATCCTCATGGTTTGTGTGTGTATGAGATAGGTATCTGAATTCCTGAGTAAGCCAGAAGCAGTGCTTAACATGCTCAGGAGAAACAAAATCTTCAGCTACTTTTATACAGCTGTACAAGTTATGTACCTGTCAAAACAAAGACATTGTAAGTTAGTATGCATGGGATACCGACCACATAAAATGTACAGCATTGAAAGTGGAATAAACTACATTACAGCCTTACTTGGTGTGGAGCACCTGCTGGTATGAAAACAGCATCTCCTAAAAACTGCACAATCGCCCAGCCTTGTACACCATACTCCTGGTAAAGCCGTTTCCTTAATGGCCGGTCCATATACCAACTCTGATCATGGATTGGATCATGATCCACAGGGTTTTCTTGGCCTTGTTCTTCAGATATCTGAAATACAAACAGAAATGTTGAAAGCATATATGCAAAACCTATGCACTTTAAGAACAGATTTAATGAGGGTGCACAAGCAGGTTACCAAATTTGGAACTCTAGATTGTGCGATTATCTCAAAATCAAAAACATACGGCTAGGATGTTGCTTTAGTTAAACAATAAAAATATTCTTAATTTCTGTAATTAAAGCACAAGTTACTACTTGTGTAAAGATATATCTGTAAGAGACATTAGTTAGTGATAGATTCCTTACCTTAGAATATCCCCAGGCGTCAGACTGGATCCGGAAAGTTTTTCGTCAGCAGTACCCCTGCGCGTCGGTAGGTGGCGTCGTGCAGCTCCGTTGGCGTCGTTGGCGCCGAGATGACGTCACGGAGACTACTTAGGCGCCAACCACGCGCGCCGTCAGTTCTGTACACAACTTTCCGCGCCAGGAACGCAGAGCCATGCAAGAAACTGACCACTTGTGCCATGAAACTAGGGCCCTGAAAGGGATGACCTTAACCCTAGAATTAGTTCGCAGAACGGGGAGGATGGGTGGGGATATATCACTAACTAATGTCTCTTACAGATATATCGTAACACAAGTAGTAACTTGTGCATCTGAAAGAGACACGTTAGTGATAGATTCCTTACCTTAGAATTGATACCCCAGCAATACCAACCCCGGTGGTGGGTCTGCGAATAGATTACACCAGAAAGTCACGGAGAACAGAACGGCCAAAGAAGCTGTCTCTCTGGACTTGACTGTCAAGGCAGTAACGCTTGGTAAAAGTGTGCAGCGAGGCCCACGTGGCTGCCTGACAAATATCCTGCAAGGGAACGCCGCGTCCCAAGGCAGTAGTGGCTGCTGTTGCCCTGGTAGAATGGGCACGCAGCCCCACAGGAGGCTCCTTTTTAGCCGAGTAACACGCTTTGATGCACAAAACGACCCACCGAGAGATGGTGCGTTTGTGCACGGCCCGACCTTTTTTGCCGCCCACATAGCCAACAAAGAGCTGGTCATCCACCCGGAAATGTTGTGTGCGCTTTAGATATAACGAGAGCGCACGTTTTGGGTCCAGACGATGGAGCCTCTCCCTCTTTCGAAGGATGCAGAGGCGGAAAGAAAGTGGGCAAAGTGATGGTCTGCCCGATGTGGAAGGGCGTGACAACCTTTGGCAAGAAAGAAGGACGGGTCCTTAAAACCACCTTGTCCAGATGAACAGAAAGGAAAGGAGGTTTAGAAGAAAGAGCCTGGAGCTCACTCACTCTTCTTGCAGAGGTGATAGCTACCAGGAAAGCCGTCTTTAGAGTAAGACGACGTAAAGGACAGTTATGAAGGGGCTCGAAGGGAGCGCACATCAGATAGGTCAAGACAAGATTTAAGTCCCATTGAGGCATTATGAAAGGCACGGGAGGAAACGTGTGCGTGATGCCTTTGAGGAAACGGTTAACAACCGGGGACTTAAAGAGAGAAGGCTGATCTGGAAGCCCGAGAAAGGCAGAGATGGCCGAAAGATAACCTTTGAGAGTGCCCAGAGCAGAGCCCTGCCGGGCCAAGGATAGTAGGAATAGAAGGACCTCAGAAAGAGGGGCAGAAAGGGGATCCACAGACTTAGCTGTGCACCATGCCACAAATTTGTTCCACCTGCAGGCGTATACCGATTTAGTGGAGGGACGCCTGGCTGCCAGAATGACATCACAGACTTCAGGAGGCAAGTCAAATGGAATCAGCTGTCGCCGCTCAATCTCCACGCATGGACGTGGAGGCTGGACAGGTTCGGGTGGAGGACCGTCCCCTGCTGCTGCGACAGAAGGTCCTCCCGAAGAGGCAGTCGGATCGGGGGATCGATCGCCATGTTGAGTAGCTCGGGATACCAGTATCTTCGTGCCCAATCCGGAGCCACAAGGATGACTTGGGCCCGGTCGCGTCGAATCTTCTTCAGCACTCTGGGCAGAAGTGGTATAGGCGGAAAGGCGTACAACGGACCGCAACTCCATTCGCGACGAAAAGCGTCGCCGGGCGAGTGCCGCCTTGGAAATTCCAACGCGCAGAACTGATGACATTGCGCGTTCTCTTCGGTGGCGAATAGATCTAACCAAGGCTCTCCCCACTGCAGAAAGAGACCTTGCGCCACGTCAGAGTTCAGACGCCATTCGTGATCCATCAAGCACCGGCGGCTGAGTTAGTCTGCCCTGGCGTTCAGAGAACCTGCCAGGTGTTGAACCACCAAGGTAATACCTTGATGTTCCAGCCATGTCCAGAGGCGGAGAGCCTCCTGACATAGGGTCCACGACCCCACCCCGCCCTGTTTGTTGCAATACCACATGGCGGTGGTGTTGTCCGTGAACACCTGTAATACACTTCCTCGGACAGAGGGAAGGAATGTCTTCAGTGCAAGTCGGTTCGCCCGCAGCTCCAAAAGATTGATATGGAGCCGGGACTCCGCTGGAGACCAGAGGCCTCTGATCTCCGCCTCTCCCAGGTGGCAGCCCCATCCCAGGAGGGACGCATCTGTCACCACTGTGTGCTCCGGTTGGGGAAGGGAGAGGGATCTGCCATTGACCCAATCGCGATTCGTGAGCCACCACCGCAATTGTCGTGCAGTGCCCTCCGAGATCTGGACAAGATCGGACAGGTTGCCCGGATGCTGCGCCCACTGGAACTTCAGGTCCCACTGCAGAGCTCGCATATGCCACCTGGCATGTTGCACTAGCAGAATGCAGGAGGCCATCAGGCCCAGGAGCTGGAGGGTCAGCCTGACAAACCCGGGATAGAGGCTGAAAGATGGGATGGGACTCGCCGCTCGGGAGGATAAACCCGAAACTGCGTTGAGTCCAGAACCGCTCCGATGAAGGGGAGCTTTTGAGAAGGACTCCGGTGCGACTTTGGCACGTTGATGGAGAACCCCAGTAACTGCAGGAGGGCGGCCGTAGTCTGAAGGTGGGTGACGACTGCCTGGGGCGAGCCCGCCTTCAACAACCAGTCGTCGAGGTAGGGGAAGACTGATACCCCTGACCTGCGCAGATGAGCTGCGACCACCGCCATCACTTTTGTGAACACCCGAGGGGCGCTGGTAAGGCCGAAAGGGAGCACAGTAAACTGAAAATGCTCCTGGCCCACTGTGAATCGCAGGTAACGCCGATGGGCCGGCAGGATGGGAATGTGAAAATATGCGTCCTGCAAGTCCAACGCTACCATCCAGTCTCCAGGGTCGAGGGCAGCCAAGACCTGAGCCAGAGTCAACATCTTGAACTTCTCCTTCCGGAGGAAGCGATTGACGTTCCGGATGTCCAAGATGGGGCGCAAGCCCCCCTTGTCCTTCTTGGGGACCAGAAAGTAGTGGGAATAACAGCCATGTCCTACTTCTGGCCCAGGAACGCGCTCGATGGCCCCCTTGGCCAAGAGGGCCGTGACTTCCGGTTGGAGAAGCGCTAAGTGATCCCCCGAAATGCGGTGGAACTGAGGTGGCATGGACGGAGGGGCAGACTCGAAGGGGAGGGAAAAGCCCCTTCGGATGATTTGGAGCACCCAGCTGTCCGAAGTGACAGAGCGCCAGTGGGGGAGGTGATGTTGAATCCTGCCGCCCACCGGCGTGGGGTGCACCCCAAAGCGCGGACTAGGAAGGCTTTGAGGCGGATGCTGCAGGAGCGGAGGTGGGCTGACCCGCACGCTGGCCCCATGTGCCACCACGGCGGCCACCATGCCCGCGGCCACGCTGAGGCTGGTTCTGCGCAGGCCTTTGGACGGACGTGTAGCGGCGCCCCTGCCGCGGCCACGAAAGGAACGAAAAGTAAAAGGTGGCTGGGTGGGAGGTGGAGAGACCCAAGGACTTGGCTGTAGCCTGAGAGTCCTTAAAACGCTCCAGCGCACTGTCTGCCTTATCGCCAAAAAGGCGAGTACCATCAAAAGGCATGTCCTGAGAGAACTCTGGACATCCCCCGAAAACCCCGTGGACCGCAGCCAGGCATGTCGCCGCAAGGCCACTGTGGTGGAAATTGTTCTTCCCAAGGAGTCCGCGGTGTCCAACCCACACCGAATGGTGAACTTCGCGGCATCCTTCCCTTCTGCAACAGCTTGGGAAAGCACAGCCCGAACCTCTTCGGGGCACTGGGGCAGAGTTTGTGCCACCGTGTCCCACACACCGTGAGAATAGCGGCCCAAGAGGCATGTGGTCTTGACTGACCGCAGCCCCAGGCTGGCAGTGGAAAACAACCTTTTGCCAAGCTGCTCCAGCTTTTTGGATTCCTTATCTGGCGGAGCGGTAGGGAATGCTGTTTGGGAAGTGGAAGCCTGAATGACCAGGCTCTCCGGTGTCGGATGAGTTGTTAGAAAGGCAGGGTCACCTAATGCCGGACGATGACGCCTGGCCACATTTTTATCCACAGGGGCCCCTGTGGCTGGCCTAGACCAGGTACCCAGCAAAACATCCGTTAAGGCCTCATTGAACGGGAGTAGAGGTTCCACAGAACCTGCTGTTGGCTGAAGCACCTCAGTAAGAAGGTTAGTTTGGAGGGCAACAGAAGGCAGCTCAAGGCCAAGAGTTTCAGCTGCTCTACGGAGCACCACAGTGTAGGTGGCGCCTTCCTCCATGAGAGTGGGAGGAGACACAAACCCAGGCTCAGAGGAGAGGTGAAGGCCTCAGGCATCCTCTGAGTCTTCTGCCCATTCCTGTTCGGACTCTCACTGCCGTGCAAGAGGGTCCTCCGACCCCTCCCAGTCCTCCTCCTCCCCAACAGCCCGAGGCACAGGCTGCAACGGCAAGGGAGGCACAGGGGGAAAAGAAATGCTCCACCGGCGCCGGGAACGGCGCTGCTCCGGCTCCAAAGCCCAATCCGGGTTCCAAGCTGGAAACGCGGGCAAGGGCGGAGGTGGACCGAACTGCATGCACCCATGGCGGCGCCGGGAAGGGAGCTGCAGGGGGCGCCAGCGCCGGAGGAGGACCCTGCGGCGCCGGAGCCGCTGGCGACGGACCCTGTGGCGCCAGGGCCAGAGCCGCCGGCGGAGGACCTTGGGGCGCTGGGGCCGGAGCCGCCGGCAACCAAGGGCCCCCAAAAGGGACCACAGGGCCCGAAGGCGCACCGGCGGGAGCCCTAGGCCCGAAAAGGCGGTCCATGGCAGCAAGAAACTCTTGCACCTGGGCCGGAGTCGCCGACGGACCCGGGTATGGCGGGTAGGCCGCGGGACTGACAGGCTCCAACGGAGCTGCGGGGAAAAGACCCCGGGTCCCCTCGTTCGCGTCAGAAGACCGACGAGGGGAGGTCGGAGAGCGCACGCGCTTCGACTTTATGACGTCGCTTACCGGAATCCGATGGCGACGACTTGGACTCCGAGGAGCGATGATGGCGACTCCGCGGTCGGTCCCTTGAGCGACCCCTGGATCTGGAACGGCGCGGAGACAACTGCCGGGCCTCTAACAGCTTTCGGGACCGCTCCGCAAAGCCTTCGGAGCCATGGCCAGACAGTCGGAACATGACCGGGAGTCATGGTCGCGCTCTAGACAGTAGAGACAGACGCCATTGGGGTCGGCTACCGACATCGTACGGCGGCAGGCCCCGCAGGTTTTAAAACCAGGCATCCCTACGTGGCACCAGGAGTCAATATAGAAATTTGAGACAAAAGTCCCAAAAAACAACTAGTCAAAAAGTGACTAAGGTACGTGCTCTAACCGGATCTGCGCTTGCTGGCGCGGAAAAAGAAAGAACTGACGTCAGCGCGCATGGGTGGCGCCTAAGTAGTCTCCGTGACGTCATCTCGGCACCTACGACGCCAGCGACGAACGCAGAGCCGTACGACGCCACCTACCGACGCGCAGGGGTACTGCTGACGAAAAACTTTCCGGATCCAGTCTGATGCCTGGGGATATTCTAAGGTAAGAAATCTATCACTAACGTGTCTCTTTCAGATACCGCCTACAATATATTGCATTGTTTTCCTGACCTATCGCCATGCAGGACGCCTGCAAACACACAGTTCTCTAAAACTCTTCTTTGTTCCTTCACTTTAGAAGAAATTAGTTTATCATCTGTAGCTCTAGTTCTCCAGCGCTGGTATCTTTCATAGATTCATACGCTTGAATGATACCCTATTGTCAGGCTGGTAATGAAAGTCAATCTTCAATCGAGCCAACCCAATCCTACGATGTCAACCACAAGGACACTACAATCACTGAACCTAGGCAAGGGCATCAATTTTTACACAACAGAACTAAAGCGATTATGGGAGCATAGGGTGTGCACCAATGACTAAAGACTTTTAAACTGTATCGACTTGCCTGAATAAACAAGTTTTTACATTATTTTTCTGAAAAGATTGTATTCCAATTTAGCATGAAGTTGAGGAGGGAGACAGTTCTACTGGGTTGGCACGATATCAGAAGCAGCGTCTACTTTTTATTTTATATTTTTGAGTTTTATATATCGCAAACTCGACCCGAAGGTATCAGGGCGCTTTACATGAGCACCAGGCACGTTGCAGACAGACGCATTCATTTTATTAGGCACAGGGAGATTAAGTGATTTGCCCAGAATCCCAGGATGTGGAGCGTCGCTGCCGAGACTCAAACCCAGTTCCCCAGCTTCGAGGTCGACCGCTCTAGCCGTTAGACCACATCCTACTTGTTCTTGCTTGGCTATACTTAGATGTCCTGAGACGTTTTGCTGAAATAGAGCATAAAACACAAGAATAATTGTAGCACGTGTACCCTTAAAAATTAGACAGCTGCACTTGAACTGAACTCTGCTTTACTTTGGGCCAGTGTAGCGGTTTCAATAAAGGTGTCACATTTTGATGTTTTGTGGACTAAACAAGTTACACACCATTTCTTCAACTAGTGATTAACCCTAGGTAGGAAGCTGGCTCTGTATATACTATGCCTACCTTTGGGATTCCACTGGACTCTGTGGACACTATACCTCATTTGGTAGAGGTAAAAGTAGATAGCACCTTACTCTCTATCTGTGGTAGTGTGGGCAAGCAGTAAGGCTTTATCAGAGGGTAGTGTTAAGCATTTGTTGTACACACTCAGGCAGAAAATGTCTCACACACAAAGACTGAACTCAGACCAATCTGTTTATATCAAAAATACTGTTATTTTATTTCTAGAAACAAGCCAAGCCTGGTGCAGGTAAGTGAAATAAATGCTTTGCAGAATCTTATGCAATGTTTTACAGTTGAATGCAGGTTCAAATGCAGTTGATTGAATTACAGGTAAGTCAATGTTTCGAAATTACTTTTCAGTTACTTTACAGATTACTCTGTACTTTACTTTTTAGATTACTTTAAGTTACTTTTTCTACTCAGTGTGATATGCCTAGATATCACATTGGGACATTTCCTAGAGAAAAGGTAAGTAAATCAGTTTTTGTACATTTGCAGTATTTCAAGGGTTTCATACAAACCAACTCCACACTTAAAACAATTCAAGAAAAGCAGTCAATGCAATCCTATGGAAGGAAATAGAGTTCTCGGTTTACAGGCAAGTAGTTATTTGTGTGAGTTGGTGCTGAGGCCCAATGTTATCCAATGGGGGATATGGGGCCTGCGGTTGGTGGCTGCTCAACAGCGGGCCACAAGGTTGTGGGAGCAAAGCTCCTGGTGTTAGGCTCAGGGCAAAGGGGGATCCGAGTTTACACACAAAGTGCACCCGCAGCGGTGCACGGTGCTGTTTTGGCGTCTGGTACCTTGTTGTTTTCAATGGGAGTTGCCGGTTTTGGATTTTGGCTGCAGGCTCAGTCCAGGAAGACTTCCAGGAGGAACCAAAAGCTGGGCAGGTAAGTTGGAGGGCTCGGGGACGTAGGTGCAACCTCGGGTTCTCTTCTCCAGGGCGCAGGGCTGCCAGATGCAGGGGTGTCTTGAGTTCAGATTTCACCTTACCGGGCCACTCCCGATTGGGGAGGCGGGGCTGTCTCTGTGCAGAGGCTGCAGGCGACATCGGGGAGTACTGGAGGAGTCAACCCACGGTGGACTTGCTCTGGAGCGCTGGGGGACCTCGCTGGGACCGGTTGGCCACCCGGATTTGGGCCGTAGGTGTCGGGTGCAGTGGTGGCTCCAGGCGTCGGGTTTCTTTGTCCTCAGCAGGCTCAGTCTGTCTTGGGAGTTCCTTTTGAACAGAGCTGCTGTTCAGAGGCGATCCGGTCCTTGTTGAAGGCAGTCAGTCCTCCCAGGGGTTCTGGAGGTCGCTGGCTGCAGGACAAGGCGACTTTTGGCACAGGAACTCTAGAAACGCGCCGGTAGGGCTGGGGACAAGTCAGTTCTTCTCTGCAGTCTCCTCTGCTGGGCGTCTTCTTTCGCCCTTCTTCGTAGGTGGCGGGAATCTGTTCTGTCTTCTTGGTTCAGGGCTGCCCCCTAAATACTGTATTTAGGGGGCGTTTTAGGGGTCTCGAGGTCAGTAGCCAATGGGCTACTGACCTTATGGTGACTACACCCTTGGTGTGCTCACCCCACGTAGGGGAGTGGGCACAATCCTTAATCCTGATTGGAGAGTGCCTGCCATCTGCAAGATGGTGGGCACTGAAGAGTGGGCTTCACCTCGCCTCCCCCACCTGAGGGGTGGGGTTGGCAGAGGAGAGGCACACCTTCTGGGCTGGGCTAATTTTTCCCACCTGTCTTCCTGCCGAATAGGAGGGAAGACAGGAAGGGGGCCTGCTCCCGATTGCAGGAGAGGCTGGGGGTCGCGTTACCACGGTGGCAAGGCCTTTGAAGCTCCCCTGCCACAGATGGCTCTTCCTGACCTGGGGGAGGTGTGAACACCTCCGCCCAGGACAGGCTTTGTTTCTGGGCTCAGGGAGCGAAGACTTCCACCCCAGGGGTTCAGAAACATGTCTCGTGGTGGCAGGTTGGTGTGCATCAGTGTGGGTTTAATGTGCTGAGAAGTTTGATACCAAACTACCCAGTTTTCAGTAAAGCCATTATGGTGCTGTGGAGTTCGCAATGACAAACTCCCAGCACCATATACTCTTAATGGCATTACTGCACTTACAATGTCCAAGAATTGGTCTAGACACTGTAGGGTTACAGAGCTCATGCACTTGTACCCTCACCACTGGTATAGTGCACCCAGCTAGAGGGGTGGCTGACCTATGTCAGGGCAGTGGGTTGTAGGCACAGCACACAGGGTTGTGTGCCATGTTGACTCTTTGTTCTGCACCAAAACATGCAGCCTGCAATGGCAGTGTGTGGGTGTAAAGTTATAGGGCCTCTAAGGGTGGCACAATAAGTGCTGCAGCCCTTGAAGGCCTTACCTAGCCACAGTGCCCATGGTACCTTTTACAAGGGACTAACATGTGGCCAGAGAGTTGCCAATTGGGGGTACATGGTACAGTTTTGGGAAACACAGGCCCTGGGAACCTGATTGGCAGGGACCCAGGGCACATCAAGTCAAAGTGCATCAGTAGTCTGGCAAAAAGTTAGTTTACTGCAACAGAAGGATAATGTTACTTACCTAGTAAGCATCTGTTCTTGGCATGTAGAGCTGTAGATTCACATGCTTTGCATACTCCTGCCATCTAGTGTTGGGTCCGGATGTTTGCAAGTTGTTTTTCTTCGAAGAAGTCTTTCCAGTCACGAGGTAGGTGACTGCTCCTTTCAGTGATAGTGCACATGGGCATCGACTCAATTGTTAGATTGTTTTCCCGCAGAGGGTGAGAATGGAGTTAGTAAAAATAGAATAGAGACGTCGATCCTTATGTACATAAAGTAAGAAAACTGCAACAGGTATAGGTACCCGGGGAGGCGGGTGGGCGCATGTGAATCTACAGCTCTACATGCCAAGAACAGATGCTTACTGGGTAAGTAACATTGTCCGTGCGAGGCTTTTGTGCTGTAGATTCGCATGCTTTGCATAGACTATAAAGCAGTATACTCCCAAAGCGGTGGCTAACCTGTAGGTGTTGCAGTTGTTTGGAACAGTGTTTCAAGTACTGCTTGGCCTACATTGCCTCGCTAATGCATCTACACAATAGTGTCTGGTAAATGTGTGGTGTAGACCATGTAGCTGCCTTACATATGTCAGCTACCGGAATGTTACCTAAAAAGGCCACAGAATCCCCTATTTTGCAAGTGGAATGCGCTCTAGGGGGAATAGTTAAAGTTCTTTTAGCTTTAGCATAGCATGTTTAATTGCATTTAACAATCCATCTGGCAATACCAGATTTAGAGATAGGATTGCCTTTGTGAGGTGGAGCAAATGCAACAAACAGTTGTTTTGTGAAAGTCTTTTGTCCTATCTATGTAGTACAGTACAGCTCTTTTAACGTCAAGCGTGTGAAGAGTGCGTTCTGCTACAGAATCAGGTTGAGGAAAGAAAACTGGTAACTCAACCGATTGGTTTATGTGAAAGGCAGAAACTACTTTGGGAATGAATTTAGGGTTGGTGCGGAGAACTATTCTGTCTTTGTGTAGTTGAAAGAAGGGCTCTTCTAAAGTTAATGCCTGTAGCTCACCAACTCTCTTCAGTGATGTGATGGCAATGAGGAAAGCAACTTTCCATGAGAGGAATTGCAAAGGGCACTTGTGCAATGGTTCAAAAGGTGGACCCATGAGCCTTGTGAGAACAATGTTGAGATGCCACACTGGGGCAGGAAGAATCCGTAGTGGTATTACTCTTTTTAAGCCTTCCATGAAAGCTTTAATTATTGGAACTCTGAATAGTGATAGATGTTGCCTATTTTGCAAGTAGGCAGCTACTGCTGCAAGGTGCAAACGAATAGACATACGCCAGTCCTGTTCGCTGTAAATGTAGCAGGTAACAGAATGTTTTATATGGAAGCATCTTAAGGATTAATTTTGTTATTGCAGTATAAAACAAATCTTTTCTATTTTGCTGCATAGCAAGCTCTGGTGGTAGGACTTCTTGCTTCTTTTAGACTATTCATACAGTCTGGTGGTAAATTTAAATAACCAAACTCTAGGACTTCAGGTGGTACATTTAAATAACCAAACTCTAGGACTTCAGGAGCCAGATCGCTAGATTTAGTTCCTTGGGATTTGGATGTCTGATTTCTCCATGGTTCTGTGTAAGGAGACTGGAAGTGAGGTGTAGCTTTTGATGTGAAACTATCGACAGCTCCAACAGGGTGGTGTACCATGGTTGACGGGCCCATGTGGGAGCTATTAGAATTAGTGTGAGGGATGTTTGCCTGAGTTTCCGAACCACACACTGAATGAGCGGGAGAGGCAGAAAAGCGTAGGCAAATATCCCTGACCAGTTCATCTATAGGGCATTGCCCTTTGAGAGCGGGTGTGGGAACCTGGAGCCGAAGCTTGGGCATTTCGCGTTTGACTGTGGCGAACAGGTCTATCTGTGGAAAACCCCATTGTTGAAAATAGGGAAGGAGAACTTGCGGATTAAGTTCCCACTCATGAATTTGCGGTCTCCTTCTGCTGAGAAGGTCGGCAATTTGATAGTTTACTCCTAGATGTTCTGCCAGAAGATGAATCTTGTGATGGATTGCCCATTTCCAAATGGCTTGAGCAAGGGTTGACAGTTGCAGAGTGTGTCCCCCTCGCTTGTTCACATAGTACATTGCTGTCATGTTATCTGTTTGGACTAAGACAGTGTTGGTGATGAGTTTGAAAAGCTTTGAGTGCCAGAAAAACTGCTGAAAGCTCTAGGTAATTGATGTGGAGAGTCTTGCGCTTGTTGCTCCACAGTCCTTGAATTGTGTAACTCTTGAGATAAGCCCCCCATCCTGTTAGAGAGGAGTCTGCTGTGAGCACGATCTGTGGAATAGGGTCCATGAAAGGCCGGCCTGTGAGAAAGTGCCCTCTTTCTTGCATGTTATGCCCCCACTTTTTGCTGAATTGCTGGTGTGCTTTGACTGAGTGTGCCCTGGGCTCCTGCCAATCAGGTACCCAGGGCCTGTGTTCCTTCCCTTAAACTGCATTGAAGCCTAAACCCAATTGGCATCTCTGGCCACAGGTAGGCCCCTGGTAAATGGTACCTCTGGTACCCAGGGCACTGTGACCAGAGAAGGCCTCCAAGGGCTGCAGCACTTATTGTGCCACCCTTGGAGACCCTGTACCCTGACACACACACACACACACACACACACACACACACACACACTGCCTTTGCAGGCTGCGTGTCTTGGTGCAGAACAAAGTGAAGAGTCGACATGGCACACATCCCTGTGTGCCATGCCCACAGACCACTGCCCTGGCATACCTCAGTCACCCCTCTAGCTGGGTGCCCTATGCCAGTGGTGAGGGTACAGGTGCATGAGCCCTGTGCCCCTACAGTACCCAGGTCCATTCCTGGGCACTGTAAGTGCAGTGCTGCCATTAAGAGTATATGGTGCTGGGAGGTCGTCATTACGAACTCCACAGCCCCATAATGGCTACACTGAAGACTGGGAAGTTTGGTAGCAAACTTCTCAGCACATTAAACCCACACTGATGCCAGTGTGGGATTTAATGTAAAATGCACGACAGAGGGCATCTTAGAGATGCCCCCTGAAACTCGACCAACTCCCAGTGACCTGACTGAGTGGCTGCCGAGGCTGCCACTCCCCAGACATGTTTCTGGACCCCTGGGTCGAGAGCTTGCTGCTCTCGGGGGCCTGAAACAATGCACATCCTGGGACGAGGTGCCTAGCCTCCTCCCCCAGGATGGGCTGGGTTCACGAAGGAGAAGCTTCAAAGGCATACCGCCTTTGTGAGCCTCTCCAGACCACTTGCTGTACTCAGCAACTGGTCCCCACTGGTTCCACCCCCCTTTGGGCGGGAGACCCGGCGGGAAAAACAAAGTGAGGAAGAGGTGTGCCCACCTCTGCCAACTCCACCCCTAGGGTGGGGGAGGCGAGGTGAAGCACAACCTCGAGTCCCCGCCATCTTGAGGATGGGGGGACCCAGCCAACCAAGGACAGGCCCCTGCCCCCCTCCCACTGGAGAGTGGCAGAGTAGGGGGTGTACCCACCCCAGGGAAGGGACCCATTGGTCCCTGCCCTTTACCTACCTGTAACGCCCCTAAATTCAGTATTTAGGGGCACCCTGAACCTTCCTTCCTCAGATCCAGATTCCAAAAACAACAAGAACAAGAAGAAAGAAGACCAGCCGTGCAGCTGCTAACAAGGACGACACCAACTGACTTGGCCCCAGCCCTACCGGCCTGTCGACCCTCGAACCTGCTGAACCCCGGCATCTTCAGTGGTCAGCAACCTCAAAAACCCCGGAGGACCTGACTGCCTTGCTCAACTAAAAAGACTGGGACTCCCACGAGCAGTGGTTCTGCTCAAAGCATCTGCAACCCCAGGCCAGCCTGAGACCGCGGATCCTGCCCACTCTGCACCCGCCGAGCCCGGCCCGCGCCAAAGTGGACAAAGACCATGAGGACGTCCCCCCGGCGACTGTGACCAAGAATCCAGCACCCAAGGACTCCCCTAGACGCTCCTGACGACGCCTGCAGCCTCAATGCCAGGGACCCCTCCAACCGTGACCAGCTGAAGGTAAGATTTCCGACGCCTAAAGACACCCCTGCACCCGGCGCCCCATGGCCTCCTGTGCCCAACTCCTGGGTGCCTACCCTTCCTACAGCTTCCCAACTTACCTCTCGAAGTGGTGGTCGCACCTGAAGAATCACCGTCCCCGAGCTTGCAGCCTTTGTTCGTCTTGCAGCTTTCCCATTGAAACCCATTGGGCGCCCGACGGCCCACTGCACCCGGCCGCCCCAGTGCCGCTGAGGGTGCACCAACTACCCTGTTCGACTTCCCCACTTGCCCTGAGTAAGTGACCAGGAGCTTTGCTCCCACAGCCGAGTGGCCTGCCTGCCAGCAGCCACCAACCAAAAGGCCCCCGCCCGCCATAGGCTAACGTTGGGCCTACTCTCTCTGCACCCGGCCGCCCCTGTGCCGCTGAGGGTGTAACAGTACTAACCTGAACCTGGGAGACCCCTGAGTCTTGCCCCAGAACCTTAACTCTGCCAGCCGAGTACTTACCCGAAAGTCGATAACTTGCATTTTCTCCATAGGGTAACATTGACTGGTTTTCACTTGGTAATCCTTCTAAGTGTCGAGTTTTGGAATTTCGAAATATTCACAAAAAATCGTCCGAATACTAAAATCGAAATTACTCACCTGTTTTCAGGAGAGATCCCAGTGCTGGATTTAGGTACCCAGCACTGACCAGAAAAAGTGATTACAACTGTGATTTTCCAGTAACTTGATTTTCCTCCATAGGATAACATTGCCTGGTTTTTGCCAGAAATTCTTCTAAGTGTCGATTTTTGCAACATACAAATATTCCTTAAAAATTGCCTGTGTAACAAAAACTATTTCTTTCATCTGTTTACAGGAAATGCACCAGGCTGAATCCAGCCCGAGTAAGAAAAACGTTTGTAAAGTAATTCTATTACGGTTTACTTAAAAATCCCATTGAGCTCAATGTTATAGTATATCAAGTATTGTGTTGCCTATTGCAACCCCTGTACTATATTGCATTTAAAGTTTATTGTTCATTGAAAGTATTCAACAAACAGCATCTTATCTTGAGAAAGTATTTTTATGCAAACCTGTGGTTCTAAAATAAAACAGTATATTTTTTTATACAAAACAATTGGCCTAGAGTTCAGTTCTTGAGTGTGTGGTTTCATTTGCTGACTGAGTGTGTACATCAAATGCTTTACACTGTCCTCAGATACTGCCTTACTGCTCGACCAAGCTACCACTTTAGAGAGTAAGGTTCTATCTAACTTTAACCTCTGCCTACCTCTGGAGACCCTTGGACTCTATATATACTGCACCAAAGTGAGGTTCAGTGTGTGTATAGAGCCAGTTTCTTACACGGCCTAAGTTTAGCGGGTTTCACCACTGCAGAGAGCGATGGGTACGGCCGTCTACCAACACTAGATCGGTTAATTGACCCTGTGACTGATTCCACTGACGTGCTAAGCACTCTTGTAGGGGGCGCATGTGAAGCCTTGCATGGGGTACAATTGCGATGCAAGACGCCATCATTCCCAGCAGTTGCATGAACACTTTGGACGGTAAAGCTTGGTTGGGTTGAAACTGTAGAATCATAGCCTGAATATTGCAAATTCTGGCTACATTTGGATAAGCTAGAGCTTTGACTGTGTCTAGACTGGCTCCTAACTGCATCTGTGACGGATGCAGGTGAGAATTTTGAGCATTGATGGTGAACCCCAGTTGATGAAGTAGATCTATTGTGATCTGTGTATGTTGTAGACAGTTCTTGTGAGAGCTGGCTTTGATAAACCAGTCGTCTAGATAGGGGAAGACGCAAATTTGTCTTCTGAGATGAGCAGCGACTACCGCCAGACATTTGGTAAAAACTCTGGGCACTGTAGTCACTCCGAAGGGAAGCACCTTGAATTGGTAATGCTTGCTCGCTATCACAAATCTGAGGTATTTGCGATGAACCGGATGAATTGAAACGTGAAAATACGCGTCCTTTAAACCTAGGGTAGACAAAGTCTGCTCTTTGTAAAAGTTGGAGTACCTGTTGCAGTGTCACCATGTGAAAGTGCTCTGACAGTATATAACGGTTTAGCTCTCCGAGATCCAGAATAGGTCTCAGGGAACCGTCCTTTTTGGGGATGAGAAAGTAAAGAGAGTAAACCCCCGAGCCGTGGTACTGTATTGGAACCGGTTCCATTGCCCCTTTCAGTGAGGGACTGGACCTCTTGTTTCATCAAGTGTACGTGTTCTGGAGACAACTTGTGACACCAAGGTAGAATGCTTGGGGGATTGCTGGTAAGCTGCAGGCAGTAACCATGTTGGATAATTCCAAGCACCCATTTGTCTGATGTTATAGAGTGCCAAACGTGGAGAAATTGTTGAAGTCTTCCCCCGACAGGTGTGGTGTAATCAGGGGGACGCGTGGGCAAGTCACTGTTTGTTGGGGGAAGGGGAGTAACGGGGTGTGCTGCTCTTACCCCTACACTTGAAGTTGTTGCCTCTATAACCTCCTCGAAAAAACCCTCTGGAGGGAGAGGACTGGTTGTTACCTTTGGAAGTGGAGGTATTTTGATCTGGGGATGGTGTTTTTGACCCTCCTCTGTAAAATGAGCGACGAAAGGAGCCTCTGCTGCAGGTAGTCTGGAGTGCTCCCATAAATGTAGCTACCTCTGTGCCCTTCTTCATTTTCTCTAACGCTTGGTCGACGTTACAACCAAACAGGTGTTCCTTATCAAAGGGTGTGTTAAGAATTGAATGTTGGACTTCAAGTTTAAACCCCGAAATCCTTAACCAAGCGTGTCTTCTGATCAGAATGCTGGTGTTAATCTCTCTAGCTGAGGTGTCTGCAGCATCTAGAGCACAGCGTATAGAGGAATTAGAAATGAGCTTACCCTCATTTACTAAGTGCTGTGCCTTAGCCTTATGCTCTTTTGGGAGATATTGAAGCAATTGCTCCATTTCGTCCCAGTGTGCCCTGTCATACCTGGCTAAGAGGCCCTGCGTATTTGCAATGCGCCATTGATTTGCCGCTTGAGCAGCTATGCGCTTGCCAGAAGCATCAATTAATTTTGACTCTTTATCTGGTGGAGGAGCATCTCCTGATGTTTGAGAATTCGCCCGCTCACGAACATTAGATACTACTAGGGAATCTAACGGTATGTCCCTTTATAAATATAGGATCTGTAGGAGAGGCCTTCTATTTTTTGTCCACCCTAGGAATCAGGATGCGTGCTTTGAAAATCTCATCAGCATGTCGCATCATGCCTTTAAGCGTGGGAAGTGTCTGTGATGACCGGTGTGTAGAAGCTAAAGTCTCGAACAAAAAATCTTCTAGTGATTATTTGTGCAGTTCAACCCCATGGTAATGTGCAGCCCTGGCAATGAGTTCTTGGTGTGATGTATTGTCGTCTGGAGGAGATGGTTTGGCTGGGTAAAGGTCTGGATCAGTATCACCTGGGGGATCAAGTGTGATCTGTCCATGTATCCATTAGGATATTCATCCCCCCCCCCCCCCCATCATCGTCATCGTGTGATTGTGGGGAATCCGGAGGTGTAATATGCAAAGGATTCTGAGGTGGAGACGGGGTGCTGGAGGAGGTGATGGAAGATGGAAAGGACTTGTAGCTACAGATCTTTTCTTCAAGGGGATCTTGTCAGAAATGTCCTCATCTTGAAGCTTGCGTTTTTGAGGTGGTTTTGTGTAAATAGGACCAGTCTCTGGGTTGTGTAGCCTCTTCTACTTTGGTACAGAATAGTGTCCAGTTTCAGATCCGAAGGGGGCTCTTTGTGTTTCGGTGCCGAAGTTTTCAGTGCCGGTGTTTTCGGCGCCGACGGAGGATGGTCTTTTAGTGTGGAAGGTTCCGGCTCCGAAGGATGCTTGGGTTTTGGCACGGATGATTTCGGCTCAGAGCCCGAATTCTGCTTGGAACCGGAGGGTTTCGGCTCCGAGGAAGACTTTGGGTGACTTGGTACGGAGCCGGAAGGCTTGACTGGCTGTTTCAGAGCCGGGCCCGAGGGCGGGGCGTTGGAAACGTCAATTCGGTGCTGACCTTGGCCAGAAGGCGGAGGTGGTGCTGAAGCCTTGTGCTTTTTGGTGTTTGATGGGGCAAGGGGTCTTCAGTACTAGAGTCACCTTGTCCCTGCGGCAGTTCTTAAGCGTCGAGGTCTATCTTGAGCTCTGAGCTGGAGTCTTGTTCGGAGAAGGCTTCCTCCTCTGCTGCCCCTGATGCCTCGATGTCTTCTTGGCCAGAGTCTTCACCGAAGATGTCCGGCGTGTCTTCGATGCTTTGACGCTGCATGTTTCGACATCAAGCCCGCCGGTCGCGGAGAGTCTTTTTTGACTAACGATTTGCAAGCGTCAGTTTTCTTCTTTGTGCTCAGGAGATAAGCACAAGTTGCACACTTCGTGTGAGTCGGTGCACGGATACTTCGCGTGGCACAGAGGACAGAATTTAAACGGAGTCCGACGCATCGACGCAGAGCTGACCGGGCGTGGTTAGGCCTCGAAGGCCGTCCACCAAGCTTTCCGATGGAAGGTCGATTCTGATGTCGAAACGATACGCGGAGAAGTGGAAACGCATACGGAAACAAAACCGGCGAGGGTAGAGAGGATTGCGCGTCGAGGGGAACCCGAGGAACGATTTCAAACCAGAGCGCATTAAATACACGCCCGAACCCGATGGCGGAAAAAAACAATCCAACAATGGAGTCGATGCCCATGCTCACTATCACCGAAAGGAGGAGTCACCTTACCTCATGACTAGGAAGGAAAATGCTTCTTACCAGTATGCATCTGTTCTTGGCATGTAGAGCTGCAGATCCTCACACTGTGCATTAGATCGCCATCTGGTGTTGGGCTCGGATGCTTGGACTTTGTTGTTGTCTTCGAAGAAGTCTTTGTAGTCATGTGATAGGTGACTCCTCCTTTGGACAATAGTGCGCATGGGCATCGACTCCATCCTCAGATTGTTTTTCGCCATATTGGGGAGTGATGGAGTTAGTAGAAAAGGAAAGAGATGTCCATGTGTGTGTATCTAATTAAGATAGGACTGGAACACATACAGGTCCCGGGGAGGTGGGTGGGCGTGTGAGGATCTGCAGCTCTACATGCCAAGAACAGATGCATACTGGTAAGTAGCATTTTCCGTTCGAGGCATGTGAGCTGCAGAGCTCACACTGTGCATAGACTGTACAGCAGTATCTCCCTAGCGGTGGTCACCTGTATGTGTTGCAGTAGTTTGAAAAGGGGTTTTAAGGACAGCTTGGCCCACTGAAGCTTGTTGCTTGGCTTGCACATCAACACAATAGTGTTTAGTGAAGGTGTGTGTTGTAGACCATGTGGCTGCCTTACATATGTCTTCTAGGGGAATGTTCCCTAAGAATGCCATGGAAGCCCCTAGTTTGCGTGTTGAGTGCGCTCTAGGGGGAACTGATAATGTGCGTTTGGCTTTTTGGTAGCAGATTTGGATACATTTAACAATCCACCTTGCAACCCCGGCTTTGAGATGGGATTACCCTTGTGTGGTGGAGAGAAAGCTACAAACAATTGTTTGGTTTTGCGAAAAGACTTGGTTCTGTCAATGTAATACATAAGGGCTCTCTTGACATCTAGGGTGTGGAGAGCTCTTTCTGCCACGGAATCTGGGTTTTGGAAGAACACGGGTAGTTCTACCGATTGGTTAAGGTGGAAAGGCGAAATGACTTTGGGAAGGAATTTTCGGGTTTGTCCTGAGAACTATTTTATTATGATGTATTTGTAAGAAGGGCTCTTGTATAGTTAAAGCCTGTATCTCACTGACTCTCCTGAGAGAAGTGATTGCAATCAGGAACGCAACTTTCCATGTAAGGAATTGAAGTTCACATTTATGTAGGGGTTCAAAAGGTGGTCCCATGAGCCTGGTAAGTACTATATTAAGATTCCACACTGGGGAAGGTGGTAATCTGGGAGGTATGATCCGCTTAAGGCCTTCCATAAAGGCTTTAATGGCGGGGACTCTAAAGAGTGATAAGTGTTGCCTGTTTTGTAAGTAAGCAGCAAGGGCTGCGAGGTGCAGACGTATGGATGAGTATGCAAGATTACATCTTTGCAAATGTAGCAAGTAGCAAATGATGTTTTGCGTGGAGGCCTGTAATGGTTGGATATGATTGTTAGTGCAGTAAATAGCGAATCTTTTCCATTTTGCTGCATAGCAGGCTCTGGTAGTTGGGCGTCTAGCCTCTTTAATAATGTTCATACAGTCTGGCGGTAGGTTAAGGTAACCGAATTCTAGGACTTCAGGAGCCAAATCGCAAGGTTCAGTTGAGATGGATCTGGGTGCCTTATCTCTCCATGGCTCTGCGTTAGCATTGATGGGGAGAGGTGTAGTCTTTGGTATGGGACTACCGATAGTTCTAGTAGTGTGGTGAACCACGGTTGGCGTGCCCATGTGGGAGCTACTAGTATCATTTTTAGAGACTGTTGTCGGAGCTTGCGTACTACATGTGGGATCAGTGGTAGCGGTGGAAAAGCGTACACAAATCTGCCGGACCAGTTCATCCATATCGCATTGCCCTGGGACTGCGGGTGTGGAAACCTGGCGGCGAAGGTTGGGCATTTTGCGTTTTGGTGTGTGGCGAACAGATCTATGTCTGGCTGGCCCCACATCTGGAAAAAAGGTAGAAGAACTTGTGGATGTAGTTCCCACTCGTGAATCTGTTGTATCTGTCGACTTAACAGATCGGCAATCTGATTGTGAACCCCTGGTAGGTGTTCTGCTAGAAGGTATATGTTTTGTGGAATGGCCCACCTCCAAATGTCCTGTGCCAGTTGGGACAGTTGGGGAGAGTGTGTCCCCCCCTGTTTTTGTATATAGTACATGGCTGTGATGTTGTCTGTTCGGATCAGGACAGCCTTGTCCTGTACGTGGAGTTGAAAAGATTTGAAAGCTAGGACTATAGCTAGTAACTCTAGGTGGTTGATGTGGAGCAGCTTCTGTTGAGTGGTCCACTTGCCTTGTGTTGTATGATCCAACAGGTGTGCTCCCCATCCTGTGAGTGATGCGTCCATGGTTAGTACTATTTGTGGAACCGGCTCTAGGAACGGCCGCCCTTTGGACAAATTTTTGGTGTTCCACCACTGCAGAGAGCGATGTGTGCGGCTGTCCACCAACACCAGATCTGTAAGATGTCCGTGAGCCTGGTTCCATTGGCGCGCTAGGCACTCCTGTAGAGGACGCATTTGAAGTTTGGCATAAGGGACGATGAAAATGCAAGATGCCATCATGCCGATTAGCTGCATAAACACTCTGGCTGGGAGAGAGTGTTGTATTTGAAACCTGGGGATAAGGGTTTGTATACTGGCTATCCTGGCTGGGCTGGGGTAAGCTAGAGCAGTGGAAGTGTTTATTGTGGCTCCCAGATATTGAAGTATATGGGAGGGCTGAAGGTGTGACTTGGTGTAGTTTACTGTGAACCCCAAGTTGTGTAATGTTTGTATTGTTTGGTGAGTGTGTTGGACACACTGGTTGAATGATGTGGCTTTGAAGAGCCAGTCGTCCAGGTATGGGAAGACATGCATTTGTTGTCTTCGTAGGTGCGCTGCTACTACTGCAAGGCATTTGGTAAACACTCTTGGAGCAGTGGTGACTCCGAATGGAAGTACTTTGAACTGGTAGTGCTGTCCATTGAGTACGAACCTTCGATACTTCCTGTGAGCAGGATGTATGGGAATGTGGAAATAGGCGTCCTTGAGGTCTAATGTGGCAAGGAAGTCTTGTTGTTGTAGTAAGGGAAGCACTTGCTGGAGAGTGATCATGTGAAAATGATCTGAATGTATATACTGATTGAGGGGTCTGAGGTCTAAAATAGGCCTTAGAGTGCCATCCTTTTTGGGGATTAGGAAATACAGGGAGTAAACCCCTGTGCCCCGCTGTAGTAGAGGAACTGGCTCTATGGTGTGCTTTTGAAGCAGGGAAAGTACCTCTTGCTGTAAAAGCGTAAGATGGTCTGCGGACATTGGACGCTGCTAGGGTGGTATGTCGGGGGGGGGGGGGGTAGCTGTTAGTTCCAGGCAATAGCCATGTTGGATAATTTGTCTTACCCACCTGTCTGTTGTAATGGAGTTCCAGACAGGTAGGAACTGTGATAGCCGTCCCCAGACAGGGGTGGTGTGGTCGGGGGGAAGTGGAGGGAAGTCACTGTTTAGGAGTGGTGGAGGTACGGGTGTTATTACCTCGACCTCTGCCCTTAGTGTTGTTGCCTCTGTAACCACCTCTAAAGTATCCTCTATTGGGAGAGGTTTGGGTGGTGCTTTTATATGAAGAGGAATTGTCTGTGGTGTTCCTAGAGCCCCCTCTGTAGAAGGAGCGGCGAAAGGAGCCACGTTGTTGTGGGGACTGCAATGCTCCCATTGACTTGGCAGTGTCAGTGTCCTTTTTCATTTTTTCTAGTGCTGTGTCAACAGCAGGACCAAAGAGTTGGTTTTGGTTAAATGGCTGATTTAAGATGGTAGTTTGGACTTCTGGCTTAAAACCTGAAATACGGAGCCAGGCGTGCCGCCTGAGGAGTACGCTAGTGTTGACGGACCTAGCGGCGGTGTCTGCTGCATCCAGGGCGCACTTAATGGAGGCATTTGAAATAAGTTTGCCCTCCTGAATGAGGTCATTGGCCTGTGTCTTGTACTGATCAGGTAGGTGTTGCAATAGGGTCTCTAGCTGATCATAGTGGGCCCTATCGTACCTAGCTAGTAGTGCCTGGGTGTTAGCTATGCGCCAGATGTTGGTGGCCTGCGCAGCTACACGTTTGCCAGATGAATCCAATAATTTTGACTCTGTCAGGGGCGGAGCATCCCCTGAAGTTTGGGAATTAGCTCGTTTACGAGCATTAGAGACGACCAGGGAGTCAAGAGGGAGCTGACCTTTGATGTAGGCGGGGTCATCAGGGGCAGGTCTATACTTTATTTATTCTAGGGTTAAGGATCCTGGCCCTTACAGGGTCGTTGAATATTTCAGGGGCATGTTTAATGACACCTTTGATCATGGGTAAAGTTTGAACAGTTTTTTGAGACTGTTCAAAGGTGTCTAGAAGGAAATCTTCCTCTGGTTGGTTGGTGTTTATATGCACCCCGTGAAAGACAGCAGCCCTTTGGATAAGTTGTCCAAAACCAATGCGATCATCTGGTGGAGATGGTTTTTGGGATAAGGTGGAGGGCTGGGGAGGTCTGTAGGATCTAGGGGTCGTTGTAGCCCCAGTCGTCCTGTGGTGGGTTATCTGGGTCTAGAAGTAGATTATCAGGGTCATCACCATACCCCATGTCGTCCTGATATTCATGTGGTGGAGAAGTTACAGGCTGAGGCGGTGTAACAGGGATGTAGAGAGGAGGGTGTTAGATACAGGTATAGGAGAAGAAGGAGGCATAGGGGAAGTAGAAGAGTCCTTCTTGTTTGGAGGGACAGGCTTGTGGCGTGGCACAGAGGAGATATGTCCAGTGTTAGGATTAATATGTATTTTCTGTTGATTAGGATCGATGGGATCCGGTCGAAACAGTTCCTCCTCCTGAATATTTGGCTTTGGCGCAGACTTTTTCGGTTCCGAGCGCGGTGATGGCTTTTTTGGATGTTCTTCTGTCTTAGAAGGCGTAGGGGAGTCCTTCGGCTTAGCTATCGGCTCGAACAGCTTCGGTTTAGGGGCTGTGTCGTGGAGCCTGGGTTTCGGCGCCGAGTGATCCGCATGCTTGGAGGCGGATTTTGGGACCGAACCGGATTTCGGCGCCGGGTGTTCTTTCGGTTTCGGCGCCGAAGGTGCCTGTGGAACAGACACGTGTGGTTTGGTCGGTGCCGAGGAGCCGGAAGGCTTTATTTTCTTCTTCGGCGCCGAGCCGGAAGGCGGGGCGTCCGAAGCACGTTTACGGTCGCGACTGGGGCCCGCAGGCGAAGTGTTGACCGGTGCCTTCGTTTTTGCAGGGGGGGGTTGGGGCAGGGGCGGTAAGTACTCACTCATTGCCCTGGAGTGATGGAACCGTCTGAGTCCTCTGCCTCCGAGATGATAGTGAGGTCTTCGGAATCTTCCTCCGGAACATCGGGACCCTCATCGAAGATATTGACGGGTTCCGGAGCGGAGCGTTGTGCCATGATGTGCCTTCGGGCTCGACGATCGTGAATGGTCTTTTTGGAGCGGAAGGAAGCGCAGGCTGGACAGGTGGCCTCGTTATGGTCAGGTGAGAGGCACAGGTTACAGACCTCGTGGTGGTCACTGTGGGGGAACTTTGCTCCACACTGGGGGCATTTCCGGAAGGGCGTCCTTTCCATGGGCAGTAGGCCTTACGGCGTCGATGGGCCCAACGGCCCGCGTTGACGGCTGGAAAAGAGATCGAGGAAGGGACGTCGACATGTTGATATCAAGTCGTGAAAAACGCTGAAATTGAAGTTTCGAACCAGAAGGACGAAGTTGCATCCGAACCTGATGGCGGAAAAAAACAATCTGAGGATGGAGTCGATGCCCATGCGCACTATTGTCCAAAGGAGGAGTCACCCATCACATGACTACAAAGACTTCTTCGAAGACAACAACAAAGTGCAAGCATCCGAGCCCAACACCAGATGGCGATCTAATGCACAGTGTGAGCTCTGCAGCTCACATGCCTCGAACATACTTCTTCGAAGAAAAACAACTTGCAAACATCCAGACCCAACACTAGATGGCAGGAGTATGCAAAGCATGTGTATCTACAGCACACATGCCTCGAACTACAGTTCCAGTTAAGTAACTTATTTTCTTACTCCAGTATTGGAACTTTCATAGATTCACATGCTTGAATCAGAGAAGAGAGCAGTAATAAGCACATTTCGATGAAATAGATCATATAATGCGTGCACATAGAA
Source organism: Calotriton arnoldi (assembly GCA_963921515.1). Classification (NCBI taxonomy): domain Eukaryota; kingdom Metazoa; phylum Chordata; class Amphibia; order Caudata; family Salamandridae; genus Calotriton; species Calotriton arnoldi. The sequence goes on along the minus strand of CAWUFW010000005.1, from coordinate 5,035,621 downwards.
TATCAATACATGTATACATATACCCACACACACATATACACACACACACACACATATATACACACACACACACACACACACATATATATATATATATACATATACATACAAAACATAGAAAACGTACGCCATAAAATGGATGGTGGGAAGAAAGAAATGGCTCACTTTTATTGAAAGAGAGGTCTTAAAACCGCTTGTCCTACTGCAGCATCTCAAATGACCTCAGAGTCCAAGCAATAATGTTTTGCGAATGTGGGCGCCGACCTCCAGGTTGCTGCTCTGCAGATCTCTGGTAGGGGCACACCTGCAAACAGCGCCCTAGACGTGGACATGTCTCTTGTGCAATGAGCACGGATCTTTGAAGTTAAAGGTTAGATCGCCTGCTGGTGGCAGAAGAGAATTGCACAGGATATCCACCTAGAAATGCTTTCCTTCGTGAGAGGGAAGCCCTTTCTCGGTGCACTGTAGGCTATTAACAGTTAGTTGGATTTATGAAAACATTTGGTTCTGTCCATATAGAATTTTAGGCACCTCTTGACATCTAAGGAGTACAAAGCACGTTTAGCTGGTGTTTTGAGGATCTGGAAGGATAATGTTACTTACCCAGTAAGCATATGTTCTTGGCATGTAGAGCTGTAGATTCACATGCTTTGCATACTCCTGCCATCTAGTGTTGGGTCCGGATGTGTGCAAGTTGTTTTTCTTCGAAGAAGCCTTTCCAGTCACAAGGTAGGTGACTCCTCCTTTTGGTGACAGTGCGCACGGGCATCGAATCCATTGTTAGATTGTTTTCTCGCAGAGGGCAAGAATGGAGTTAGTAAAGGTAGAATAGAGATGTCCATGCGTACGAATGTAAAGTAAGAAAACTGCAACAGGTATAGGTACCCGGGGAGGCGGGTGGGTGCATGTGAATCTACAGCTCTACATGCCAAGAACAGATGCTTACTGGGTAAGTAACATTAACCGTTCAAGGCATGTGAGCTGTAGATCACATGCTTTACATAGACTATGCAGCAGTAAACTCCCAAAGCGGTGGCTAACCTGTAGCTTTTGCAGTTGTTTGAAAAAGTGTTGCAAGTACTGCCTGGCCTACATTGCCTCGCTAACGCATCTACACAATAGTGTTTGGTGAATGTGTGCGGTGTAGACCATGTTGCTGCCTTACAGATTTCAGCTAGGGGAATATTCCCTAAGAAAGCCATAGTAGCCCCTATTTTGCGGGTGAAATGCGCTCTAGGGGGTATTGTCAAGGTTCTTTTCGCTTTCACATAACATGTTTGGATACATTTCACGATCCATCTTGCAATGCCATATTTAGAAATGGGATTGCCTTTGTGTGGTGGCGAAAAAGCAACAAAGAGCCGTTTTGTCTTTTGAAAATCATTTCTTTCCACATAATATAGTAGAGCTCTTATAACATCTAGTTGTGTAGAGCTCGTTCTGCTACAGAATCAGGTTGAGGAAAGAACACAGGTAACTCAACTGATTGATGTGAAAAGCAGAAACCACTGTAGGAAGAAATTTGGGATTAGTTCGAAGAACCACTTTGTCAAGTTGAAAGAAAGGCTCTTGTATAGTTAGTGCCTGGATTTCACCAACTCTCCTTAAGAAAGTGATTGCAATAAGAAAAGCAACCTTCCATGAGAGAAATTTTAGTTGACACTTGTGCATTGGTTCAAAAGAAGGACCCATTAGCCTCGTAAGGACTATGTTCAAGTTCCATACTGGTGCAGGTGCAGCTCTTGGTGTTATTACTCTTTTTAGTCCTTCCACAAAGGCTTTAATCACTGGTACTCTGAATACAGATAAGTGTCTCTTTTCTAAGTATGCAGCTACTGCTGCTAAATGCAATCGAATGGATGTGTAGGCTAATTCAGAATGCTGTAAGTATAAGAGATAACCGATGATGTTTCGCACTGAAGCATCAAGGGGATTGATATTGTTACAGTATATAACAAATCGTTTCCACTTTGCTGCATAACATGCCCTAGTAGTAGGTTTCCTAGCCTCCTTTAGGATATTCATACAGTCTGGTGGTAATTGTAAATAACCAAACTCTACGACTTCAGGAGCCAAATTGCTAGGTTGAGTTCCTGGGGATTTGGATGCCAGATTTCTCCATGGCTCTGAGTGAGGAGACTGGAGATGCAGCTTTTGGTGTGGAACTACTGAGAGCTCTAGCAGGGTGGTGAACCAAGGTTGATGTGCCCATATGGGAGCTATGAGAATGAGTTTGAGGGACGATTGCCTGAGCTTCCGAGCTACCAGCGGAATGAGTGGGAGAGGCGGAACAGCGTAGGCAAATATCCCTGACCAGTTCATCCATATTACATTGCCTTTGGAGAGCGGGTGTGGGAACCTGGAGGCGAAGCTTGGGCATTTTGCGTTTTCTGCTGTGGCAAACAAGTCCAAGTGAGGAAATCCCCATTCCTGAAAGTAGGGAAGAAGAATCTGGGGATGAAGTTCCCACTCGTGGATGTGCTGTCTCGGTCTGCTGAGAAGGTCTGGAATTTGATGGTTTACTCGTGGAAGATGTTCTGCTAGGAGATACATTTTGTGATGTATGGCCCATTTCCAAATGGCTTGTGCTAGGCGTGACAGTTGGAGTGTGTCCCCCCCCCCCCGTTTTTGTATATAGTACATAGCTGTCATGTTGTCTGCGCGGACTAAGACAGTTTTGCCTATTAGGAGAGTTTGAAAGGCTTTGAGCGCTAGAAACACTGCTAGTAGCTCTAGGTGATTTATATGGAGGTTCTTGTACTTTAGAGTCCATAATCTCTAAATTGTGTGCAACTTTGTAGGCGAGCGCCCCAACCAGTGAACGATGAGTCTGCTGTTAGCACTGTCGGGGGAACAAGGTCGAGAAAGGGCCGCCCTTTGGATACATTTTGTGGGTTCCACCACTGCAGAGAGCGATGGGTGCGGCCATCTACCAACACTAGATCTGTCAACTGACCCTGCGACTGCTTCCACTGACTTGCTAAGCATTCTTAAAGGGGACGCATGTGAAGTCTTGCGTGGGGAACAATTATAATGCAAGACGCCATCATCCCTAGCAGTTGCATGAATACTTTTGCTGGTAAGGATTGGTTGGGCTGAAATTGAGTGAGAAGGGACTGAATACTGTAAATACTGGCTATATTGGGAGAGGTTAGAGCTTTCTGAGCATCTATTGTGGCTCCCAGATAAGTTTGTGTGTTGGAAGGCTGTAGATGAGACTTCAACGCATTTACAGTAAACCCTAGTTGGTGAAGTAAGTGAATAGTGGTTTGAGTGTGTTGGAGACACATTTGGTAAGTGTTGGCTTTGATGAGCCAGTCATCCAGGTATGGGAAAACATGGATGTGTTGTCTTCTCAGATGTGCTGCGACTACAGCCAGACATTTGGTAAATACCCTGAGAGCAGTGGTGACTCCAAACTGTAGTACTTTGAATTGGTAATGATGACCTACTATCATGAATCTGAGGTATTTGCGAAGAGCGGGATGAATTGGAATGTGGAAATATGCGTCTTTTAAGTCGAGTAGACATAAAATCGCCCTGCTGTAGAAGTGGGAGCACTTGTTGAAGTGTCACCATGTGGAAATGCTCTGAAAGAATGTAGAGGTTTAGTTCTCTGAGGTCTAGAATAGGTCTCAAGGAGCCGTCCTTTTTGGGGATGAGAAAGTACAGAGAGTACACGCCTGTCCCTTGATGTTGTAACAGCACAGGTTCTAAGGCTCCTTTGGACAGGAGAGACTGGACCTCTTGCTGAAGTAGATGTAAATGTTCTGGTGACATTATGTGAGAACGTGGTGGAATGTTTGGAGTATTGTTGGTAAGCTCAGGGCAATAACCATGTTGAATAATTCCTAACACCCATTTGTCTCTGGTGATAGATTGCCAAATGGGGAAGAACTGTAGAAGATGTCCCCCAACAGGTGTTAAATGATTCGGGAGGGGGGGGAAGTGTAGGCAAGTCACTGCTTGTTGGGGGAGGGGGAATTACGTGGTGTGGAACCCCTGCCTCTACCTTTGCTATTGTTGCCTCTGTATCCTCCTCTAAAGAAGCCCCTGTAGAGGAAGATTGACTGTTGCCTTTGTAGGAGGCGGAAGTATTGTCTGAGGACATGGTTTTCGACCCTCCACGGTAGAAGGAGTGAAGAAAGGAGCCCCAATTAGAGGGAGACTGCAGAGCTCCCATTGACTTGGTTACTTCTGTGTCTTTTTTCATTTTTTCTAATGACTTATCTACTTTGGGCCCGAAGAGATGTTACTCGTCAAAAGGAGTATTTAAAATAGACTATTGTACTTCCAGAAATGCTCAACCAAGCAGGTCTCAATAACACACTAGTGCAATCCTGGGCTTTTGCTTTGTGCTCATCTGTGAGGTGTTGTAGCAACTGCTCCATTTCGTCCCAGTGTGCTCTATCATATCTGGCTAGCAGGGCCTGGGTGTTGGCAATGTGCCAATGATTTGCTGCTTGGGGGCTACTCGTTAACCGGAGGCGTCTAATAGTTTTGACTCTTTGGCGGGGGAGCATCCCCTGTAGTCTGTGAATTGGCCAGTTTACGGGCATTAGAGACCACCAAAGAGTCTAGTGGTAACCGTCCTTTAATAAAGACTGGATCTGAGGGAGCAGGCTTATAATTTTGATAAATTCTGGGGGTGAGAATGCGAGCATGCACTGGATCTTTAACGATATCGGCATGTCTCATCATACCTTTAAGCATGGGTAGAGTTTGGCTAGCCCTTTGTGTGCAACTGAGCATTTCAAATAGAAAATCTTCCTCTAGAGATTCCTTGTGTAACTGTACCCCATGATATTTTGCAGCTCTAGCAAGTAATTCTAGATATCCTACATTGTAATCAGGCGGGGAAGGCTTTGCATGGTAAAGATCTGGGTCGTTATCCGTAGTTGAATCCGTGTTATAATCCTTCCAGGGGTCTATTGGTAAAATATTGCCACCCCTCCCCCCATCTCCATCATCAGGTGGTGGTGGAGAGTTAGCTGGTGTAATCAGTAAATGCTGCAAAGGTGGAGAAGTTGGTGTAGGGGAACGTGGTGGGGGAGGGGTTAGTACCTACATTCTTCCTCAAAGGAATATGGTAAAGGGTGTTCTCTGACTCAGGTTTGCGATTCTGAGGTGATTTAGTAAGAACACGTCCTGTATCTGGATTTATATAACGTTCCTTTTGTTTTGGGTCAGATTTGGGTGTTGAAGCGTCGAAAATTGGATCCTGCAGCCTCGGAGAAACAGTTTTCGGTTTCGGCACCGAGGATTTCGGTGCAGGGGTAGAATGACTTTTCGGTGCGGAAGGTTTTGGTGCTGAAGGAGACTTCGTTTTTCGTGTCAATGATTTCGGCTCTGAAGCTGTTTTTGGCTCTGAGCCTGAATGTTTCGGCTCGGTGCCAGACTTTGACCGACTCGATCCTGAACCAGAAGGCTTAGTGATGTGTTTTGGTGCTGAGCCGGAGGGCGGGCGTCAGAAACATCTCGTCGGTGCCGACCGCGGCCCGGAGGCAGGGGTGGGACCGAAGCCTTTTGTTTCGCCTGAATTGGAGTTTGGGTCAAGGGACCTACGGTACTCACGGGACGTTGACCTTGTGGCAAGTCTTCTTCCATCTCGGAGTCAGATTCTGGAATGGAGGCAAGTTCTTATTCTTTCTCGGCCCCTTGTGCGTCGAATTCGTGCTTGGATCCTTTGCCAAATGTCCGGCGTGCATTCAACATTTTGACTCTGCATTTCGCGACGTCGAGCCTGACTATCACGGAGCATTTTCTTCGATCGGAACGATCTGCACGCGTCACAGTCCTGTTCATTGTGCTCCAGAGACAAGCAAAAGTTGCACAATCGTGCGAGTCTGTGCACGGGTACTTGGCGTGGCACCGAGGGCAGAATTTGAATCGAGTCCGTTCCATCGACTGCGAAGTGGACCGACGCAGTTAGGCCGGACGGCCTTCCCGAAGATCTTCGATCGAAATAGAGGGATACGCGTTCGAAACCATACCGACGCAGGTAGAGTGGATTCCGCACACAGGGGAACCCGAAGAAACTGTTTTGAAGCGGAGCGCAGAAATACACGTCCGAACCCGATGGCGGACAAAGACAATCTAACAATCGAGTCGATGCCCATGCGCACTATCACCGAAAGGAGGAGTCACCTACCTCGTGACTGGAAAGACTTCTTCAAAGAAAAATAGCTTGCAAACATCCGGACCCAACACTAGATGGCAGGAGTATGCAAAGCATGTGAATCTACAGCTCACATGCCTCCAACAGAAGGATTTCAGTACAATTGGCTCATTTAAATGGAAGTCCGAAGGAACTTTAGGGATAAACTTAGGGTTTGTGCGTAGAATAACCCTATTGTGTCTAAATTGTAGAAATGGCTCCTGGATAGTGAAAGCCTGGAGTTCACCAACTCTTCTTGCTGATGTGAGAGCTAGAAGGAGAGCAACCTTACAGGGCAGGAACTTTATATCTGCTCTATGGATAGGTTCGAATGGATGTTTCATTAATTGTGCAAGCACAGTCTTGAGTTGCCAGTAGGTAGACGTGCTCTCACTGGCAGAAAGGTTCTGAATAATCCCTTAAGGAATTGTTAGACCAGCCTGCTGGGCCACAAAGATGGAACACTGGATGATCTCTGCACTTTTAAGGAAGCGTGAGCCAAACCTGCACGTGCCAGGTGCAGGAGATATGGGAACCTTTCTTCTGAGGATGACGAGAGAGGGTGTACTTTAGCCGATCTGTACCAAATGCAGAACCTTTTCCACTTCAGGCAGTATGTTTTAGTAGTACTGTCCACTCTTGCCGTAGCCAGAATCGCTCTGCATTCCTGCGGAATTTTTTTAATGTCCAAGTTCTTGGGACTCAGGAGCTAGGCGAATAATCGCAGAGAGCTGGGATCTTGATGTCGTACTTGTCCCTGGCTCATTGTCAGCAGAGATGGAATCGGTTTGAGGTGTATCAGAGGTTGCACTGAGAGGAGAAGCTCAATGTACCAGTGTTGGCGGAGCCACTCTGGAGCCATTAGTATGATCTTGCAGGGCTCTGCCTTTATCTTCTTCAACACTCTTAGTAGGAGAGGAATGTGAGGAAAGGCGTAGGCACATATGCCGGAGCATGCAATTGAAACGGCATTCCCCCACGATCCCCGATGGAGAAGCCAACTTGCGAAGTACCGGCATTTGGCCTTGGTGAGGGATGCGAAGGAGAAGGAGAAGACGTTGCTGGGAGGGCGTTGATTTAACTACCACTCGTGGCAGGATGTTTTTTGCCTGCTTAACATGTCTGCTATGGTATTTTGTTTTCCTGGTACATACAGTACAAGGTATCACTGACAGCGTAGTATCGCCCAGTTCCAGATAAGTTGAGCTTCCTGACAAAGGAGAGATCATGTTCCTCCCAGTTTGTTTAGGTAGTGCATTGTCGTAGGGTTGTCTGTTCTGGCAAGCACCAAAGCATTCCGAATTCTGAACAGGAAGGCCTGCAGAGCCAGGAACACGGCTCTTAGCTCCAGGAGATTGATCTGAAGGTCCCGATGAGTTGATGGCCGTTTTCCGCTGACCTGGAGCTCTTGGAGGAAAGCTCCCCAGCCATCCAATGAGGCATCAGTCGGTATCAGAGGCGAGGCTTGTGGCAGGAATGGTAAGCCTTGCAACAGATGACGAGGTTGTGTCCACCAGAGTAGTGACGAGATTATGGTTGGAGTCACTCGAATTGTGTAGTCAAATGTTCCCTTGACCTGTACCCACTGGTTGTTCAAAGCTTCCTGGAGAGGACACATGTACAGGCAACAGTAAGGAATGAGGTGAATACAGGAGGACATCATGCCCAGGAGAGATTTGTAGAAGCGTACGGAAAGATACTTTCTTCTTTGCACACGCTTTGCCAAAGCAATTAACTTCTGTTGTCTTTCCAGAGTGGGATACGCCTTGTTTAGAGTGGTATCAAGTATGGCTCCTAGGAAAGTTAGTCGCCGTGAGGGTTGAAGGACTGACTTTTCCGGATTCAGAGTTAGGCCTACTTGGTTGAAGAGGTGCATACAGGCCTTGGTGGATGCTCTTGCAGCCTTGTAGGTGGGGGCCTTGACTAGCCAGTCATCGAGGTAGGGACATTTTTTATTTTGCTTGAGGTATGCTGCAACCGACGATATGCACTTCGTAAAGATGCAAGGGGCTGATTTGAGCCAGAAAGGCAATACTCAGAACTGATAGTGCCTGCTGGTCACCATGAACCTGAGGAATTGCTTGTACTTTCAGTGTATGGGTATATGAAAATATGCTTCCTGGAGATCTAGGGACGACATGTAATCGTTTCCGTTGAGGAGAGGTAACATCTTGGATGGTGATAATGCAGGAACGACAGTTTGAGGAATTTGTTGAGACTTTAGTCCAAAATTGGTCTTCACTTCTTTGACTTCTTGCGAACCAAGAAGAAACTGGAGTAAAAACCTTTTCCCTTTTAACCAAAAGGAACTCTTTCTATAGCTCCTTTCTGAAACACTGAAACAACCCCTAACTTTAAAAAGGTGAAGGTGCTTCTGGATAGGAGGTTGAGGAAGGGCCATGGGGGAGTTTGTACGAATTCCAGAGAATGACCGAATTGAATTAGGTCTAAGACCCATTGATCTGTGGTTCTTTTCTTTCAATGTTGGAGGTAATGGGAAATCTTTCCGCCTACTTTGGCTGGCATGGGGGAGGTGGCAGCAAGCAGGGGCAAGTCATTGGCGACGATTAGCTTGTTTGCCCTGTCGTCCTGTTATCCTTCTAAAAGAGGACTTGTTGTAGGCAGCCATAGATGGTTGATGTTCGCTGAACCTTGGCCTATATGGTTGATTGGAGGCAGTATAAATGGGGTCTCTATACTGCTGGTATCCTCCTCTGTAAGATGGATGTCTTTGCACAGAGCGCCACGAAAAGGCATTTTCTTATACTGTAAAGTCCCCAGGGACTTAGCAGTTTCAGTGTCTGCTTTTGTTTGTAGAGCCTCATCGAGGTGTTCCCCAAATAATGCTTCCCAGTCATACGGCAGGTCTATATCTTGGTTTGCACGTCAGGCCTGATTGATGTTGCTCTCAGTCAGCCCTGACGTCTCAAAACTGCTGCTCTGGCGAGTTGATGAAATCCTGCAGAAGCAATGTCCATTATTTCTGAGGGGAGCGATCGCCTTCCAGCAAAATCTTCCTTGCTTCCTCTTTGACGTCTACTGGGAGATTGCCGATATATGGAGCAATATCCGACAACATCTGCCTATTGTAATGGCCTAATAACACCAGCGAATTTGAGGCTCTGTGAGTGCCGACATAGTAGAGAAGAGTTTGCAGAGGTTATCGAGCCTTTTGTCCTCCTCATCCGGGGGCGCTGAGAGCGGTGCAGAGGGATTCTTAGATCTGCGCTGCTTACGAAATAACAGTCTGGTTTTGGGTGACCCATGAGGCAAGCCGGCACGTCAATCAGGGCTTTAGATTTCTTATTTTGCCTTGGCAACACTGACGGCACTGTAGCTGGATTACGCATTATTTTTAAACCCTGCTCCCAAAGATAATCAATAATGGGCATGGATCTCACGGACTTCCTGAAAGGCTCCTTAAAAATCATAGAGGAAGCAGTCTTGCTGGTGCGCAGGCATTGGTAATTCAAAGCGTCTGGCCGATCTCTCTAAGAGGTTATGGAAACCCCCTATGTCCACTGGATGGGAGTCCATTTGGGGTGGAGAGGGTGACGAGTGGAAGCCGTAGATGTTGCTGAAATAGCACTTTCAGATTTTCTCGTCGTCATGGAAAAAAGCTGAACAGAACTCAGTGGAGACTCCATAGCACGATGTGCTGTAGAAAATCTGAGGGACTGGCGCTTCTCTCAGGAAGATTCTACAGGGTGGTGTAATCTGATGGAAAATGCTACTTACCCAGTATGCATCTGTTCTTGGCATGTACAGCTGTAGATCCACATGCTTTGCATACTCCTGCCATCTAGTGTTGGATCCGGATGTTTGCACTTTGTTTTACCTCGAAGAAGTCTTTTCCAGTCACGAGATAGGTGACTCCTCCTTTCGGTTATAGTGCGCATGGGCATCGAATCCATTGTTAGATTGTTTTCCTATAAGAGGGTGAGAATGGAGTGAGTATAGTATAGAAAAGTCTATGCGTATGTAATGTAGCTAGTGAGAACTGCAACTACAGGTGCCCAGGGAGGTGGGAGGGCGCATGTGAATCTACAGCTTTACATGCCAAGAACAGATCCTTACTGGGTAACAATCCGTTCGAGGCATGTGTGCTGTAGATACACATGCTTTACATAGACTAGATATAGACTACTCTGTTTTAGGTTTAAACCTATAATAACTGATAAAACCCCACCGAAAGGAAAATAGCCCTCACCAGTGTAAACAGATAAACACTGAAAAAACACCTTCGCAACCACAAACTAAATGCCATTCAAAGAAAGGAAAAGGTGAGTGAAAGACATTTTTATTTCTTCCTGAAGGGGCCAGTACAAGGTAACTGTTATACAAGGCAGCAGCAAGAAAGACTGAGCTAACATTCTGGTGGAGTTTTGTTGTTTAGGGGTGTCACTAAAATATTGTTTCTTCTTTGTTTTGCTTTTTCAGTTTTGTGGTCTTTGGTCTAAAGATTGAGTTTAGAAGCAGGTTTTAGGTCTTATTCATTATTTTCTTAACTGTCTTAAAGTTCTACAAAGATTGGAGTGATATTGTTTGCATTTGCAGTAATTCAGCTACGTTTATGAAAATGTTGTATGATGACCTGTCAAAATCGATACCTGAGCTGAGGTACTTCCCTGTAAGAGATCCTTGCCACTTGTTAGATGGTATGCTGAAAGCATCTTTACAATCTTCAGAGTTAATGAAGAATGCTATTGACTTTGTAGTCCATTCTACACTGGTGCACTGTTTCATTATGCATGGGAACTAAAACACAAATCTTTCTCATTTTGTGCTTTGTGTGGCATCAAAGAAAGTCATTCCAACTGTGTCATTTACCCGGTGGTTTTAAGTCCTAGAGGCCGTTAATACTATATTATCCATGTGGCGACCGGATATAAAAGTTTTGCTTAGTGATGATGCCAAAGGCAAGAAATGTGAGGATCTTTGGTTGCATATGGATAGTGATGTGAAAAAAAGTACACTCTACTGCATTCTTAGATTTTTACAGGAAACATAATTGATGTAGTGGACTTAATAAAAAAATCTATCAAGTGTTTGGCATTATCAGTGTAGATGTGAAACATCTCCTTGAGAGTAGGCTAGGTGACACTTTTGGTGCCTTTGGCACTGCAACATGTCCCATGTTGGAATTCTTGCCACTTGGTAAGCAAAGAAATGTTGAGTAATTCAGGAAATTTGATTTTACAGTGCATGAGAAATGGCTTGCAATGATGCATATAAATGTAGTTTCACCAAACATGGCATTTGAAGTTAATGAAGCCTCACTGAGTTACTCTGCAGAAGTTCTAGATCCCTTCTGTAAACGGGAAATTTCTATGGACTTTGAAAAGTACTTCTTCATTTTTGACCGCTTCAATAACTGAGGGCATATGCACCCAGTTCAACGCATATGTTACAGAACCTGTCCCAGAGAATCGTAATCTTCAGGTGCACAGTATTGACATGTAAAGCTATGTCAGTGGAGAGAGTTGGCAAATTATGTACTGGCTGTTTTGGCCTTGCCCATCTCAAGTTCCAATGTAGAGGGCCTTTTCACAGATAAACATTTACATGGAAAGGAAAGGAAAGAACGAGCGTGCATGAGCAAAGACTCATTAAAGAAGCATTGTATGGTGTACTACAATAAGTTTTATTTGTAAAAATGTATTTGGACCTCATATACCCTGTACGCAAACTATTTATTCACATGTACTATCAGTGCATAAAGGAAGCAATAATAAAAGCAAACATTCCATAAACACTGCTTGTTGTTTTAAATAGCGCGAAAATGTGTAACCACTGATAACCACTGTTTTTTTACAGTATTGAAAACACTGAAAAAAAACCACCAGAATTTAACAAAAATAGACACTGAAAACAGGAAAGCCTAACTATATAGCAGGTATCTCCCAAAGTGGTGGCTAACCAGCAGATGTTGCAGTTGTCTGTATAAGTGTCTTTAGCACTGCTTGGCCTACATTAGCTTGACGTGCTAACACATCCACACAATAGTGTTTGGAAATGTGTGTGGTGTGGACCATGTTGCTCCCTTACAGATGTCGGCTAAGGGAATGTTACCTAAAAAGGCCATAGTTGCTCCTATTTTGCAAGTGGAATGCGCTCTAGGAGTTAGATAAAGTTCTTTTAGCAAGTCTGAATGCATTTAACAATCCATCTTGAAATGCCAGATTTAGAGATAGGATTGCCCTTGTGAGGTGGAGCAAATGCAACAAATAGTGGCTTTGTTTTACAAAAATCCTTTGTCCTTTCAATATAGTACAATAGCGCTCTTCTGACATCAAGTGTGTGAAGAGTTCTTTCTGCTACGGAGTCAGGTTGGGGGGGGAAGAACACAGGTATCTCAACCGATTGGTTAATATGAAAAGCAGAAACTACTTTAGGGAGGAACTTTGGGTTGGTGCGAAGAACTACCCTATCTTTATGAAGCTGAAAGAAGGGTTCTTCAAAGGTTAATGCCTGCAGCTCACCAACTCTCCTTAATGAAGTGATTGCAATGAGAAAGGCAACCTTCCATTAAAGGAACTGTAAAGGACAATCATGTAACGGTTCAAAGGGTGGACCCATAAGTCTTGTAAGTACAATATTAAGATTCCACACTTGTGCCAGAGGTATTCCTCTCTTTAAGCCCTCCATAAAGGCTTTAATGACAGGAACTTTGAACAAGGATAAATGCTGTCTGTTCTGCAAATACGCTGCTATTGCTGCAAGGTGTAACCGAATAGAAGTGTAAGCTAGATTAGTTTGCTGTAGGTGCAAAAGGTAACACAATGTTTTGAACAGAAGCATCTAGAGGATTAATTTTGTTGTTGTTACAATACACTACAAATCGTTTCCACTTAGCTCCATAACAAGCTCTAGTGGTAGGCTTTCTTGCTTCTCTCAGAATATTCATGCATTCTGGTGGCAAGTTTAGATATCTTAACTCTATGATTTCAGGAGCCAGATTGATAAGTCGAGCTCCTTGGGATTTGGATGCCTGATTTCTCCTTGGTCCTGAGTGAGAAGACTGGAGAGGAGATGCAGCTTTTGATGTGGAACTACCAACAGCTCAAATAGGGTGGTGTACCACGGTTGGCGGGTCCATGTGGGAGCTACCAAAATCAGTGTGAGGGATGTTTGCCTGAGTTTACGAACCAAAAATGGAAGGAGTGGGAGAGGCGGAAAAGCGTAGGCAAATATCCCTGACCAATTCATCCATAGGGTATTGCCTTTGGAGAGAGGGTGTGGGAACCTGGAGGCGAAGTTTCGGCATTTTGCGTTGTCCAGTGTGGCGAATAGATCCATTTGTGGAAATCCCCATTGTTGAAAGTATGGAAGGAGAACTTGGGGACGAAGTTCCCACTCGTGTATTTGCTGCTTCCTTCTGCTGAGGTCAGCAATCAGAAGATGAATCCTTTGATGGATTGCCCAGCTCCAGATGCTCAGAGGCGTGACAGCTGGAGAGTATGTCCCCTATCCCTGTTTTTGTAGCGGTCATGTCTGTGCGGACTAGGACAACTTTGCCTACGAGATGAGACTGAAAAGCTTTCAGCGCTAGAAATACTGCAAGACGCTGTAGATAGTTGATGTGGAGATGTTTGTGCTTGTTGTCCAAGAGACCCTGGATTGTGTAATTGAGGAGATGGGCATCCCAACCTGTGAGAGATGAGTCTGTTAGCACGATCTGTGGAAGAGGGTCGATGCAGGGACGCCCTTTTGATAAATTTTGTGGGTTCCACCACTGCAGAGAGCGATGGGTGCAGCCGTCTACCAACACTAGATTGGTTAATTGACCCTGTGACTGATTCCACCGACGTGCTAAGCATTCTTGTAGAGGACACATGTGTAGTCTGCATGGGGCATTATTCAAATACATGACGCCATCATTCCTAGCAGTTGAATGAAAGTTCTGGCTGGCAAGGTTTGGTTGGCCTGAAACTGTAGCAACAGAGTTTGGATGTTGTGAATTCTGGCTGCATTGGGAGAGGCTAGAGCTCTGTGAGTGTTGAGCGTAGCTCCCAGATAAGACTAGATCTGTGAAGGCTGCAGATGAGACTCCTGCGCATTGACCGTGAAACCCAATTGGTGGAGTAGAGCCAGCGTGATGTGAATGTGTTGCCGACATTTGTGATACGTGGTGGCTTTGATGAGCCAGTCGTCTAGGTATGGGATGACATGAAAGTGTTGCCCTGTGAGATGAGCTGCCACTACCGCAAGGCCTTTGGTAAAGACTGGGAGCAGTAGTTATTCCGAATGGGAGTACTTTGAACTGGTAGTGTTTGACTGCTATTACAAATCTGTGGTGTTTGCGAAGAGCTGGGTGAATTGGAATGTGAAAGTATGCGTCTTAAGCTTAGTGTGGACATAAAATCACCTTGCTGTAAAAGTGGAAGCACTTGTTAAAGCGTTACCATATGGAAGTGCTCTGACAGTATGTATTGGTTTAACATTCAGAGATCCAGAATTGGTCTTGAGGAGCCATCCTTTTTGGGGATTAGAAAATGGAGAGTGTAAACCCATGAACCTTGGTACTGTAATGGAACTGGTTCTACGGCACCCTTCAGTAAGAACGATTACACTTCTTGTTTGAGTAAGTAAGTGGGCTGGCGACAGTTTGAGAGAGCGAGGTGGAATGTTTGGAGGTAAACTCCAGGCAATAACCATGTTGGATAAGTTACTTACCTGTAGTCCTCTTCCAGGGGTATACTCATCAAAAGTGTGTGTGTGTGTGTGTGTGTGTGTGTGTGTGTGTGTGTGTGTGTGTGTGTGTGTGTTGTGTGTGTGTGTGTGTGTGTGTGTGTGTGTGTGTGTGTGTGTGTGTGTGTGTGTGTGTGTGTGTGTGTGTGTGTGTGTGTGTGTGTGTGTGTGTGTGTGTGTGTGTGTGTGTGTGTGTGTGTGTGTGTGTGTGTGTGTGTGTGTGTGTGTGTGTGTGTGTGTGTGTGTGTGTGTGTGTGTGTGTGTGTGTGTGTGTGTGTGTGTGTGTGTGTGTGTGTGTGTGTGTGTGTGTGTGTGTGTGTGTGTGTGTGTGTGTGTGTGTGTGTGTGTGTGTGTGTGTAATGTGCATATATATATACCTATGCAGCCTGAAAACATTACTAGGCTCAAAACTGCCACAATTGCATTGTAAAACGTTTACATTTGTGATAATAAAGAAACATACACCATGATATTTTCATGATACAGATAAAGAAAACTGCTTTCAGTTTGCTTTGAAAAACTCAGCCTTTATTTTCAAAGGTAAAAAGGCAAGATCATAGAGGCAGATTAGCCTAGAGAGGCTGCATATAGAACAATGGGGGAAAACTGGAGCCGTGCCTTCAAGACCTCAAGGAACCCCCGAGGCTCCCATCATGCACCACAGGTGACAGGTCAGTTCCTTTGGACGGCGTATAACAGTGTAATCATAGCATGGGTAACAGATACATATATAAGGCCAAGGCATTCATCCGGGGAGGAGGGAGGGATGCTTATGACTTTGATAAGTATACCCCTGGAAGAGAACTAGGATTACAGGTAAGTAACTTATCCTTCTCTTCCAGGTGATACTCATCAATAGTCATAAGCACTGAATAGAGTAGCAAGCCCACCCCCATACCCTGCGGACGAATACCATCCTATCATAACCTGTTAACAAAACATATATTACCCAAACAAGTTGCTCAAGGATGCTTGTCCAAACCTAGCATCAGCTTGAGTGTCAGAATCAAGGCAATAATGGCGTGCGAAAGTGTGCACCGAACGCCATGTGGCCGCTTTACATATTTCCTGAATAGGTACAATACTAAGCATCGCTACCGTAGCAGCTTTTCCCCTTGTAGAATGAGCTCTCGGCTTGCCCGGGAGCTGTTTGTGTGCCAGCTGATAGGATAACATAATACAAGACACTATCCATCTAGCAATGGATCTTTTAGAGGCAGGAAAACCAGTGTTCAATGGACCATAATTAACAAACAACCTGTCCGCCTTTCGTACACTCTGTTTTATCTAGATAAAATTTTAACACTCTTAAGATCTAGAGAGTGCAAAGCTCTCGCAGCAGGGGTGACAGGATTCGCAAAGAAAGTAGAGTGATTGACTGGTTGATGTGAAACTCCGAGACCACCTTAGGAAGGAACCTCGGGTGAGTTCTAAGCACCACTCTGTTCGCATGAAAAACGAGATAAGGCTCCGAAGAGCACAAGGCTTGTATCTCGCTCACCCTGCGAGCAGATGTGATTGCCACGAGAAATGCAGTCTTCCATGAAAGATGTTGCAGGGAGGCTTTGTGGATAGGCTCGAATGGGGGACCCATTAACTTAGAGAGGACCACATTAAGCTCCCAGGAAGGAGATGGAGACCTAACTGGTGGGTAGACCTTTTTTAGACCCTCCAGGAAGTCCTTAACAACTGGCATCTGAAAGAAAGAAGCCTGAGTGGGGGACTTTCTATATGCTGTTATCGCTGCCAGGTGAACCTTTATGGAGGAATATTGCAAACCTGCTTTGGCCAAATACAGTAAGTATGGTAACAGTACCTGTTCCTGACCTCGAATAGGGTCATGACCCTCCGCAGTACACCATATGTAAAAACGCTTCCACTTAAAAGCGTAAGACTTTCTCGTAGAAGGTCTCCGGCCCTCCTTCAAGATCTGCATGCAGTCTTGAGAGAGACCTAAATGTCCATATTGGATGAACTCAGAGCAATGCTGCTAACCTCAGGGATGGCAGGTTGGGATGGAACACCTCCTGTGTGGTACTTTGGACAGATGAAGAAGGTCCGGGTACCACCATTGGCGAGGCCAGTCTGGCGCAACCAGGATCATCTTTGTCTTGGATTTGTACAGTTTCCTGATCACCAGGGGAATGAGGGGGAATGAGGGGGACTGGTGGAAAGGCGTAGAGTAATGTCTCTGACCAGTCTATCAACACAGCATTCCCCATGGAGCCTGGTTGTGGGTATCTGGAGGCGAAGATGAGGCATTTTGCGTTTTCTGCATCCACGAAGAGATCTAGGTCTGGTGTTCCCCAGCTGCGAAAGATGTCTTGCGCCACTTCTTGTTTTAGCACCCAGTCGTGCGCTTCTGCGAAATGCCTGCTTAGGACGTCCGCTTGGATGTTGAGGACGCCTGGTAGGTGAACTGCAGAGATCTTCATGTCTCGTGCTAGAAGCCACTTCCAAATCGCTTGCGCTTCCAGAGACAGGGGTCTGGACCTGGTGCCCCCCTGCTTGTTCAGGTAATACATCGTTGTTGTATTGTCCGTCTGAACAAGCAGAGCAGTCGATTTGATGGAAGGAAAAAACGCCTTGAGAGCCAGATGAACTGCCCTGAGCTCCAGCATGTTTATGTGGTATAGCTGTTCTCTTTCTGACCACAGTCCTTGTATCTGCAGGGACCCCATGTGAGCGCCCCATCCCTGAAGGGACGCGTCCGTCACCAGAGTCGGTTTGGGAAGCTCCTCGTGAAAGGGAGTTCCCATCAGGAGATGAAACCGCCGCATCCACCAACTGATGGAGAGCCGGACAGATAAAGGTATGGTTACAGTGTCTTCCCAGTGATTGGAGATCTGAGACCATTGATCCTCCAGAGTTTGCTGCAGAGGTCTCATGTGAAGTCTGGCGTTTGGGACTAGAAAAATACACAAGGCCATCGACCCCAGTAGAGATGAAACCTGTCGGGCCGTGGGATGAGATCCCTTCAAGAGGGTCTGACACTTTAGGAGAATGGATAATAGTCTCTCCTCGAAGGATACGCTCTTGCGTTTACCGTGTCCAGAGTCGCGCACAGGTAATGTATCCTCTGTGTTGGATTGAGGATGGATTTTTTGAAATTGACGTGCAGACCCAGCCGATGCAGTTGCTGAATGCAGTAGGTGAGGTGTTGTTGCAGAAGAGTTGGAGACGCACCTTTGAGAAGCCAGTCGTCTAGGTAAGGGTAGACGAAGATTTGTTTCCTCCTTAAGAATGCAGCTACTACTGCCATGCACTTTGAGAAAGTGCAAGGAGCCGACTTCAGTCCGAAAGGCAGGACCGTGAACTGGAAGTGGTCTGACTGAATGTGAAATCTTAGAAACTTCCGATGCTTCCGAGCGATTGGGATGTGGAAATATGCATCTTGAAGATCTATAGAACACATCCAGTCCCCTTGATGTAAGTGTGAGATTTGATGCAATGCCAGCATTCTGAACCGCTCTCTCAGAACGAATTTGTTGAGAAGCCTGCTATCTAGTATAGGCCTGAACTCCTTGTTTGGACCTTTCTTTGGGACCAAAAAATATCGGGAGTAGATCCCCTGTCGACGTTGGTGGTATGGAACCTCCTCGATGGCCTCCTTTAGGAGTAGAGCGGATACCTCTTCTCTCAGAAGATTTATGCGATGAATGACAGTTTTTCGAGGAGGAATAGAGGGTGGAGGAGATTTGAACCTGATGGAGTACCCATTCTTCACAATATTGAGCACCCACTTGTCTAGTGTGATTTTGGTCCACTCTTCCAGATAGAAACAGACACTCCCCCCCCCCCCACCGGAGTGGTTAACGGAGTTAGGGGAAGCAAGCCCTCACTGCTTCTGTTGTTGCCTGGCAGCAGGTGTAGACTGTCTGGAGTTCCCTCCTCGTCCCTCTGCCAGGACGCCGCTGGTTGGACTGTGATCTTCCCTGATGTTGCTGGGAGGACCACTGAGGGGTTTGAACCCTCTGTTGGTATTGGCGTCGATCGTAGGGGCGGTAGCGTCGCCTGAAATCCTTCCTCTTCTAGAGCCCAACCGCCTTCACCGTGTCCAGTTCGGTCTTCATCCTGGACATTGTCATCGGCATGAGAGCCGAAGAGCGATGTCCAATTGAAAGGAAGATTGAGGATTCTATGTTGAGCCTCTGGCTTCAAACCGGTCAATCTCAGCCAGGCAGAGCGACGGGCACAAATCCCATGTGCGTATCCATGGGCAGCTAAGTCAGAGGCATCAGCTGCTGCACTGATGACCTGATTGGCCACCAGACCCCCTTCATGGAGGACCTCCAGGAAGTCCTGTCTGTCCTCCTTTGGCAGCTTCTCCGTGAAGCGTGAGAGTCCCACAGAGAGCGGTCGTACCGACCCAGCAAGGCCGAGGCGCTGGCTACCTTCATATAGGATGCTGAGGTGTTGCACATCCTCTTGCCGACGGAATCCATGGCCTTACTGTCTTTATCTGGGGGTACTGCAGATGAAGCTGCCCCCGTCTGGTTCTTCCGTGCCGCTGACACAATAACCGAGTCCGGAGGAGGGTCAGCTCTCAGAAAAAGCGGGTCCTGCTCAGGGGCCTTGTATTGCTTAGTGATCCGCGACGGGGCCGCCCCCACCGACGCTGGAGTCAGGAATTTCTGTAGAGCAGGCTCTAGCAGGCCAGGCACCAGGGGAAGCAAAGGTCTAGATGAAGACCTGTTATGAAGTGTTTCGAAGAGGACTGACTTTGCAGGAGTAGAAACAGGCATCTCAATATGAAGCTTCGCAGCCCCTCTACACAAGACCTCATTGAAGGTTACAATATCATCAATGGGCGATATTCTACTCGGAGGAGAGGAAGAAAGAGTGGGAGAGTAGTCTGCCTTTGATGGTCTGGAGTCTGAGGACCACGAAGGAGATCTGTGGCTTCGTCTCCTAGGAGAGCGGTGGCGAGATCTGGATGCCCGACTCCTAGGAGAACGTGATGTGCGCCTTCTCAAAGACGGAGACCTTTGTGGAATGGCACGTCTCTCATGTCTTTCAGAGGAGTGCACTGATTGAATTATAGGAGATCTGGATCTGCTAGGAGTATGCGCCAGTGTTATCTTTTAAATCTTCCACTCCCTTATGTCCCCCAGCCATCTCGGGGAGATGTTAGTTGCAGGAGCTGGCGCCGGAACTGGTGAGGTTTCAGGAGAGACTTGCACGATCTGAAGTCCCGGGGAGGAAGAGACACTCCTGGATGTCACGACCTGGACTTCCTTCTGCGTCGAGCGGTCTCTCGACGTCACCCTAGGTCTCTTGGCAGGAGGAGACTTGTGACTGGAATGCGACCTCCTTGACGTCGATCTTCTCACCGTCGATCTGGACCGCGATCTTCCGGACCTAGATCCAGAGGGTGATGTGCGAGGTCTCGACGTCGATCTCCTCGACGGCGACCTCCTCGCCGTAGACCTCCTCGGTGACGGATGCGCCGACGTCATGCTTCTAGACGGCGAATGCCTGTGCTGACGTGTCGTCGGTGAGCGACTGTGCCTTACTGGCGTAGAGGCCCTCGGTGTTCGGCTCGACGTCGATGCGTGTGGACCTCTCGACGTCGGTGGTGTTCGACGTCGCCACAGACACTCTCGACGGCGGGCTACGACGATGCGTTGACGTCGAGCCAAGGCCACCTGCCGTCGTAGGTGAGCCAGACCTGGACCACCTACGCGTTGATGTCGACTTCTGCTTATGATGGGACTTCTCACCTGAAGTCGTTCGCTTCGACGGCGAAGGACGTCTCGACGTCGATGCTGACTCGGAGCACAAAGGTATTTTGGAAGTCGATCTGTTCCCCGACGGCATGTGAGACCGGTGTTTTCTTATCTCACCTTTCTCTTTGCGCTCCAGCCTTGATTGAGAGGAGGGCTTCTTTAAGGGATGTTCTTCTCTGCTACTTGCTGCACCCTTTCCTCTCTCCTGCATACAGTGCAGTTTAATCTTCTCCCTTTCCCTAAGGGTTCTTTTTGAAAACTTGCTGCAGAAGGAACACTGGTCTGGCTTGTGAGATGAAGGTAGACAAGCAATACAGACCGAGTGTGGGTCCGATTTAGCCATTTTTTTTCCCCACAGGCCAGGAACTTATTAAATAAAGCCGGCATTATGACAGGAAAAAATAGACAAAAATCAGAAAAACAGCAGGATTTAGTAAACCAAGTACTAAAGACGTCGAGTGAAACTAAAAAATTCCACTTTAGACCAGAAATTAGTGATAAAAAACCACTAACTGGCGATCTCAATGCTCCAGGATCCTCACAGAAGGAGCCGGAAAAAAGAACTTACCTAACTGTCACCTGTGGTGCATGATGGGAGCCTCGGGGTTCCTTGAGGTCTTGAAGGCACGGCGCCAGTTTTTCCCAATTGTTCTATATGCAGCCTCTCTAGGCTAATCTGCCTCTATGATCTTGCCTTTTTACCTTTGAAAATAAAGGCTGTGTTTTTCAAAGCAAACTGAAAGCAGTTTTCTTTATCTATATCATGAAAATATCATGGTGTACGTTTCTTTATTATTACAAATGTAAAAGTTTTACAATGCAATTGTGGCAGTTTTGAGCCTAGTAATATGTTTTCAGGCTGCATATGTATATATATGCATATTACCTATATATATGGGGCTTGTTTTCAGGACTTCGGAGCAGGGCTCTGCTTGCAGCAGGGAAGTCGAGGGTGAGTGGCAACCCTGAAGAAAGGAAGATCCACGTAAAGAGACTTAATGCACTTTTTTTAAGAACTGCCAGCGTGTTTGCGGTATGCACAACTTTAATCACTGACAACACTCCTTGCCCAGCTGGAGATTTTGTGTACCAGGACGCCAGCTTGGAGTATCAAAGTAACAATGGGTGTTGTCCTCATTTTTACATAAATGAATTTTACCTGCATGGACTGATAGCAAACACGCTTTTCACAGATTGATAAAGGCAATTATCGCCGAAACGCGTCTCTGGAGGCTAAAGTTGCCAATAAAGTTTTTGTTTGCCACACCCTCCCCTGAGTGACGGGTCTCCTTTAGAGAAAGGAAGAGGAGCATTGGAGGATATATATATATATATATATATGTGAACAAGGGCTGTCTGAGCCCGAAACAGGTCATCGTTTTGTGAGAAGGTGGTTATATATATATATATATATATATATATATATATATATATATATATATATATATATATATATATATATATATATATATATATATGTAGGAAAGTGAGTTTCTGTTGCAGTAACCCCCCCACTTTTTGCCTGATAACTGATGCACTTTTCCTTGGTGTGCCCTGGATCCCTGCCAATCAGGTACCCAGGGCCTGTGTTCCTTCCCTAAAAACTGTACTCAGCCTAAACCCAATTGGCATCTCTGGCCACAGGTAAGCCCCTGGTAAATGGTACCCTAGGTACCCAGGGCACTGTGACCAGAGAAGACCCCTAAGGGCTGCAGCACTTATTGTGCCACCCTTAGAGGCCCTGTACCCTGACACACACACACTGCCCTTGCAGGCTGAGTGTCTTGGTGCAGAACAAAACAGAGAGTCGACATGGCACACATCCCTGTGTGCCATGCCCACAAACACACTGCCCTGGCATACCTCAGTCACCCCTCTAGCTGGGTGCCCTATGCCTGGTGAGGGCACAGGTGCATGAGCCCTGTGCCCCTACAGTACCCAGGCCCATTCCTGGGCACTGTAAGTGCAGGGCTGCCATTCCGAGTATATGGTGCTGGGAGGTCGTCAGCACGTACTCCACAGCACCATGATGGCTGCACTGAAGACTGAGAAGTTTGGTATCAAACTCCTCAGCACAGTAAACCCACACTGATGCCAGTGTGGGATTTACTGTAAAATGCACGTCAGAGGGCAACTTAGAGTTACCCCTGAACCTAACCTACAATCCACGTCTTGTCTGAGGGGCTGCCTAGGCTGCCACACAGCAGACATGTTGCTGGACCCCTGGGTAGAGAGCCATCCGCTCTCCCGGGCCTGCAACAATGCACGTCCTGGGTGAGGTGCTAGGCCCCCTCCCCCAGGATGGGCAGGGGAAGCTTCAAAGGCATTCCGCCTTTGTGAGCTTCCCAGACCACTTGCTGTACTCAGCAACTGGTCCCCACCGGTTCCTCCCCCATCCTGGTGGGAAGACTGGAGGGAAACACCAAGGGAGGAAAGGGGTGTGCCACCCTCTGCCAACCCCACCCCTCAGGTGGGGGAGGCGAGGTGAAGCACATCTCCGGGCTCTCGCCATCTTGAAGATGGGGAGCCCTGCCCAATCAGGACTAGGCTCCTGCCCCCTCCCACAGGAGAGTGGCAGGATAGGGGGTGTACTCACCCCAGGGCAGGGACCCATTGGTCCCTGCCCTTTACCTACCTGTAACGCCCATAAATCTAGTATTTAGGGGCACCCTGAACCTTCCTTCCTTAGATTCCCGCAACCTAAGAAGAAAAAGGACGAAAGAAGACGCCCAGCAGAGGGAGACTGCAGAGAACAACTGACTTGGCCCCAGCCCTACCGGCCCGTCTGCAGTTTCCAGAGATCCTGCGCCAAAAATAGTCTTGTCCTGCAGCCAGCGACCTCCAGAACCCCAGGGAGGACTGACTGCCTTCAACAAAGACCGGATCTCCTGTGAACAGCAGCTCTGTTCAAAAGAAACACCAAACAAAGACTCCGAGCCTGCTGAGGAGAAAGAAACCCGACGCCTGGAACCACCACTGCACCCGTCGCCTACAGCCCGAGTTCAAGTGGCCCACCGGTCCCAGCGAGGTCCCCAGCTCTCCAGAGTCCGAGTCCACCGTGGGTTGACCCCTCCAGGACTCCCCGACGTCGCCTGCAGCCTCTGCACGGAGAACCCCCAACCGCGAGTGGCCCGGTAAGGTGAAATCCGACCTCAAAAGACACCCCTGCATCCAGACGCCCTGCGCCCTGGAGAAAGGAACCCGAGGTGCACCTACGTCCCCGAGCCCTCCAACTTACCTGCCCAGCTGTTGGTTCCTCCTGGAAGTCTTCCTGGACCGAGCCTGCAGCTGAAAACCAAAACCGAAAATTTCCATTGAAATCAACAGGGCACCCGACCTCAAAACAGCACTCTGCACCCGGCCGCCCTAGTGCCGCTGAGGGTGCCTCTTTGGTGCTAACTTGGTCCCCAACGTGCCCTGAGCTTAACCCTAGGAGCTTTGCTCCCACAACCCCGTGGCCTGCTTGCCAGCCGCCACCAACCGGAGTCCCCTATCCTCCATAGGATAACATTGGGCCTCAACACTCTGCACCCGGCCGCCCTAGTGCCGCTGAGGGTGCAACAACAGTGCATCACTGACCCTGGGAGACCCCTGAGTCTAACCCCAGAACCCTAACTCAAAAGACCGATTACTTACCTCGAGACCGATAACTCATTTTTCCTCATAGGATAACATGGACACTTTTTCTTCCAAAAAGTTTCTAAGTGTCGACTTTTGAAAACAAGAATATTCTTTAAAAATCGTACAGACTACCAAAACGTAATTACTTACCTGTTTTAAGTAAATGTCCCAGGGCTGAACCTAGGAGTCCAGCACTGGATTACAAAAGTAACGTTAAAAGTAACTTACCGGCGAATTGAATTTTCTTACATAGGGATCCATTGACTGGTTTTCTGTGAAATTTCTTCCAAGTGTCCACTTTTGAAATACCAAAATATTGCTTAAAAATCACAACAGTAACGAATTCCGAATTACTCACCTACTATCAGGAGAGACCTCAGTACTGCATCTTTTAGTCCAGTACCGACCATGAAAAGTAATTTTTACCGTACTTACCAGTAACTGGAAATTCCTCTCATAGGATATCATTGCCTGCTTTTTGTTGAAAAAGTTTCTAAGTGTCGATTTCTGAATCATACAAATATTCTTTAAAAATCGTACAAACTACAAAAACGTAATTACTTACCTGTTTTAAGTAAATGTCCCAGTGCTGAACCTAGGAGTCCAGCACTGGATTACAAAAAGTAACGTAAACATACTTTGCTTGCAAACTGTATTTCCTTCCCTAGGATAACATTGGTAATTTTACCCAGAAAAGTTTCTAAGTGTCAACTTTTGAAATACAGTAATATTCCTCAAAAATCACTACCATAACCAAAACGCTTTTTCTCACCTGTTTACAGGAAGTGTCCCAGGACTGAATCCAAGATCCAGTCCCGTGGTTAGAAAAGTAATCCAAAAAGTAATCTATTGCATTTAACCAGAAATTTCCATTGAGCTCAATGTATAATTGTGTTTAAAATTGTGTTGCATATTGCAACAACTGTAACTATTGCATTCAAAAGTCTATTGCCAATTGAACAGTAGTTAACTAAAGCATCTCATTCTGAGAAAGTATATTTTGACACCCATTGTTGGTTCTAAAATAAAACAACTATATTTTTATATACAAACCATTGGCCTAGAGTTCAGTTCTTGAGTGTGTGGCTTCATTTGCTGACTGAGTGTGTACAACAAATGCTTTACACTGTCCTCTGATACTGCCTTACTGCTCGACCAAGCTACCACTTTAGAGAGTAAGGTTATATCTAACTTTAGCCTCTGCCAAACCTCTGGGGACTGTGGACTCTGTGCACACTGAACCTTACTTGGGTGCAGTATATACAGAGCCACTTTCTTACATTGGTGGATCAGCGGTGGGATACAAACTTGCATTGTTGGACTACTTGGTTACCATCTGATCACACGACAGAACTCTTAAATTGCCTTTAGAATTCTGATTTTTTCAAATTGGCATTTTTTACCAAATTACTAAAAGTCTTGTTAGGGCCTTGCTTAAGTTCCTTTAAAATTGTAGAAAATAAAAAGTCACTATAGTCAAGGGTAGAGGGGTTAGAACTTTTGTTAGAATGTCTCAAGAAAACAACCCAGCTATTAGTGAAAATAATAATGACATACAGGACATGGTTGAGGAGCTCGACCTCACCCCTTATCTTCATTTGTCTTTCAAAGAGATAAGGTCCTTATGCAAACTAAAAATATACCAATGGGCCAGCATCCAACCAAACAAGGGCTCCAGGAGCTCCTGGCTGAGTATGCTAAGGCCCACCCCTCTGAGCATGGTGATGACCACGCAGAGGAGGAAAGGAGTGAGGAGGATGGGGATGGTAACCCACCTCCACCACTTCCTAGGGAAGACAGGGTCACTGCACCCTTATTTCCAAGAGTAAACCTCTGGGGACCTAGGGGCCACTCTAGGTGGTTCAGGTCCCAGAGAGGACACTGAGGATAGCCTTAGTGAGGAGGACCACCTTTAGCAAGGTTGGCCAAAAGACTGGACCTAGAGACCAGACTCCTGGCTCTAGAGAAGGAAAGACAGGAGATGGGTTTAGCACCCATCAATGGTGGCAGCAATACTAAAACTAAGGATAGGGAGGAAACTTCTGATCCTAAAATCCCCAAAGGGATTGTCCCTAAATTTGAGGAAGGTGATGACATCACCAAATGGTTCACAGCCTTTGAGAGGGCTTGTGAAATAAGAAAAGTAAAGAAACCTCTCTGGGGGCACTCCTGTGGGAACTGTTCTCTGGTAACTGCAGAGACAGGCTTCTGACCCTCTCTGGGCCAGATGCAGGGTCCTATGACCTCATGAAGAATACTCTGATTGAGGGATTTGGGCTCACTACTGAGGAGTATAGAATTAGATTCAGGGGGCTCACAAAACCCAGACCCAGTCCTGGATTGACTTCGTGAGACTACTCAGTAAAGACACTGGATGGTTGGTTAGCTGGACATAATGTGCAGGATTTTCCTGGACTTTACAATTTGTTTATGAAGGAACACATACTAAGTAATTGCACAAACGAAAAGTTGCATCAGCATTTGGTAGACCTAGGTCTAATTTCTCCCCAAGAATTGGGAAAGAAGGCAGACCACTGGGTCAGAACAAGGGTAACTAGGACATCCACTGGGGTGACCAAAAGAAAGGGGTCACAAAGCCTCCCCAGAAGAAAGATAGTGAACCCTTAAGGATAAAAGTAAGGAGTCCCAGGCAGCCCCCAAAAACCTGTCCAGGAGGGTGGGCCCAAAGACACCTCACAAACTAAACCAGGGTACCAAGGTAAGAATTGGGATCCCAACAGAATATGGTGTCACAACTGTCAGAAGTCAGGACACCACACCAAGGACCCTAGCTGTCCTAAAAACAAGATCCCTAGTACAGCCCCAGGGGTGACTAGTGTAGCCCCAGGAGTTGCCAGTGTAGCTCTGGAGGAAGGGTCCTCAGATGAGGAAGTCCTCCTAGCTTTCAACTGGAAAATGGGCCCAAGAGGTAAGCTGAGATCCCAGAGGGGAGTAGACACTTCCACCGCCTACTGGTGAATGGAATCCCAGCCACTGCCCTGAGAGATACCTGTGCCAGTCACACTGTGGTGCATGACAGGTTGGTACTCCCACACCAGTATGTCCCAGGGGAATCAAGGAGAGTAAGGGCTGTCCCAGGGGAGTCACTGTTAGGCCTGTGGCTGTAGTGCCCCTAGTCATAGCTGGGTCCCTTAGATGGAGAAAGGTGGTAGTCAGTAAAGACCTCCCCCTTGATTGTCTCCTGGGGAATGACCACTTAGAGGTGGACCTGAGCCAAAGAGAGGCACTGGCCCAATGCCAGGCCTCACCCAAGAAACTTGGGGGCTCAACCTGCAGTCAGTGCAGCTGAGCCCCAAAAGAGTAAAAAGGAACAGGGTAGGAAAGGTGGGCAACTGTTAGCCACAGTCCCAGAGGGCCAGGGAGATTCTATCCCAGTGAGGGAAAACTCCAGAAGTGGCCCTGGTAAAGCCCCCTAGCCAACAAGAAGACCTGACTAGTCAGGCAACTGTCCAGCCTGGAGTTGGTGGCTCCTCAGCTGGCAGAACAAAGGGTGGAGGAAGGGTGCTCACTACAAAGTTTAGTGACCCCCACCCTAAAGCAACAGGCAGACAGCCAGGACCCAAAGAGACCTGTAAGATAGCCCCTTCACTTGCCAGACAGGAGCTAAAGGTGTGGTTCTGGGCACTGACAGCTGTCAGCAGCCTCTGCTGGGTGTTAGCCTTCATGGCAGCCCTATCCTTGGCATGGTGGCCTAACCCCCTGCCAAATAACAAGCTAGGCCCCTGACCCTATTGGTCATGGTGGGGTTGCTCAAACTGTGGGTGACCTCTGTGGGTAAGCTGGGCTTTGCCCTGGCTAAGTTAGGACTTTGCAGAGGTGGGCACCTCTGAACCCAAACTTAAAAGATGGGGTGAAGACACTAAAGAGCAAGGAGAGGAGCTTTGGGAATTAGGTCCTGAAACTGATGAGGTAGGCCAGCTCCCCAAAGGGACTGACCTGGACAGAAGGATATAAGGCGGAGTAGGCCCTGCAACTTTCAAACCACTTCCCCAACTCTTCCTCGCCTGAAAGACTAGACAGGCTCTCCCAGCGTTGGCTGAGTCTCCTGGCCTTTGGGCTGGGGGCTTGTGTAGGAAAGTGGGTTTCTGTTGCAGTAACCCCCACTTTTTGCCTGATAACTGATGCACTTTTCCTTGGTGTGCCCTGGATCCCTGCCAATCAGGTACCCAGGGCCTGTGTTCCTTCCCTAAAAACTGTACTCAGCCTAAACCCAACTGGCATCTCTGGCCACAGGTAAGCCCCTGGTAAATGGTACCCTAGGTACCCAGGGCACTGTGACCAGAGAAGACCCCTAAGGGCTGCAGCACTTATTGTGCCACCCTTAGAGGCCCTGTACCCTGACACACACACACTGCCCTTGCAGGCTGAGTGTCTTGGTGCAGAACAAAACAGAGAGTCGACATGGCACACATCCCTGTGTGCCATGCCCACAAACACACTGCCCTGGCATACCTCAGTCACCCCTCTAGCTGGGTGCCCTATGCCAGTGGTGAGGGCACAGGTGCATGAGCCCTGTGCCCCTACAGTACCCAGGCCCATTCCTGGGCACTGTAAGTGCAGGGCTGCCATTCCGAGTATATGGTGCTGGGAGGTCGTCAGCACGTACTCCACAGCACCATGATGGCTGCACTGAAGACTGAGAAGTTTGGTATCAAACTCCTCAGCACAGTAAACCCACACTGATGCCAGTGTGGGATTTACTGTAAATGCACGTCAGAGGGCAACTTAGAGTTACCCCCTGAACCTAACCTACAATCCACGTCTTGTCTGAGGGGCTGCCTAGGCTGCCACACAGCAGACATGTTGCTGGACCCCTGGGTAGAGAGCCATCCGCTCTCCCGGGCCTGCAACAATGCACGTCCTGGGTGAGGTGCTAGGCCCCCTCCCCCAGGATGGGCAGGGGAAGCTTCAAAGGCATTCCGCCTTGTGAGCTTCCCCAGACCACTTGCTGTACTCAGCAACTGGTCCCCACCGGTTCCTCCCCCATCCTGGTGGGAAGACTGGAGGGAAACACCAAGGGAGGAAAGGGGTGTGCCACCCTCTGCCAACCCCACCCCTCAGGTGGGGGAGGCGAGGTGAAGCACATCTCCGGGCTCTCGCCATCTTGAAGATGGGGAGCCCTGCCCAATCAGGACTAGGCTCCTGCCCCCTCCCACAGGAGAGTGGCAGGATAGGGGTGTACTCACTCCCAGGGCAGGGACCCATTGGTCCCTG
Source organism: Calotriton arnoldi (assembly GCA_963921515.1). Classification (NCBI taxonomy): domain Eukaryota; kingdom Metazoa; phylum Chordata; class Amphibia; order Caudata; family Salamandridae; genus Calotriton; species Calotriton arnoldi. The sequence goes on along the minus strand of CAWUFW010000005.1, from coordinate 5,006,188 downwards.
CCCTTTACCTACCTGTAACGCCCCTAAATCTAGTATTTAGGGGCACCCTGAACCTTCCTTCCTTAGATTCCCGCAACCTAAGAAGAAAAAGGACGAAAGAAGACGCCCAGCAGAGGAGACTGCAGAGAACAACTGACTTGGCCCCAGCCCTACCGGCCCGTCTGCAGTTTCCAGAGATCCTGCGCCAAAAATAGTCTTGTCCTGCAGCCAGCGACCTCCAGAACCCCAGGGAGGACTGACTGCCTTCAACAAAGACCGGATCTCCTGTGAACAGCAGCTCTGTTCAAAAGAAACACCAAACAAAGACTCCGAGCCTGCTGAGGAGAAAGAAACCCGACGCCTGGAACCACCACTGCACCCGTCGCCTACAGCCCGAGTTCAAGTGGCCCACCGGTCCCAGCGAGGTCCCCCAGCTCTCCAGAGTCCGAGTCCACCGTGGGTTGACCCCTCCAGGACTCCCCGACGTCGCCTGCAGCCTCTGCACGGAGAACCCCCAACCGCGAGTGGCCCGGTAAGGTGAAATCCGACCTCAAAAGACACTCCCTGCATCCAGACGCCCTGCGCCCTGGAGAAAGGAACCCGAGGTGCACCTACGTCCCCGAGCCCTCCAACTTACCTGCCCAGCTGTTGGTTCCTCCTGGAAGTCTTCCTGGACCGAGCCTGCAGCTGAAAACCAAAACCGAAAATTTCCATTGAAATCAACAGGGCACCCGACCTCAAAACAGCACTCTGCACCCGGCCGCCCTAGTGCCGCTGAGGGTGCCTCTTTGGTGCTAACTTGGTCCCCAACGTGCCCTGAGCTTAACCCTAGGAGCTTTGCTCCCACAACCCCGTGGCCTGCTTGCCAGCCGCCACCAACCGGAGTCCCCCTATCCTCCATAGGATAACATTGGGCCTCAACACTCTGCACCCGGCCGCCCTAGTGCCGCTGAGGGTGCAACAACAGTGCATCACTGACCCTGGGAGACCCCTGAGTCTAACCCCAGAACCCTAACTCAAAAGACCGATTACTTACCTCGAGACCGATAACTCATTTTTCCTCATAGGATAACATGGACACTTTTTCTTCCAAAAAGTTTCTAAGTGTCGACTTTTGAAAACAAGAATATTCTTTAAAAATCGTACAGACTACCAAAACGTAATTACTTACCTGTTTTAAGTAAATGTCCCAGGGCTGAACCTAGGAGTCCAGCACTGGATTACAAAAGTAACGTTAAAAGTAACTTACCGGCGAATTGAATTTTCTTACATAGGGATCCATTGACTGGTTTTCTGTGAAATTTCTTCTAAGTGTCCACTTTTGAAATACCAAAATATTGCTTAAAAATCACAACAGTAACGAATTCCGAATTACTCACCTACTATCAGGAGAGACCTCAGTACTGCATCTTTTAGTCCAGTACCGACCATGAAAAGTAATTTTTACCGTACTTACCAGTAACTGGAAATTCCTCTCATAGGATATCATTGCCTGCTTTTTGTTGAAAAAGTTTCTAAGTGTCGATTTCTGAATCATACAAATATTCTTTAAAAATCGTACAAACTACAAAAACGTAATTACTTACCTGTTTTAAGTAAATGTCCCAGTGCTGAACCTAGGAGTCCAGCACTGGATTACAAAAGTAACGTAAACATACTTTGCTTGCAAACTGTATTTCCTTCCCTAGGATAACATTGGTAATTTTACCCAGAAAAGTTTCTAAGTGTCAACTTTTGAAATACAGTAATATTCCTCAAAAATCACTACCATAACCAAAACGCTTTTTCTCACCTGTTTACAGGAAGTGTCCCGGGACTGAATCCAAGATCCAGTCCCGTGGTTAGAAAAGTAATCCAAAAGTAATCTATTGCATTTAACCAGAAATTTCCATTGAGCTCAATGTATAATTGTGTTTAAAATTGTGTTGCATATTGCAACAACTGTAACTATTGCATTCAAAAGTCTATTGCCAATTGAACAGTAGTTAACTAAAGCATCTCATTCTGAGAAAGTATATTTTGACACCCATTGTTGGTTCTAAAATAAAACAACTATATTTTTATATACAAACCATTGGCCTAGAGTTCAGTTCTTGAGTGTGTGGCTTCATTTGCTGACTGAGTGTGTACAACAAATGCTTTACACTGTCCTCTGATACTGCCTTACTGCTCGACCAAGCTACCACTTTAGAGAGTAAGGTTATATCTAACTTTAGCCTCTGCCAAACCTCTGGGGACTGTGGACTCTGTGCACACTGAACCTTACTTGGGTGCAGTATATACAGAGCCACTTTCTTACAATATATATATATATATATATATATATATATATATATATATATATATATATATTTTTTTTTATATATATATTATTTGTTATTGCTCCGGGGTCCCCGTGCGTGGGCGGGACCATTCAGTGCTTATGACTTTGATGAGTATCCCCTGGAAGAGAAGGCTGATTACCCATTTGTCGGTTGTTATGAATTACCAAATGGGGAGAGATTGTTGAAGACTTCCCCCGACAGGTGTTAAGTAATTGGGGGGGGAAGTGTGGGCAAGTCAGTGCTTATTGGGGAAAGGGGTGCTACGGGGTGTGGCACCCTTACCCCTACCCTTAGAGTTGCTTCCTCTATATCCTCCTCTATAGAAACCTCTTAAGGATGAGGATTGGTTGTTGCATTTGTAAGAGGAAGCACTGGGGTCTGAGGATATGGTCTTAGACCCTGCCCGATAAAAGGAGCGGCGAAAGGAGCCTCTATTCGAAGGAGACTGGAGTGCTCCTATGGACTTTGCAACTTCAGTGTCTTTTTTCATCTTTTCACGAGCCTGATCGACTTCAGGACCAAAAAGATGTTCCTTGTCAAAGGGAGTGTTTAGGATGAATTGTTGAACTTCGGGTTTAAACCCAGAAATTCTAAGCCATGCATGCCTTCTAAAGAGAATGCTGGTATTGACCTCTCTAGCTGCGGTGTCAGCAGCGCCGAGAGCACACCTAATTTAAGAGTTGGAAATTAGCCTGCCCTACTGAACCAATTCATGAGCTTTAGCCTTGAATTTTTCCGGGAGATATTGGAGCAGTTGCTCCATTTCATCCCTGTCGTACCTAGCTAGTAGGCCCGGTGTATTTGCGATTCGCCAGTGATTGGCGGCTTGAGCAGCTACACGCTTTCCTGAAGCATCTATGAGCTTAGATTCTTTGTCTGGGGTGGTGCATCACCAGAAGTTTGAGAATTAGCTTTTTTGCGAGCATTGGACACTACCAGGGAGTCAAGAGGCAGTTGCCCTTTGATAAATACAGGGTCAGACGGTGAAGGTATATATATATATATATATATATATATATATATATATATATATATATATATATACTATCCAACAACAGCTTACACGGCACTCTCCTTGGTACAAAAATATATCTTTATTGAGACCTCCTTCTCCGCCACCTACGCGTTTCGAACACAAAGTTCTTGTTCACGGTAGTATACGAAGTCCTACTTCGATTTCCAACCTTTTATACATAGTCTCCACGTAGCCCATAATGAGGCATTGTGGGACAGGTAGTTTTACATATGTTACAATTACTTTTTTTATATATTTATTTCTTTTACCCAAACAAAATGTTGCAAGAAAAAGATGTTAATTATATAAGCCATTATTTTACATTCACATCTTGTACATAGCATAGCACACATTGGGCAAATCCTATCAAGTATTCATTACATTTAACTTCTGAAGATTGTCCGTTTTTACAGAACAACTCATCCATTTAAAGGAAATCATGACTTGGTGTCCCATATGTTTGCGGGCTAAGTGCCCCACTGCCTTACAGACAGTTTAAACAGATGCTACTAAGTTAGGCTTATTAAAAAGAAACTACTTGCAACACAATAATAATCCAATACCGGCTACGTGTTCTCTTAAAATCTAAATCACATTCTAATTCGAGGAAAACAAACAACTATATGGAGAATTGATATCTCTAAAATATACTCATTGAAAATCTGTATCTCAAAAGCTGAACCAAATATTTACAAATGTATATACATTTCTTCGTCCCCATTGAGCCCAAGGGGGACCTTGGTTTTAAAACGAATAATCAGTTTTGATTCCATGCGTCTCAACTTGAGTACTCGATTTCCTCCTCTCTCATGTGGGGGAATTGTAACCAATCCTGAATATTTCATGTCTAACCATGTCCGATTGGCATGTGTCTTCATATGCTTGGCAAGAGCATAAGTTGCATCTTCATTTTGTACAGCTCTTATGTGTTCTAATATACGTTTTTTCAAAGAACATTTGGTACTTCCGATGTATCTTTTCCCACAAAAACACTCTAAGAGGTATACAACATAGGTTGATTCACAGGTGATTTTTTCTTTAATTTCAAAGACTCTGTCCCTTGGATCTTTAAGCGATTTCAGATTTTTCCCAATCTTACATGCTTTGCATGTTATACATTTTCCAAAGCCTAGTTGTTTCGTTCCTAACCATGTTGTTTTCTTCTCACTCTCAAAATGGCTTCTTATAATTGTATCAGATATAGACGGAGCTTTCCTATATGTTATCATCGGTCGATTGCCTAAATCCTTCCCGATGTCAGGATCCCTTCTAAGTACATTCCAATATTTTGTCAGGATTTTTTGAATTTTGTAGCTCTCTTTGCTGTACGTTAAAATCAATCGTGGTTTTTCATCTTCCACGGTTGTTTCTTGTGATTTACCACTCACCAATGTTTGTGCTCTGCTTTTTTGTCTTGCTCTCTTTTCCCCTTCTGTACATCCTTATATTTATATCCTCTCTGAAGGAAACGTGAAGTTGTTTCTTCAAACGTCTTTTCCATTTCCGATGGTTCAGAGCAGTTGCGTTTCATCCTTATAAACTCTCCATAGGGGATATTCTTTATAAGGGATTGAGGGTGAAAGCTTGATCCGTGGAGAAGACTATTTGTGGCTGTCTTTTTCCTAAAAACAGTCGTCTGGATCTTGTTTTCTTTTATGTAAACTTTCGTATCCAGAAACTCAATTTCTGTGGGATGAATGTTATGGGTACATTTTAAACCCACCTCATTGTTATTTAGAATTGCCAAATAGGTTAAAAATTCCGCTTCAGTTCCTCTCCATAGTAGAAAAAGATCATCAATGAAGCGTAGCCATAAGGCTACCCTCATTGTATGGGAATCATTCTCTTCTCTCCAAGCTATGCTCCTCTCCCACCACCCCATCATGAGATTAGCATAACTTGGAGAAAAGGAAACTCCATGGCAGTGCCACAGCTCTGGGAGTACATTTTTTTATTAAAAAGATAAATGTTATTTTTCAAACACAGTTCCATCATATCCAATAGCATGGTTGTATGTTTTTGTTCCCCTATTGGTCGTGGTTTTAAAAAATATGTGGTTGCTTGTATCCCGACATTGTGTTTAATGGAGGTATATAATGACAACGTCTATTGTGACTAAGAGGTAGTCCGGCTGCCATGTCGTCTCCATAAGTATCCTCAAAAAGTCACCTGTGTCCTTAATATATGAACTGAGTGTTGGTACTATTGGTGATAAAAAATTGTCCACATATAATGCAACATTTTCATACAAACTTCCACAGCTAGAAATTATTGGGCGTCCTGGAGGTTTATTTAAGGTCTTATGAATCTTCGGTAAGAAGTAAATGGTCGGAACCACTGGGTTCTCCACCATCAGAAATTTTCTTTCATCATCGCTAATAAGTCCTTGTTCTTGCCAATTAGTTAGTCTTTTGTTCAGATCAATAATCAGGTCAGTTATCGGATTGTTTTTCAAAATCTGGTAATTTGTGGTGTTATTCAATTGCCGCATGGCCTCATTCACATAATCTTGTTTATCCATTATTACCAGATTCCCACCTTTGTCAGCTGGCTTGATTTCTATTAAAACGTTGTTTTTAAAGAATTAAGCGCCTCACGTTCTTTTACGGATAAATTCTCCTTTTGTTCTGTTTCACATTATCCATGCCATCTATTTCTGCCACTACCAAATCATGGAATCTATCCACCTTGTTCCCCGGATGTAATGCAGGACAGAATTTTGATTTGCTTTTAAACTTTGTTCTTGATTGTTGAGTCATAGTTACTCCCATTTCATTCAATACTTGGCTGTCTGAAAGATCAGTTGTAGTTAGATTATGTACTAGTTCATAAGCTGTTCTTAAATGGGGTATGTCACCCACAGTATAGGATGCCTGTTGTTCATTTGTTGAAACGGTTGGTCTATCAGTGGTGGATCTAGGCAGTATTTTTGTGAAATACTTTTTTAGCTTTAATTTTCGGACATATTTATATATGTCAATTTTCGTTTCCACTAGATCATGATGTCTTTCTGGACAAAAAGTTAGACCTTTGTTCATGAGTGTGCGTTCAGCTGTTGTAAGTTGATATCTTGAGAGATCTTGATATATTATCTTCAATAAGATAATATATCAAGATCAACAACAACCCAGGTCCCGGGGACGAGGACGTGGAACCGGAAAAACGAGGTCAAGGGGAAGAGGAAGAGGTGCACCCATCTTCAGGGAAGAAAACGTAAGACCAGAAGAAGCTCAAGAAAGAGGAAGGGGCTATCATCTACGGAACCGGACAGTAATGAAATATTAAAACATACCGCAAAGACGAACAAACAGGATCTCATCGTCAATCTCTCAAGATATCAACTTACAACAGCTGAACGCACACTCATGAACAAAGGTCTAACTTTTTGTCCAGAAAGACATCATGATCTAGTGGAAACGAAAATTAACATATATAAATATGTCTGAAAATTAAAGCTTAAAAAGTATTTCACAAAAATACTGCCTAGATCCACCACTGATAGACCAACCGTTTCAACAAATGAACAACAGGCATCCTATACTGTGGGTGACATACCCCATTTAAGAACAGCTTATGAACTAGTACATAATCTAACTACAACTGATCTTTCAGACAGCCAAGTATTGAATGAAATGGGAGTAACTATGACTCAACAATCAAGAACAAAGTTTAAAAGCAAATCAAAATTCTGTCCTGCATTACATCCGGGGAACAAGGTGGATAGATTCCATGATTTGGTAGTGGCAGAAATAGATGGCATGGATAATGTGAAACAGAACAAAAAGGAGAATTTATCCGTAAAAGAACGTGAGGCGCTTAATTCTTTAAAAAACAACGTTTTAATAGAAATCAAGCCAGCTGACAAAGGTGGGAATCTGGTAATAATGGATAAACAAGATTATGTGAATGAGGCCATGCGGCAATTGAATAACACCACAAATTACCAGATTTTGAAAAACAATCCGATAACTGACCTGATTATTGATCTGAACAAAAGACTAACTAATTGGCAAGAACAAGGACTTATTAGCGATGATGAAAGATGATGGTGGAGAACCCAGTGGTTCCGACCATTTACTTCTTACCGAAGATTCATAAGACCTTAAATAAACCTCCAGGACGCCCAATAATTTCTAGCTGTGGAAGTTTGTATGAAAATGTTGCATTATATGTGGACAATTTTTTATCACCAATAGTACCAACACTCAGTTCATATATTAAGGACACAGGTGACTTTTTGAGGATACTTATGGAGACGACATGGCAGCCGGACTACCTCTTAGTCACAATAGACGTTGTGTCATTATATACCTCCATTAAACACAATGTCGGGATACAAGCAACCACGTATTTTTTAAAACAACGACCAATAGGGGAACAAAAACATACAACCATGCTATTGGATATGATGGAACTGTGTTTGAAAAATAACATTTTTCTTTTTAATAAAAAAATGTACTCCCAGAGCTGTGGCACTGCCATGGGAGTTTCCTTTTCTCCAAGTTATGCTAATCTCATGATGGGGTGGTGGGAGAGGAGCATAGCTTGGAGAGAAGAGAATGATTCCCATACAATGAGGGTAGCCTTATGGCTACGCTTCATTGATGATCTTTTTCTACTATGGAGAGGAACTGAAGCGGAATTTTTAACCTATTTGGCAATTCTAAATAACAATGAGGTGGGTTTAAAATGTACCCATAACATTCATCCCACAGAAATTGAGTTTCTGGATACGAAAGTTTACATAAAAGAAAACAAGATCCAGACGACTGTTTTTAGGAAAAAGACAGCCACAAATAGTCTTCTCCACGGATCAAGCTTTCACCCTCAATCCCTTATAAAGAATATCCCCTATGGAGAGTTTATAAGGATGAAACGCAACTGCTCTGAACCATCGGAAATGGAAAAGACGTTTGAAGAAACAACTTCACGTTTCCTTCAGAGAGGATATAAATATAAGGATGTACAGAAGGGGGAAAAGAGAGCAAGACAAAAAAGCAGAGCACAAACATTGGTGAGTGGTAAATCACAAGAAACAACCGTGGAAGATGAAAAACCACGATTGATTTTAACGTACAGCAAAGAGAGCTACAAAATTCAAAAAATCCTGACAAAATATTGGAATGTACTTAGAAGGGATCCTGACATCGGGAAGGATTTAGGCAATCGACCGATGATAACATATAGGAAAGCTCCGTCTATATCTGATACAATTATAAGAAGCCCTTTTGAGAGTGAGAAGAAAACATGGTTAGGAACGAAACAACTAGGCTTTGGAAAATGTATAACATGCAAAGCATGTAAGATTGGGAAAAATCTGAAATCGCTTAAAGATCCAAGGGACAGAGTCTTTGAAATTAAAGAAAAAATCACCTGTGAATCAACCTATGTTGTATACCTCTTAAGAGTGTTTTTGTGGGAAAAGATACATCGGAAGTACCAAATGTTCTTTGAAAAAACGTATATTAGAACACATAAGAGCTGTACAAAATGAAGATGCAACTTATGCTCTTGCCAAGCATATGAAGACACATGCCAATCGGACATGGTTAGACATGAAATATTCAGGATTGGTTACAATTCCCCCACATGAGAGAGGAGGAAATCGAGTACTCAAGTTGAGACGCATGGAATCAAAACTGATTATTCGTTTTAAAACCAAGGTCCCCCTTGGGCTCAACGGGGACGAAGAAATGTATATACATTTGTAAATATTTGGTTCAGCTTTTGAGATACAGATTTTCAATGAGTATATTTTAGAGATATCAATTCTCCATATAGTTGTTTGTTTTCCTCGAATTAGAATGTGATTTAGATTTTAAGAGAACACGTAGCCGGTATTGGATTATTATTGTGTTGCAAGTAGTTTCTTTTTAATAAGCCTAACTTAGTAGCATCTGTTTAAACTGTCTGTAAGGCAGTGGGGCACTTAGCCCGCAAACATATGGGACACCAAGTCATGATTTCCTTTAAATGGATGAGTTGTTCTGTAAAAACGGACAATCTTCAGAAGTTAAATGTAATGAATACTTGATAGCATAGCACACATTGGGCAAATCCTATGTACAAGATGTGAATGTATAATAATGGCTTATATAATTAACATCTTTTTCTTGCAACATTTTGTTTGGGTAAAAGAAATAAATATATAAAAAAGTAATTGTAACATATGTAAAACTACCTGTCCCACAATGCCTCATTATGGGCTACGTGGAGACTATGTATAAAAGGTTGGAAATCGAAGTAGGACTTCGTATACTACCGTGAACAAGAACTTTGTGTTCGAAACGCGTAGGTGGCGGAGAAGGAGGTCTCAATAAAGATATATTTTTGTACCAAGGAGAGTGCCGTGTAAGCTGTTGTTGGATAATACTTAATGCGAGAGGTGGTCCTGTCTCGCCACGAGCACCAGCTGGAGGGTGCTCCCCCGAAAAGGACCGTGTTTGTTGAATATATATATATATATATATATATATATATATATATATATATATATATATATATATATATATATATATATATATATATTTTTTTTTTTTTTAATCGACTCTAGGAGCCAGAATGCTTGCTCGCACAGGGTCTTTGAAGATGTCATTTGCATGCCTCATCATGCCCTTCAGCATAGGGAGTGTCTGGCTTGACCAGTGTGTGGACCCAAGTATTTCGAATAAAAAGTCCTCTTTATGTAACGCTACCCCATGGTACTCTGCTGCTCTAGCAACAAGTTCTTGATAAGCCAAATCATCATCAGGTGGGGATGGCTTTGCAGGGTAAAGGTCTGGATCAGTGTCTAATGCAAGGTCAATGGTGTAATCATACCATGGGTCTAACGGTAATTGAACATCTTCCTCATCAATATAATCCCGTCCAGGATGCGAAAGTGGGGATCCCGGAGTGTGATGTGTAGAGGATCTAAATGTGGAGAAGAGGGCAGAGGTGGAGGGGATGGCGTGGCAGGATGAGCAGGACTGGTAGCCATGTCTTTCTTCTTCATCAAAGGAATCTTGTAGAAGAAAGCTTGTGTTTAGATGGAGATTTAGCATGAATATGTCCTTGTATGCAGCTGGCTCTGTATATACTATACCAAAGTGAGGTATAGTGTGCACAGAGTCCAGTGGAACCCCAGAGGTAAAGTTAGATAGCACCTCACTCTCCATTTGTGGTAGTGTGGTCGAGCAGTAAGGCAGTATCAGAGGACAGTGTTGAGCATTTGTTGTACACACTCAGTCAGCAAATGAATTCACACACTCAAAGACTGAACTTCAGACCAATTGTTTTTGTATCAAAAATATTTTTAGTTATTTTATTTTGTAGAACCAAGCAAGCCTGGCACAGGTAAGCATTAAATACTTTACAGTAATAATGCAGTTTGTAAACAGTTTGAATTGAAATTGTATATGCACTTTGTTTTGACTTACAGGATAGTTGCAGAGAAATGCAATACTTTGTAAATACAGTACATAGACTTGAATGGGCTTTTCAGTAAATTACCAGGTAAGTTACTTTTTGGATTACTTTTCTTACACAGAGTAGTATACCTAGATACTACTCTGGGACATTTCCTGTAAACAGGTAAGTAAAATCGTTTTTGTTAAACAGTACAATTTTAAAGAATTTCTTTACGTTTTCAAACACTGAACTTTTCCAAGAAAAACAGTCAATGTTATCCTATGGAGGAAAATAGTGTTATCGGTTTTAAGGTAAGTATTTGGTAGTGGGAGTTGAGGTTCTGGGGGTAGACTCAGGGGTCCCCCAGGGTCAAGGATGCACTCTTGTTACACCCTCAGCGGCACTAGGGCGGCCGGGTGCAGAGTGCTCAGGCCCAATGTTATCCAATGGGGGATAGGGGGCTTCCGGTTGGTGGCTGCTGACGAGCAGGCCACTTGGATGTGGGAGCAAAGCTCCTGGACTTTAGCTCAGGGCAAATGGGAAACAAAGTAGCACCAAAGGTGCACCCTCAGCGGCACTAGGGCGGCCGGGTGCATGGTGCTGTTTCGACGTCAGGCGCCCTGTTTGCAATGGGGAACCTCCGGTTTGCAAAGGCACTGCAGGCTTGGGGACGAAGGTCTTCTGGGTGCGACCACCACTTCGAGAAGTAAGTTGGGGGTTGGTTAGGCACCGTTGGTTTGGCCTCCCAAGGCCGTGGGGAGTCTGGTGCGGGGGTCCCTTTTGGGGTCAGATCTTACCAGCTCCTGGTCGCGGTTGCGGGGGACCTTCCGGATTTAGGCTGGAGGCTTAAGGCAGGTCAGGGGGTCGCCGGATCGCCGGGGGGACCTCCTCGTGGTGTTTGCCCACTCGAGCTCGGGCCGTGGATGGCGGTTCCACAGTGGTGCGGATTCGCGGTGTCCGGCCAGGGCCAGAGGTTGCAGATGAACAAATCCGGTGTTCACGGGAGACAAAGTCTTTGTGGTTGAAGGCAGGCCCTCCGGGGTTTTCGATGTTGCTGGCTGCAGGACACACCGGGATTTCGCTGAAGCAGGTTCGAGGTGGAGACAGGCCGGTAGGGCTGGGGCCAAGTCAGTGGGCGTCTTCCTCTTGTTAGCTTCGGCACGGCTGTTCGGTCCTTTTCCTGTTGCAGGTTCTTGCCTGAGGAAGCAAGGTTATGGGGTGACCCTAAATACTAGATTTAGGGGCATGCAGGTAAGTAAAAGGTAGGGACCAATGGGTCCGCCCTGGGGTGGGTACACCCCCTATTATGCCACCCTCCAGTGGGAAAGGGGCATGAGCCTGTCCCTGGTTGCCTGAGTCCCCCCCCCCCATCTGCAAGATGGTGGGGACTGAGTTGTGCTTCACCTCGCCTCCCCCACCTGAGGGGTGGAGTTGGCAGAGGTGGGCACACCTCTCTCCCTCACTTGTTTTTCCCGCCGGTTCTCCCGCCCAAAGTGGGGGTCAGAACCAGTGGGGACAAGTTGCTGAAAGCAGCAAGCTGCCTGGGGAAGCTCACAAAGGCGGCAAGCCTTTGAAGATTCCCCTTCGTGAACCCTGCCCATCCTGGGGGAGGAGGCTTGCCACATCGTCCCAGAATGTGCATTGTTTCAGGCCCCAGAGAGCAGCAGGCTCTCGACCCAGGGGTCCAGAAACATGTCTGGTGATGGCAGGATTTCATTAAATCCCACACTGGCATCAGTGTGGGTTTAATGTGCTGAGAAGTTTGAAGCCAAACTTCTCAGTGTTCAGTGTAGCCATTATGGTGCTGTGGAGTTCGTAATGACAAACTCCCAGCACCATAAACTCTTAATGGCAGCACTGCACTTACAATGTCTAAGAGTGGTCTTGGACACTGTAGGGGTACAGGGCTCGTGCACCTGTAACCTCACCACTGGTATAGTGCACCCAGCTAGAGGGGTGACTGATCTATGCCAGGGCAGTGGTTTGTGGGCATGGCACACAGGGATGTGTGCCATGTCGACTCTTCACTTTGTTCTGCACCAAGACACGCAGCCTGCAAAGGCAGTGTGTGTGTGTCAGGGTACAGGGCCTCTAAGCGTGGCACAATAAGTGCTGCAGCCCTTAGAGGCCTTCTCTGGTCACAGTGCCCTGGATACCTGTGGTACCATTTACCAGGGGCTGACCTGTGGCCAGAGATGCCAATTGGGTTTAGGCTTCAATGCAGTTTTAGTGAAAGAACATAGGCCCTGATTAGCAGGAGCCCAGGGCACACTCAGTCAAAGCACATCAGCAATTCAGCAAAAAGTGGGGGCAACCATGCAGAAAGAGGGCACTTTCTCACCAGTGTCCAGCACATATTTTAAAAATTACTTCCCTGGTCACTTATACTGGCAGTAATAGGACTGACCGGCATTGGGGAATATCTGCTCATGCAGGTATGCCCTAATATGTAATATTCAGGACCCTGCCTTAGGGCAGTGTGGGATTTAATGAAAAATGCACACAGAGAAGCCCCCTGAAAACTAACCCACCACTAGTGTCCAGGCTGAGTGGCTGCTTTCAGCTGCCACCACCAGACATGTTTCTGGACCCCTGGGTCGAGAGCCTGCTGCTCTCTGGGGCCTGAAATAATGCACATCCTGGGACGAGGTGCCAAGCCTCCTCCCCCAGGATGGGCACGGTTCACGAAGGGGAAGCTTCAAAGGCTTGCCGCCTTTGTGAGCTTCCCCAGGCCACTTGCTGCTTTCAGCAACTGGTCCCCACTGGTCCCGACCCCCACTTTTGGCAGGAGAACTGGCGGGAAAAACAAGTGAGGAAGAGAGGTGTGCCCACCTCTGCCAACTCCACCCCTCAGGTGGGGGAGGCGAGGTGAAGCACAACTCCCAGTCCCAGCCACCTTGCAGATGGGGGGACTCAGCCAACCAGGGACAGGCTCATGCCCCCCTCCCACTGGAGGGTGGCATAATCGGGAGTGTATCCACCCCAGGTAAGGGACCCACTGGTCCCTGCCTTTTACCTACCTGTAATGCCCCATAATCTAGTATTTAGGGGCACCCCTGAACCTTGCTTCCCCAGACAAGAAGTAACTACAAGAAGGACCGAACAGCCGTGCAGCAGTTATCAAGAGGAAAACGCCCACTGACTTGGCCCCAGCCCTACCGGCCTGCCTCCCCCTCGAACCTGCTCATGCAAAATCCCGGTGTCTCCTGCAGCCAGCAACCTTGAAAACCCCGGAGGACCTCCCTGCCTTCAACCCCAAAGACTTTGTCTCCTGTGAACACCGGATTTGTTCATCTGCAACCTATGGCTCCGGCCGGACACCGCGAATCCGCCCCACTCGGCACCCGCCGTCCATGGCCCGAGCTCGAGTGGGCAAACACCACGAGGAGGTCACCCCGGCGATCCTGACCCGAGATCCGGCGACCCCTGACCTGCCTCAAGCCTCCAGCTAACGCCTGCAGCCTAAATCCAGAAGGTCCCCCCAACCGCGACCAGCAGCTGGTAAGAAGATCCGACCCCAAAAGGCACTCCTGCACCCGACGCCCCACGGCCTTGTGTGCCCAATCAGACAGTGCCTAACCAACCGCTAACTTCCCAACTTACCTCTCAAAGTGGTGGTCGCACCCAGAAGACCCTCGTCCCCAAGCCTGCAGTGCCTTTGCAAACCGGAGGTTCCCCATTGAAAACAACAGGGCGCCCGACATCGAAACAGCACCCGGCCGCCCAAGTGCCGCTGAGGGTGCACCTTCGGTGCTACTTTGTTTCCCCATTTGCCCTGAGCTAAAGTCCAGGAGCTTTGCTCCCACAACCAAGTGGCCTGCTTGCCAGCAGCCACCAACCGGAGGCCCCCTATCCCCCGTTGGATAACATTGGGACTCAGCACTCTGCACCCGGCAGCCCTAGTGCCGCTGAGGGTGCAACAACAGTGCATCACTGACCCTGGGGGACCCCTGAGTCTACCCCCCGAACCTCAACTCCCACTACAAAATACTTACCTCAAAACCGATAAGGAATAGTTTCATACCTGTAACTCCAGTTCTCTTGTAGGGGTATTTCCGTGATAAGTCATAAGCACTTGAATAGTCCCGCCCACGTGCGGGGACCCCCGGAGCACTTCCTTAGATCTATCTTCTTAAGTGGATATTTTTCGTCTTTCTTCAGGAAGGCCTGCAAAGACACTTAAGAGATAAAAGGACAATAATGCAGCCTAATTAACTAGGCTACACTGGCCTTTACTTCATCTTGAAGTGAAAAAAGATAGCCAGCAAACTTAAATTTTGCAACTTTTTGGAGTTTAATACACAGAGAAAACTCCTTCACAAAAGCCCTTTTTTCATGATAGAGATGAAAGGGTTGGACAGAGAAGCCCCATAGGGTTCCATTATATGTCTGAAAATAGAAGCTGTGCCTTTAAGAGTCTCCAGAGACCACCAGTATCCCATGATGCACAGCCAGTGGCAGTTACTTCAGTTCTTTTTGAAGGCGTAGAGAAGTGAATGTCTATCCTAAGTGACAAATATGTCTGTTTATTCCACCGGGGAGGAGGGAGGGTTGCTTATGACTTATCACGGAAATACCCCTACAAGAGAACTGGAGTTACAGGTAAGAAACTATTCCTTCTTTTGTAGGGGATTTCCGTGTATAGTCATAAGCACTTGAATAGACTAGCAAGCCCATCCCATCAACACACACGCGGTGGAAGGAACAGATAATTCACGTCGGATTTAAGCAAACAGGTTCCGAAGGGAAGCCGGTCCGACCTGAGCATCTGCCTTGGCATCCGTGTCCAGGCAGTAGTGTTTTGTGAATGTATGGACTGACTTCCAGGTAGCAGCCTTACAAATCTCAGAAGCAGCTTTTCCTCTGGTAGAGTGAGCCCTAGGCTTACTATCAAGAGTTTTGTTGGCTTTCTGGTAAAGAAGAATACATGAAACAATCCACCTGGAGATGGATTGCTTGGAAGTCGCTAGACCAGTACGGGAGAGCCATAGTTCACAAATAACTGATCTGATCTCCTTATATCTTTAGTTTTGTCCAAATAAAACTTCAAAACCCTTCTAACATCTAGGGAATGAAGCGATCTCTCCGCAGGAGAAGGCGGCTGCTGAAAAAATGTAGGAAGAGAAATAGTTTGATTCACATGGAAATCCGAAATTACCTTAGGAAGGAATTTCGGATGTGTTCTCATGACCACTTTAGATGAATGGAAGACCGTGTATGGTTCTATGCAACACAGTGCCTGGATTTCACTTACTCTGCGGGCAGAAGTGATAGCCACCAGGAAAGCTGTCTTCCAAGACAGATGCTGAAGAGTAGCCTTATGAATGGGTTCAAAGGGCTCTTGCATCAATCGAGAAAGAACTACATTAAGCTCCCAAGGAGGAGAAGGACGTCTGATGGGAGGAAAAACTTTCTTCAAACCTTCCAAGAAATCTCTAATAACAGGGATTTAAAAAAAGGAAGTTTGTGAAGGGCATTTTCTGTAAGCAGTCAGAACTGCTAGGTGAACCTTAATGGAAGCAAATTGAAGGCCGGATTGTGTGAGATGAAGCAAGTATGGAAGGATGACATCTTCCTGACAAGAAGTAGGATCTTCATTTTTCGATGAACACCAGAGACAGAATCTCTTCGACTTATACGCATAAGCGGAGCGTGTGGATGGCCTTTTAGCTTCCTTAAGGATGTCCATGCAGTCCTGAGGTAAGTTCAAGTGTGCATACTAACTCAGGAGCCATGCCGCCAAATTCAATGATGAGAGACTGGGGTGCTGAGGGGCGTGGAGCATTCTGAACTCTTCTATTTCTTGACGATAAATCCGGAATATGGTCAACAGATCGATATATATCCTACTTTAAAGCTGATACTCTATCACCAGAGGGCTTACGATTTAAGTTGACTCAAACACTTGAATCTCTATCTTGTGACCCTCGGTCGTCATAGAACGCCATTCTTTACATCAAATTCCACGCCATTTGACTGTCATGGAATCACCCTAAATGAAGTGACCATCCCATTGTAGAGGCATTATCCCACAACCTTTTGGGAAATATATAAAACTACATCACCTTCCCATTACAACAAGACTGTTTCTAACCAGATACCACAACATTGGTGGTTTACCCTGCACTATGGAGAAGTTTTTTATCTATCTTGGTCTTAACCATCGAACTTAAGGTCCAGAGTGAATAATAGAGAATAATAGAGAAAGTTGAGACGGGTTCACCTGACGAAGGCTTTAACGCCGAAACGCGCGTCGTGTTTTCTTTTTCATCGACCGCCAGCCTTTGAATTGCTTATTAACTCCTTCTCTAGGTTTTTAATGGAAAAATAATTTTGTACAATATTGTTTTGTGTGTTTGTGAAAAACAAATTTGTGCGTCTTGATATTTATGTATGAAAAGAATTATCAGAAAAGAATCATAAAATACACAAAAAAGAAATATATATTTGATATATGTGATGAAAATATAAAGACTATAAAGTATATAAAATAGATTAATTACAATAAAGAAATATAATTTCATAAGAAAGAACAAGTATTTCTGTAATTTCATTAGTAAACAACTCTAATGTGCACTGTTTTCACATAGATCAAGGCCTGATTTATTTCATTGTAAATGTAATATATATCTTGTGGTTTTGTTGTCTTACCCCAACTGATAGTGCCCTACAGCTAGCAAGAGTCATTATTTTTCTGTAGGGGTCCCCCTTTTTTCAAAACTGAGAGACTGGGGTGCACCATCTGTCCTCCGAATTTCGTTAGTAGGTCTGATTTGCATGGCAGCCTGAGATGTGGAAGGATAGACCGGTGAAGAAGGTCTGTGAACCACCACTGACGTGGCCACTCCGGGGCTATGAGGATCATCTTGGCCTGTGACTGAGAGTTTGATGAGGACTGCCGGGATCAGGGGGATCGGAGGAAAGGCGTAGAGAAATCTGCCTGACCAGTTGATCCATAGGGCAGTCCCCAGAGTTCTCTGTTGGTAGAACCTCGAGGCGTAGAAGTTTTGGCATTTGTTGTTTTCTGCGGTGGCGAATAAATCGATCTCTGGAGTACCCCATCTTTTGAATAAATCTCGCACCACGTCGTGGTGTAAGACCCATTCGTGATTTTCCTGAAGAAGTCTGCTTAGAGCGTCGGCCTGAGCATTTTGAACACCTGGGAGATGAGTTGCTGTCAGGTTTCTGGCTAAGAGCCACTTCCAGATGGTCTGGGCATCCCGAGATAACGGTCTGGATCTCGAGCCCCCCTGCTTGTTGAGGTAGAACATTGTTGTTGTATTATCCGTCTGGACAAGCAGGGAGTTGGCACGGAAAGATGGCTGAAAGGCTTTCAGAGCCAAATGAACTGCTCGTAGCTCTAGCAGATTGATGTGGTAAGTGGATTCCTTCGTGGACCATTTGCCCTGAATCTGAAGGTGATCTGTATGTGCACCCCGGCCTAGAAGAGAAGCATCCGTTACTATAGTTTGCGTCGGTATCTCCTTGTGGAAGGGAATCCCTCGTAGGAGATTGTTGGGAGAACACCACCATTTGATGGACTGGAGGGCATGTCGTGACAGATAAATCCGGTTCTCCCAATCTCCTATTCTCTGGTCCCATTGGTCCTCCAGACATGTGGAGACGTGAATTCAGAGTGAGGAAGATACAAGATGCCATGGATCCCAGAAGAGAGGAGACCTTCCTCACAGTTTGAAAAGACATGGTCATGAGAGCCTGAGCCTTCTGAAGGATCGATAAGCGTCGCTCCTCCGAAGGATACACGTTTGCCATGTGATTATTGATGGTTGCTCCCAGATATTGAAGGCACTGGACAGGGGTCGAGATAGACCTCGTTTGATTGATGTGAAGACCCAAACGAAGGAGAAGGTCCGAGGTCCAATTGAAGTGTAGTTGAGCTTCCCGACACGTGGATGCCTTGATCAGCCAATCGTCTAGGTAGGGGTAGACGAACACTTTGTGCTTCCTCAAATGGGCAGCAATTACCGCGATACACTTGGAGAAGGTCCTGGGGGCTGACTTCAGGCCGAATGGGAGTACACAGTATTGATAGTGGTTGTTCCCCACTGTGAACCTCAGGAACTTTCGATGCTTCTTTATAATAGGAATGTGGAAGTATGCGTCGTGCAGGTCTATTGCGCATAACCAATCCCCCCCGGTGAAGTTGAGGGTAGATCTGGTGTAACGCCAACATTCAGAATTTTTCTCTTCGAATCCATTTGTTTGCCTTTCTTAAATCGAGAATGGGACTGAATTCGTTCTTGACCTTTTTGACCAGAAAGAACCTTGAATACAGTCCTTTTCCTCGTTGGAAAGGAGGAACAGGTTCTATTGCCCTTTTTTGTAAGAGAATGTTGGCCTCCAATTGTAATTGGCACAGTTGGAATCGTGACTGTGTTGGAGGGATTGAAGGAGGAGGGCTGATGAAACGTAGAGAGTATCCATTGTGAACAATATTCAGAACCCAATTGTCCTGTGTTATTTTGTGCCACTCTGCCGAGAAATGTTGAATACTTCCCCCTACCGGAGTGGGTAACAGAAGAGGGGGAAGATAGGATTCAGGGCTTAGAACCAGCAGGCGCCTTATTTCCTAGTGCAGGTTATTGTCCTGATCTACCTCTTGGTTGTCGTTTTTGGAAAGGTTGAAAAGACCGTTGGTACGACTGTTGTGTATTGGTCTGTCGGATTTGGTACCTTTGAAACCTCTGAGAAGAGTATCTGCGTTGAAAAGGCCGGAAAGATTTACGCTGGTCTTTGGGTTTTTCAAGACCCACAGCCTTCAGTGTCTCCATCTCAGCTTTCATACGGGCCATCTCCTCATCCGCATGAGAGCCAAACAGGGTTGTACGTGAAAAAGGTAGATTCATGATACGCTGTTGAGCTTCAGAGAGGTTAAGCGAAGCCATGAATGTCTTCTGAGTGCCACCGCGGGGCAATATCCATGTGCAGACAGCAGGGATGTGTCCGCCGCTGCACTAATAACTTGGTTAGACACCATAAGTCCTTCATTGAGGATTTCATTAAAATCCTCCCTTTTGTCCCTAGGTAGGTGTTCTGCAAATTGCTGAAGAGATTCCCTTAGTGCCCGGTCATACCTGCCCAGCAGGGCTGTGGCACTAGCAGCCTTCATAGAGGTTGTTGCTGTGTTGCATACTTTCCTCCCCACCGAATCTATCTTACGGCTCTCCTTATCAGGTGGAACTATGGATGTTGGAGCCATAGTATGATGTTCTTTAGCCGCCACTACGATGACGGAATCTGGAGTGGGGTCCGTCCGGAGAAAAGTGGGATCCTGCTCTGGAGGACGATATTTTTTCTGTAGTCTGGAAGGAGCCGATTTAGTGGAAGATGGAGTGAGAAATAATTCCATTGCCGGTTCCAATAATCCTGGCACCAGAGGTAGCAAGGGACGAGAGGCATAATTACTGCGATCGATGGAATCGGGGTGGACATCGGTATGTTCAATTTGGAAGCACCTCGTACCAAAACTTCTTGGAAAGTAGTGATGTCATCTATAGGAGAAACTCTTTGAGGAGGAGAATCCGATAATGTCGGGGAATATCTCCCAGTACTCGTCGAGGACGTATCCCTGGTGTGTCGGGAGCGAGATCTCTCATGATGTCTGTGATGAGATAGAGTTGAGGAGCGTCTATGGCTGCGAGAACGATCCCTCGCATGGGACCTAGACCTTGGTCTTGGAGGTGCTGTAGGCGGAGGCGTCTTGGTCGAAGGAGGCGGAGGAGGAGGAAGAGGAGACCGTTCATCTGGATGATGAGACGAAGAGTGAGCTGGTGATCTAGTTGGGGAATACGTTTTTGAATATTCCGAATCTGAAGAATAAAATAACCTCTTTTTACGAGCCACATGAAGGGAGGAAGGAGCTATAGATCCACCATAAGATCCAGTTTTTACCCTCAACGTCGATCTACTTGTCGACGGTGATCTTCGACGTCGTCTTGACCGAGAACTTCCTCTCGACGTCAACTGGCTCAACGTCGATCGAGTTACAGATCTACTGTCTTCTAGGCGTTGACCGCCTGTGACTCTTCGACGGCGACCGACGGTGACCTCTTGACGGTGAACGTCGATGACTTCGACGGCGAGCATCGATAACTCCTTGACGACGACCGGCGATGGTGCGTCGACGTCGATGGTGCGTCGACGTTGTCCTCGACGGCGACCTACGCGGTGTAGGGGCTCTCGACGGTGAACGAGAGAGTCTCACCCTTGGTTCCACAACCTCTTTTGCGGATCTTCTCCTCGACGTAGGACTTCGACGCCGTTTCGACCCAGAGCCCTGAGTCGACGGCGAACAGGTCGGTGCAATACCTGCTCTCGACGTCCTAGTCTTAGACGTCGACCAGGACCGGCGTCGTCTTTCAGCCCTTCTTCTCCTGGGGAGCCCCCCAGAGACTGAAGACAGAGTTCTGGTAGAGGACTGATCCTCTCCTCGCCCTGAAGTCCCACCTGCTGACTTGGCCTGCTGTTTTCTTCTTTCTTCCACACCTTGAAGCCGAATCTTCTCTCCGTCACGCAGGGTGCGCCTGGAAAAGGTTTTACAAATAGAACAGGCATCAGGAATATGAGAAGCAGGCAGGAAAGGATACACACTCTGTGAGAGTCAGATTTGGCCTTCTTTCTTCCACAGTCTGGACATTTATCAAAAAGGGATGGCATTTTTGACTGAAAACTGTGGAATTCCTGTCAGAAAAAGACAGCAAAGGGAAGAGAAAGACCAAAGACGACGAGTGAAACTGTAAATAATCAAATTCTGAAGAGATTTTTTATGAAAAACACCAAAATTGGTAGAGCTCAATGTTTCAGGGTCCTGTTAACAGGAGCCGGAAAAGAGAACTGAAGTAACTGCCACTGGCTGTGCATCATGGGATACTGGTGGTCTCTGGAGACTCTTAAAGACACAGCTTCTATTTTCAGACATATAATGGCATCCTATGGGGGCTTCTCTGTCCAACCCTTTCATCTCTATCATGAAAAAAGGGCTTTTGTGAAGGGGAGTTTTCTCTGTGTATTAAACTCCAAAAAGTGGCAAAATTTAAGTTTACTGGCTATCTTTTTTCACTTCAAGATGAAGTAATGGCCAGTGTAGCCTAGTTAATTAGGCTGCATTATTGTCCTTTTATCTCTTAAGTGTCTTTGCAGGCCTTCCTGAAGAAAGGCGAAAAATATCCACTTAAGATAGATCTAAGGAAGTGCTCCGGGGTCCCCGCACATGGGCGGGACTATTCAAGTGCTTATAACTATACACGGAAATCCCCTACAAGAGAACACTATTTTCCTGCATAGAATAACACTGACTGTTTCTCTTGGAAAAGTTTCTAAGTGTGGAGTTTCAAAACCTTAAGAAATTCTTTAAAATTGCACTAACAAAAACAATTTTACTTACCTCTTTGCAGGAAATGCCCCAGCATAGTATCCAGGTATACTACTCTGAGTAAGCAAAGTAATCTCAAAAGTAACTTACCTGTAATTTTACTGAAAAGCCCATTCAAGTCCATGTACTGTATTTACAAAATATTGCATTTCTCTGAAACCATACTGTAAGTCAAAACAAAGTGCATATACAATTTCAATTCAAACTGTTTACAAACTGCATTACTACTGTAAAGTATTTATTGCTTACCTGTGCCAGGCTTGCTTGGTTCTAGAAAATAAAAATAACTAAAAGAATATTTTCATACAAAAACAATTGGTCTGAAGTTCAGTCTGAGTGTGTGAATTCATTTGCTGACAGTGTGTACAACAAATGCTTAACACTGTCCTCTGATACTGCCTTACTGCTCGACCACACTACCACAAATGGAGAGTGAGGTGCTATCTAACTTTACCTCTGCCTACCTTTGGGATTCCACTTGACTCTGTGCACACTATACCTCACTTTGGTATAGTACATACAGATCCAGCTTCCTACAACTGGTGAAAACAAGTTCCCCAGCTACATGATGGCTTCACTGAAAATAGGAATGTTTGGTATCAAACATCTCGTATTGGTAAACCCACTGATGCCAGTGCCAGATTTACCAATGCATACACCCAGAGGGCACCTCAGAGGTGCCCCCTGAAAACCTACCAGCCTCTGCTGTACTTGACTGGTTTCTGCCAGCTTGCCACACAAGACATTGTTCTGACCTAGGGTGAAAGCCTTTTTCTCTCAGGATACCCAGAACATAAGACTGTCCGGGAAGAGGGTATAACACCCCCCTCCCACAGGATCACCAGCTGATTAGCTTTCTTGGGCCGGTGAGCTTCAAAGAAGCTGCCGCCTTTGGAATGCAAATCTGGCCCCACTCACAGGAGAGGAAGCCACCCCCCTGTCCAGAGCCCCCTTGGCATCTGGACAGGCTGGAAAATTAGATAGTCATGTAGGCATGCCACCTTCAGGCTAGTACCGCCCCTAAGGTAGGCTAAACTGAGGTGTACACGATTTTTCAGTAATAGCCATCTTTGTGATGGCAGACTTAGGAATTCTGGGACAGGGTTATGACCAATTCCCATTGGAAGTGGTCTTACAAATCCCCTAACGCCCCTAAATTCAGTATTAAGGGGAACTCAAGGCACCAGAGAAGCAGATCCTGGCAACCTAAGTAGAGAGGACACCGAAGAGCCGCAAAAGCAGAGAAGCAGCAGCTGACCTGGTACAAATGCTGCCGGCCTGTCTGCATCCCTCATCGAAAACGGCGCCAAAGTTGACTTGTCCTGCAGCTGTGACTTCAGAAACTTGGGAGCACTTCCTGCCTTCAAAAATGACTCCGGACCTTCAGTGAACAGCAGATCTGTTCTGAAGAAACTCCAAAAGAGAAGACTAAGGCCTTCGAAACCGCCAAAACCAAACACCCAAAGCCACCACTGCACCCATCGCCTCTGGCTTGAGTTGAAGTGGGCCACCAGTGTCAACAAGGTCCCCCAGCCCTCCAGAGTGATCATGGTTTAACCCTTCCTGGACACCCAGACGTCGCCTGCAGCCTCTGCACGCAGGCCCTCTCAACCGAGACTGCTCCGGTAAGGAAAAACCCGACACCTAGAGACACCCCTCAGCCTTGGAAAAGGGGACCAAAGGTAACGCCCCACCACCCTCCTCCCCGCAGAGCATCGGAAGGCCTAAACCCACTTGCTGGTTCAGTCCGACTAGCTTCCTAGTCAGAGCCGGCAGCCTCTTTTTACAGTGACCAATCCCCATTGGAAAGCATTAGGCTCCCGATGCAGATTTGCACCCGGCCGCCCTCGTGCCACTACTCACCTAAACTCCTGAAGATAGACCCATTAAGTCGATGTACGTACCTATTAGCAGAAGTTGTTCTTCCTTTCATAGGATTACATTGCACAACTCAAAGATTGCACTAAGTTTCCACTTTTTAAAGTGAAAAGAATTTATATTTAAAAATGTACTTCCATGAACAAGATTTCTCGGATGCCTAAACATATATAAAGGTACTTTGTATTTTTATAAATTAATGTGGATCTCCTTGAGTCGGGTGGCATTTATTAATCACTGTGTGTATTTGCAAACATCTTCCACTCCTCTGCGTCAGGCTTAAGGCTGCTTGACCACACTACACCCTAATGGAGCAGCTTGGGATTGCATAGGAAGCCCCTGTCCACTGATAAGGGAACCCCTAGACTCTTTACACGGTATATCATCTTAATGATATCACACATAAAGAGTCAGCCTCCTACACCTTCCCTTATAGGGAAACCATGTTCCTCACACAATGGAAGCTTTTTTGAAATCTTCAAAAAATGAAGTCTGTCGGGCGATAGATCGAGGAAACAAACTCCGGATTCACATTTGAAGGCATGGAAATGAAGGAAGTGACATTCGCACGCTGTCATATTGTGGCCAAGATGTCAATTCAGAGTCAGGACCGACCCAATGCGGAGCTGCACAACGAACGCCACCTTAGGTTTCATCAAGCTGGGAAAAAAAAAAATTCTCCAGATCAAGTTTGGTGCCTGAGGGTATTCACACGGAGAGTAATCTGTAGTTATCTGCAAGTATCCATCATAAGTACTATCGCATTTTGCACTACTTGCAATCTAAGAAGATTTAAGGCAGGTCTAGGTACAGATAAATAACAAGTTACTTACCTGTACACTGTGGTTCTCCAGTATTGACATCTTTCATAGATTCACATGCTTGTATCTTCCCCGTCGTCATGGTGGGAGTCTCGCAGTAGTTAGAAAAGAATTACCATAGAAGTACATAGATACCATCCAGAAGGAGAGACAAACTTTGTCAGTCGTCAGCCTCCTTATGTAGGTCCAAACTTCGACCAATCACAGACCAGCCCTAGACCTCAGCTCCCCAGTCAGAGCCACCAGACCTCAGATTTCGCGCACACGTGTGCTAAGGTAAGAAGTAACATGAGATCAGAAGTGGCAAGCCTAGACGGGGAGGGGGGAGGGCCGCATGTGAATCTATGAAAGCTATCAATACTGGAGAACTACAGTGTACAGGCAAGTAACTTGTTTTTTCTCCAGTATTGAATCTTTCATAGATTCACAGGCTTGTATCAGAGTAGTTAGCAGTGTAGTTCCATTAGCTTGCGGCTAGGCGCAGAACTTCCTATGCCATAAAAGAGACATATTGACACATACTAATACATATGAATCATAAAACCGATTAAATCGTAAAATATTCAATAAACAGTGAAAACCAGATACACAAAACAATAGAATTAAAAGATGTGAAAGACTGTACCTTAAGCAAACATATGTCTCAGCAGCAGCGTCCTCTTTCCATGCCGAGTCTAAGCAGTAATGCTTAGTAAATGTATGCACATTGGACCATGTTGCCGCTCTACAGATGTCTGGAAGCGAAACACCGGCAAACAATGCTGTAGAGGCTGCCATCTTCCTCGTGGAGTGCGCCGATACTTTCGCAGATAAAGGCTTACCCGCCTTGGAGTGGCAGAAAACAATTGCAGAGGAAATCCAACGTGCGATACGGTTTCTTGAAAGGGCTTGACCCTTTCTTGTTGATGTAAAGGACACAAATAACTGATCTGATTTTCTGAAAATCCTTGTCCTCTGCATGTAGAACTTAATGCATCTCTTCACATCTAAAGAGTGCAATGCTCTTTCCGCATTGGTTGAAGGATTTGCAAAGTACGTAGAAAGCACAACTGGTTCGTTCAAGTGAAATGAAGTTGGAACTTTAGGAATGAATTGAGGATTAGTCCTCAAGAAAAGTTTATCCTGTGATTTGAAGGAAAGGCTCAGCAAACGTGAACGCTTGAATCTCACTGATTCTAGCCGACGTGAGGGCTACGAGAAGAGCAGTTTTCTAAGAAACATTTTAAATCAGCCTTATGTATGGGCTCGAACGGCGATTTCATCAACTGAGTTAAAACTGTATTCAACTCCCACGGGACTGCATGGCGCTTTAAGGGTGGAAAAACCCTGAAGAGTCCTCTCAAACTCCTTAACGATTCTTGTTGACCACAAAGAGTTCACCTGGTTTCCTGCGAAACCTGGAAATTGCCGCCAGGTGTACCTTGATTGATGAGTGAGCTAATTTTGAATTAGCTAGATGAAGTAAATAAGGCAGGATCTGTTCCGGAGTTGATAGGAAAGGATGTAATTCCTTACTTTCGCACCAATGACAAAATCTCTTCCATTTTGCAACATAAGACCTATTAGTGGATGGAGCTCTGGCCCGCTGGAGAATGGACCTGCAATCCGGAGAGCTATTTAAATTTGCGAATTCATAGTCATGAGGTTCCAATCTGACAAACTGAGAGATCTTATCTGCGGACGAACAACTTGACCGTTGTTCATCGAGAGTAGGTTCGGCAACGGAGGAAAGAGAATGTGAGGAGATATCGAACACAGGAGAAGCTCCGTGTACCAAAACTGCCTTGGCCATGCCGGAGCTACGAGAAGGATATGGCATGGCTCTCTCCTCATCTTGTTCAACACTTTTGGGATGAGGGGAAACGGCGGGAACGCATAGGCGAATGTTCCCGTCCATTGCATCTGTAGAGCATTCCTCCCAAGAATTCCTCTGAGGAAACCTGCTGGCGAACTTTTCGCACTTCCTGTTGTCTTCTGTCGCAAACAGATCCAGTTTTGGAGTGCCCCACAATTCGAAGACCCGCTTCAGCTGGACCTCGTTCAATTCCCATTCGTGACATAATGAATTGGTTCTGCTTAGAGAATCTGCCCAATCGGTGTCCACACCCGGAACATGCTCCATCTGCAATGTTATGTGGTGATGAATGAGCCACTTCCAAATTTCCTGGGCCTTTTCCGATAGTGTGAGAGACCTGGTGCCCCCTTGTTTGGCAAGGTAAGACATTGTTGTGGTATTGTCTGTTCTTATTAGAACGGAGGATCCCTGGATCCTGGGAAGAAAGGCCTGCAGCCCCAGAAACACTGCCTTTAGTTCTAAAAAGGTTGATGTGTGAAAGAGTTTCTTGATGGGACCATTTCCTGTGTTTTTGCAGCTCCTGAAGATGCGCCCCCCAACCGTCCATTAAGGCGTCCGTCGTCATAATGTAATGAGGCTGAGCTGGTTGGAACGAGAGGCCTGGAGAGATATTGATTTCTTTTTCCCACCATGACAGAGACTGTTTCATAGCCTGGAGAGAGAGATGATGTCCTCGAATGAGCCGTGCATCTGCACCCACTGCATGTCCAACTGCTCCTAAAGAGGCCTCATGTGCAGCCGACAATTTGGAATCAACGGGATGCATGATGACAACATCCCCAGTAAGGACTTGTATACTCTCACAGAAGTGTACTCTTTTGCGCTCGTAAGGGATGCTAAGCGCATTATCTTGAGCTTCCGTTCTGAAGTGGGATACGCCTTCATTGATCTTGTGTCTAGAAGCGCTCCTAGAAAAACACGCTTCTGGCTTGGAACTAAATGGGACTCCTCCACGTTGATTTGTAACCCCAGAGACTTGAAGAGCTGCTGACAGGCCTGCGTAGATTTTCTGGCAGAGTGAAATGTAGCCCCTTTCACCAGCCAATCGTCCAGGTAGGGGTAAACCTGGTGTCCCTGCCTTCTCAAAAAGGCCGCTACCAGAGCCATACATTTCGTGAAGACTCTGGGAGCTGAGCGAAGGCCGAATGGCAAAACTGGTAGTGATCTCCAGCCACCTCGAACCTCAGGAATTGGCGATGTTTTGCATGAATGGAGATATGAAAGTAAGCGTCTAGGAGATCGAGGGACGCTAGATAATCTCCCTCGTTTATATTAATAAAATAAATAAAATAATCTCTTGGAGGGACAGCATTCTGAACGTCTGCTTTTTGATATATTTGTTCAACTGCCTTAGGTCCATTACTTGCCTCCATTTTCCGCATTTTTTCTTTATTAAAAAGAACTTGGAATAAAAGCCTTTCCCTCGCTGTTCGAAAGGCACTTTTTCTATCGCCCCTTTCCTTAGTAGAGTTGAAATCTCTTGCCTTAAAGACAAGTGATGATGATGTGTTTTTCTTGGAGGTGGAGCTCGAGGGGGTTTGTGGACAAACGCTAAGGTGTGGCCGTGTTGGATGATGTCCAGCACCCATTTGTCCCTTGTGATGGATTGTCATTGGTTCAGAAATGGGGAGAGGTGATGAGACCGAAGATGCTGAGAGCGAAATGAGGTGACCAGAGGAGGAGAAACGTCACTGACGTCTTGAGGGATCCTGTAGTTTTCCTCGTCCTGCAGGCTTACGTCTAGCTGATTGCATGAAATGTTAGAGGTACGAAACTGCTGATGCTGTTGTCCTCCATATTGTGATCTGTATCTTTGCTGACCATATGGCTGTTATCTGTAAGACTGGTAAGATGGTCTTTGTTGGAATTGGCCTCTACCTCCACCTTCTTGAAAGGACTGGAATCGCCTTTGTTGCAGCGTGCCCAATGAACGTGTAGTCTCAGTATCTTTTTTAATGCCCTGTAGTTCTTAGTCTACGTACTTTCCGAAAAGATTTTCCCCATCGAAGGGCATGTCCAGCACCTTAGATTGGATCTCAGGGCAGAAAGACGTCGCCCTCAACCAGCCCTGCCTGCGAAGGACTGCGGCACCTGCCATTTGCCTGAAGGCAATGGATGACAAATCCACTGCGGAGTCAATCACCTCCGAAGACGCTCTAGCACCCTCCTGCAGGAGGTCCTTTGCTTCATTCTTTTTATCCTCAGGGAGGAATTCGAGAAGAGGAGCCAGATCGGACCATAACTGGCGGTCATACCTTCCTAAAATTGCTAAGGCATTAGAGGCCTTGATAGCAGTAGCCGCCATAGTCGCAAAACATTTGCTTATACTGTCCAGGCGTTTGCCTTCCCTGTCCGGAGGCACTGCACAAGGAGACTGGGGATTCCTAGAACGTCTCTGGGAATCCGGACGAGGATGTCCAATTAAACATGCTGGTGCTGAGTCAGGTGCCTTGTATTTCTTCTCCATCCTTGGTAACACAGCCGGGACAGAGGCTGGATTCTTCATTATCTTTAAACCCTCACTCCAAATAAAATCGACAATCGGGATGGATCGAACCGATCTCTTTGATGCATCCTTAAAAATCGTAAAGGAAACATTCGGTTTGCACCACAGGTATTGGCAAGTCAAATCTCTTGGCGGCTCTCTCAAGCACTTCATGGAAGCCCCCCCCATGTCTCCTGGGGGAGAAGTCGCTGGAGAAGGAGAAGGCGACGGAGAAGATGGAGCCACATAATCATCCCATTCTTGGCCAAGAAGATCCGTATCCTGCCTGAGCTCGCCTTCCTCAGGTTGATCGTCTGCTTCAATTTCGATGTAATCATCTTGAATCGTAATACATCGAGGAGCCCGTTTCTCGACCTGCGCAACAGGAGGCAGAGTAACCGCAGGAGGAGGCGGAGCCACCTGAATACTCGGACCGCCGGGCGTCAAAGGGACTGGAGCGTGAGAGTCCGGAAATCTTTTATAGTAATCAATTACCATATGTCTCAGGTCCGTGACTAGAGATTGGGACCAGCATGGAATCCCTCCGAAGCTCCCGACGCTCTTCATAAGCTTCATAAGGGTAATGCTCTTGAAAAGAGTAGTAACGTTAAGCTTGAGAGCGCCCTGAAAATGAATAGTCCCCTTCGATATAATCAGATTGTGCTTGCGCTTCCTCATCAGTGTCCTGGCATTTGACTCTGAGCTGAAAGGGACTATAGGCCGGACCAAAAAGACTCATCACCAGACTCCTCCGTATCCAGAAGGTGAGAAGGAAGTAATGGTGAAACCTTCGGTAAAGGTGAAAATCCTGGTGACTTTGGCACCAAATGCAAACTTTTAGTGTCTTGTTTATGATCCGTCGACTACGCCGTTGACGACGGAAGACGCCGTATAGTGATAGTCGTCGATACTGGTCAAGGGGGTGATTTGAAGACTACCGTCGACGGAGTGCCCGTCGACGAAGTCGTAGACACGATCGTCAACGTAGAGACAGTCATCGACGTCGCCGAAGCCGTCGCCGATGCCATCGACGAAGAAATAGTCGCCACTGTTCTAGTCGACGATGCCGTCGCCACGGCCGTCGACGAAGCCGTCGTCACCACAGAAGTCGGGGATTTAGATGACGATCTCGATGACGGGTCCGTCAACGGTGCCTTTCTCGTCGACGAAGCCTGTTTGAGAGGAGTGACAGGCAGAGAGGCAGCAGATGACTTCTTCAGGCCTGGTTCTTTAGGCTTAACGGCTGTTTTTCAGGCAGTGGTGCATTTCTCTGCCTTTAATTTCTTCACATCAGCCTTTAACAAGGTAGGACCCTCATTTTTACGCTTCCTCTCAGCCGAGGATGGCCCAGGGCTCTCTTCAATATCAGATCCAGAATCTGATTTTGATTTTTTTTTTCTGGAGCCATAACAATAACCTGGCCTCTCTATCCTTTAAAGTCTTTGCAGAAAAAGTTCTACAGTACTTACAGTCTTTGGGCTTATGCTTAGGATAAAGGCAATCTTTATGTGGATCTTCTGAAAAAAGCCTTGCCTTTCCACAGGATCTACAGGGCCTGAACAGCCTCTTCTTAGAACCTTCAGACAGATTGAGAAAAAGAAGGTTGAAAAACAGTACCTTGAAGTGAAATCAAACAAGGTCAAAATTTCACAACTGGGAAACTGAGCAGAGCTCAGGGAGACTCCCTTACACACGACGTGCGGTTAGAAATCTGAGGTCTGGTGGCTCTGACTGGGGAGCCGAGGTCTAGGGCTGGTCTGTGATTGGTCGAAGTTTGGACCTACATAAGGAGGCTGACTACTGACAAAGTTTGTCTCTCCTTCTGGATGGTTTCTATGTACTTCTTTTCTAACTACTGCGAGACTCCCACCATGACGACGGGGAAGATACAAGCATGTGAATCTATGAAAGATTCAATACTGGAGAATTGGCGCAGTCCAATCTAAAACAGACAAGTGCCAGTATTGCCAAAATTGAGGCCTCACAAGTTAAAACAGGAGTAAAATTTCGGAGCACTGTCAAGAACACACCTCTGGAAGCTACTGAGCTGATCTGCAGGTTCATCGATAGGTTGCTATACACCAATACTGCCAGGGTTTTTACGATATCTTTGGAAATGGGCCCATTTCTGTAGGCCAATAGTATTTTGTCCATAGGTCACTTCAGTTTTATAAGCATCAAGTTTCAGGTGATTGTTTCTCATCCATTTACGTATGACATGCATAGTTTGATGGAAATACAGTTGTGTTGCAGCTTATTATAAAGTTAAAAGGGATAACACTTCCCCTTGCGCAAAAAAGACTGTACACAGGGCTGACCAAATTTACTGGAGGTTTAGACAACCGTGAAGACAATGTGGTTGGTGGTGAAGTACCACCTTTTGAGACTACTAACGCTTGCACTGTATTCAGACACACACTTCTGTTATTCTTCTGTAGTTAAACTTCAATCTTTCTGGCAGCCAGAGACACACTTGCCCATGGTTATCCATATGCTTATTAACTTCCTTACTGGCTGCAAGGCAGTCCATCCAGGATCTCATATGCTTCATCTTTTAACTATGTAGAGAAGTTCTAGACCCATGCAGATGGAAGTCAAAAGCTTTATGTACCCAAAAACTGTCATTTTTACATGAAGTGTCACAGGACGGTCAACTGATGTACACTATTCTCTTATTCACATACAGGTCAAAGAGAACCCTCAAATATATAAAAAAAAAAAAAAATTCATCATTTGATGCAATCTCCCATTTGATTGGCATGACTGCATTTCTTACCTTTTTAAGGAACTGGCGGATCTTTTCTGTATCCTTAGCAGCGTAAATATGCCACAGAGCTCCTGCCTTCTCTTTATTTTCCACAAAACGCTTAACTGTCAGTTCATCTGCATCCCCATCATAAATGGTTTTTAGAACTTCTGTTTAAGTGAAAAAATCAATATTGGGTTAATAAAAACCATCCTGTGGTGCTTAGTCAACAAAGGTACTGGAATCTGCTACAAAAAAATCCAAGATCTCCCCCAAGTGCTCTACACCCACTCCACAGAACCACTGTTGCAGTTATAGACAACTGCTTAAATCGGGAGAAACACTGCTTATCTTTGTTGGACGCAGAAGTCTAAACAGGTTTTTCTATCTAAAACAGCATCAGGAATGAGAGGGAAACAGACATTTCCAAAGTACACTGGTTTGAAAAGTACAATTTTAGAATTTTGCAAAACAAAATATAAGGAGCAGAAAGCCGGATCCACAAAGGGCATGCAAAGAAAGGAAAATGGGTCAGTGCACAGGGGTGGTGCCTATATACAGCAATTGCTGGAAAAACTTCAGGATAAAGTCCAGCACCTGGAGCAAAACTAAAAAAAGCGAGGAATCTCCTGTTAGAAGTATCCATCAGGATGGTCATCCTTGGAGCCATATAGTCAATGGTGAACTATTGGATCAACCTCATTCGTTCACAGTGAATTACTTAGTGTTTGTATATTTCATATATTCAGATACTTAGTAATTCCCCATCAGGCTGGGAATCCACGGTAATCATAAATAGCAGTTAACAGTGTTAAAATTGCCAAAGGCCAGCAGCACATCCACTTTATACGAAACAATCAGAACTTCAGCCAACGAGGACGTGCTAGAGACCACCACAGCTCAGATTTGATGACATAAATATGAGAAGACAGTACAATAAATGAGCCGGGGATGAGAGATAGTCGCAGAATATATATTAAAGATGTCAACACTGGAGAACTGGAGTTAGAGGTAAGTAACCAAGTTCTTCTCCAGCACGAGTGTTAAGTTTTAATCCAGTTTTAAAACGGAGTGATGCAGGTAGTCATAGAAGCCTGTGGCTCTTCCCTGAATAGAGCCTTGATGAGCCAGTTGTTCAAGTACGTGTACACTTGGGAACCCAGTCTGAGAAATACAACAACTGGCACTAGGCATTTGGCAAGTATCCAAGGTGCTGATTAGAGGCCAAAAGGAAGAGACTTGATTTGATCGCCCTGTCACTATCAAGCAGAGGTAATTTATGTGCTTCCGGTTCATAGGCATCTTGAAGATCCAGAAGGTCAGGTATTCTCCCTGTAATCATCCCTGGATCATCAGGAGGACTTCTTGGAGTGTAACTGTAGGAAGCTGGCTCTGATTATACTATACCAAAGTGAGGTATAGTGTGCACAGAGTCCAGTGGAACCCAAAAGGTAGGTGTAAGAAACTGGCTCTATATATACTGCACCAAAGTGAGGTTCAGTGTGTATAGAGTCCAAGGGTCTCCAGAGGTAGGCAGAGGTTAAAGTTAGATAGAACCTTACTCTCTAAAGTGGTAGCTTGGTCGAGCAGTAAGGCAGTATCAGAGGACAGTGTTAAGCATTTGATGTACACACTCAGTCAGCAAATGAATTCACACACTCAAGAACTAAACTCTAGGCCAATTGTTTTTGTATAAAAAATATACTGTTATTTTATTTTAGAACCAAGCAAGCCTGATACAGGTAAGCATTCAATTCTTTTCAGTAATAAGTTACTTGTTGTACACAGTTTTAAAAAGCAATGAAGATTGTACTTGATTTGATTTACAGGGGATGCAGTAGGTTGCAATACTTAGTAAATGCAGTACATTGAAATGAATGGCTTTTTAAGGTAAATGCAGGTAAAATTACTTTTGCGTTACTTTTGTAATCCAGTGCTGGACTCCTAGATTCAGCACTGGGACATTTACATAAAACAGGTAAGTAATTACATTTTCGTAGTTTGTACGATTTTTAGAGAATATTTTCAGATTTCAAAAGTCCACACTTTGAAACTTTTTGGACCAGTACATTGAAATACATAGGCTTTTCCTGTAAATTGCAGGTAAGTTACTTTTCGGATTACTTTTTCTAACAGTGCTGGATCCTAGATTCAGCACTGGGACATTTCCTGAAAACAGTTGAGAAAATGCGTTTTAGTGAGATGTACGATTTTTAAAGAATATTCTTGTATTTCAAAAGTTGACACTTGGAAACTTTTTCACATAGAACCACCAATGTTATCCTAAGGAAGGAAATTCAATTCACAGGTAAGTTACTTTTACGTTACTTTTCCTACTCAGTGCTGGATACCTAGATTCAGCACTGGGACCTTTCCTGCAAATAGTTGAGAAAATTCGTTTAGGTTATTTGTGCGATTTTTAAGGAATATTCTTAGTTTTCAAAAGTCGACACTTAGATACTTTTTGGGAGAAAAAAAGTGTCAATGTTATCCTATGAGGAAAAACAGGTTATCGGTTTCGAGGTAAGTAATCGGTCTTTTGAGTTAGGGTTCTGGGGTAGACTCAGGGGTCTCCCAGGGTCAGTGATGCACTGTTGTTGCACCCTCAGCGGCACTAGGGCGGTCGGGTGCAGAGTGTTGAGGCCCAATGTTATCCTATGGAGGATAGGGGGTCTCCGGTTGGTGGCTGCTGGTAAGCAGGCCACGGGGTTGTGGGAGCAAAGCTCCTAGGGTTAAGCTCAGGGCAAGTTGGGGACCAAGTTAGCACAAAAGGGGCACCCTCAGCGGCTCTAGGGCGGCCGGGTGCTGTTTTGAGGTCGGGTGCCCTGTTGATTTCAATGGAGATTCTCCGGGACAAAAACACTGCAGGCTCGGGGACGAGGATCTTCCAGGAGCTACCACCACTTCGAGGGGGAAGTTGGGATGTAGAGGGTTGGTTAGGCACCGCTGGGTTGGGCACACAAGGCTGTGGGGCGTCGGGTGCAGGGGTGCCTTGGGACGTCGGATTTTCTTACCCGCTCTGGTCGCGGTAGGGGGGGGTCCTCTGGATTGAGGCTGCAGGCGTCATCAGGAGGTTTGAGGTAGGTCAGGGGTCGCCGGATCTCGGGTCAGGATCGCCGGGGGGACCTCCTCGGGGTATTTGTCCACTCGAGCTCGGGCCGGATTCAGCAGGTGCAGAGTGTGCGGGATTCGTGGTTCCTGGCTGGCACCAGAAGCTGCAGTTCAAACACGTCCGGTGTTCACGGGAGAAACAGCCTGGAAAGTGAAGGCAGGCAGGTCCTCCGGGGTTTTTGAGGTTGCTGGCCGATGGACACGCCGGGGTTTTGCAGGAGCAGGTTCGAGGGGCGACAGGCCTGTAGGGCTGGGGCCAAGTCAGTGGGCGTCGTCCTCTAGTTAGCTCTGCAGGGCTTCTCGTCCTTCTCTTCTTTTTCTTGTAGTTGCTGTATCTGCCTTCCTGGTTCAGGGCTGCCCCCTAAATACTGTATTTAGGGGCGTTTTAGGGGTCTTGAGGTCAGTAGCCAATGGGCTACTGACCTTAGGGTGACTACACCCTTGGTGTGCTCACCCCACGTGGGGGAGTGAGCACAATCCTAGTCCTGATTGGGGAGTGCCTGCCATCTGCAAGATGGCAAGCACTGGAGAGTGGGCTTCACCTCGCCTCCCCCACCTGAGGGGTGGAGTTGGCAGAGGTGGGCACACCTCCTGGGCTGGCTAGTTTTTCCCGCCTGTCTTCCCACCGAAAGGGAGGGGAGACAGGAAGGGGGCCTGCTCCTGATAGCGGGAGAGGCTGGGGGGGGGGGGGTCGCATTACAAAGGCTTTGAAGCTTCCCTGCCACAGATGGCTCTTCCTGGCCTGGGGAGGTGTGTGCACCTCCGCCCAGGAAAGGCTTGGTTTCTGGGCTCAGGGAGCGTAGGCTGCCACCCTAGGGGTCCAGAAACAGGTCTCGTGGTGGCAGGCTGGTGTGTACCAGTCAGGGAACCCACCAGAGGCTGGTCGTTTTTCAGAAGGCATCTCAAAGATGCCCTCTGTGTGCATTTTTCATTAAATCCACACTGGCATCAGTGTGGGTTTAATGTGCTGAGAAGTTTGATACCAAACTTCTCAGTTTTCAGTGCAGCCATTATGGTGCTGTGGAGTTCGTAATGACAAACTCCCAGCACCATATACTCTTAATGGCAGCACTGCACTTACAATGTCTAAGAATGGACTTAGACACTGTAGGGGTACAGGGCTCATGCACCTGTACCCTCACCACTGGTATAGTGCACCCAGCTAGAGGGGTGATTGACCTATGCCAGGGCAGTGGGTTGTAGGCATGGCCCACAGAGGTGGGTGCCATGTCGACTCTTCACTTTGTTCTGCACCAAAACACGCAGCCTGCAAAGGCAGTGTGTGTGTGTGTGTGTGTAAAGGTACAGGGCCTCTAAGGGTGGCACAATAAGTGCTGCAGCCCTTAGAGGTCTTCCCTGGTCACAGTGCCCTGGGTACCTGTGGTACCATTTACCAGGGGCTGACCTGTGGCCAGAGATGCCAATTGGGTACAGTTTTGGGGAAAGAACACAGGCCCTGGGAACCTGATTGGCAGGGACGCAGGGCACATCAAGTCAAAGTGCATCAGTGGTTTGGCAAAAAGTGGGGGGGTGGTTACTGCAACAGAAACCCACTTCCTTACACAGATATATCGTTACCAAAGGTAAGCAACTTGTGCATCTGAAAGAAACACGTTAGTTATAGATTCCTTACCTTAGAATAGATACCCCAGCAATACCAACCCCGGTGGCAGGTCTGCGAACCAAGATCACACCAGAAAATCCTGGAGAACAGAACGGCCAAAGAAGCAGTCTCTCCGGACTTGGCTGTCCAGGCAGTAGTGTTTGGTGAACGTGTGCAGGGATGCCCACGTGGCCGCCTGACAGAGGTAATTCAGAGGCAGTCCTCTTCCCAAGGCAGTAGTGGCTGCCGTCGCCCTGGTGGAGTGAGCGCGTAGCCCGACTGGAGGCTCCTTTTTAGCCAGAGAGTAACGTGCCTTGATACACAACACGACCCATCGAGAAATGGTGCGTTTGTGTACGGCCCGACCCTTCTTTGCGCCCACGTAGCCAACAAAAAGTTGATCATCCAACCGGAACTGTTTCGTGCGATCCAGATAGGAGAGCGCATGTTTTGGGTCCAGACGGTGGGGCCTCTTCCTCCTTCGAAGGATGCGGAGGCGGAAAGAAGGTGGGCAAAGTAATGGTCTGCCCAATGTGGAAGGCAGTGACCACCTTAGGAAGGGAGGATGGACGGGTTCGGAGAACCACCTTGTCCGGATGAACAGACAGGAAAGGAGGTTTTGAAGAAAGGGCCTGGAGCTCACTCACCCTTCTAGCAGAAGTGATGGCTACCAGGAAAGCAGTCTAAAGAGTCAAGAGCTGTAAGGGACAGCTATGAAGCGGCTCAAAGGGAGCACACATTAAATAAGTTAGTACAAGATTCAAGTCCCACTGAGGCATAACGAAGGGGATTGGAGGAAAAAGATGCGTTAAGCCTTTTAAGAAACGGTTAACTACCAGGGACTTGAAAAGAGAAGGCTGATCTGGCAGCCAAAGGAAAGCAGAGATGGCCGACAGATAGCCCTTGACAGTGCCCAGAGCAGAGCCCTGCTGGGCTAAAGAGAGAAGGAACAAGAGTACTTCAGAAAGAGGGGCAGAAAGGGGATCCACAGCCTTTGCTGTGCACCATGCCACAAATTTGTTCCACCGGCAGGCGTATACCGTCTTAGTGGAGGGACGCCTGGCTGCCAAGATTACGTCACAGACTTCGGGAGGCAGGTCGAAAGACGTCAACTGCCGCCGCTCAATCTCCACGCAAAGAGGTGGAGACTGGACAGGTTCGGGTGGAGGACCGTCCCCCTGCTGCTGCGACAGAAGATCCTCCCGAAGAGGCAGTCTGATCGGAGGATCGATGGCCATGTTGAGCAGCTCGGGATACCAGACTCTTCTTGCCCAATCCGGAGCCACAAGAATGACTTGGGCCCGGTCGCGATTGATCTTCTTCAGCACTCTGGGCAGAAGTGGTATAGGCAGAAAGGCGTACAACAGACAGCAACTTCACTCGCGATGAAAGGCGGCGCCTAGCGAGTGCCGCCTTGGAAATTCCAACGCGCAGAATTGCTGACATTGCGCGTTCTCTTCGGTGGCGTATAGATCTAACCAAGGCTCTCCCCATTGTTGAAAGAGACCTTGCACCACCTCCGAGTGGAGACGCCATTCGTGATCCATCATGCACCTGCGGCTGAGTTAGTCCGCCCTGGCGTTCAGTGAACCTGCCAGGTGTTGAACCACCAGGGATATGCCCTGATGTTCCAGCCATGTCCAGAGGCGGAGGGCCTCTTGACAGAGGGTCCACGACCCCACCCCGCCCTGTTTGTTGCAGTACCACATGGCGGTGGTGTTGTCCGTGAACACCTGCACTACTCTTCCCCGGACAGAGGGAAGGAATGCCTTGAGTGCAAGACGAATCGCCCGGCGCTCCAGAAGCTTGATGTGGAGGCCGGACTCCGCCGGAGACCAGAGGCCTCTGATCTCCGCCTCTCCCATGTGGCCGCCCCATCCCAGAAGGGACGCGTCCGTCACCACAGTGTGATCTGGTTGGGGAAGGGAGAGGGATCTGCCAATCCTGGTTCGTGGGCCACCACTGCAGTTGACGTGCAGTGCCCTCCGAGATCTGGACCCAATCGGACAGATTCCCCTGATGCTGCCCCCACTGGAACTTCAGGTCCCACAGCAGAGCCCGTATATGCCACCTGGCATGATCGACCAGCAGGATGCAGGAGGCCATGAGGCCCAGCAGCCTCAGAGTCACTCGGACCGAAACCCGGGATAGAGGCTGAAAGATCGGAATCATAGCCTGGATATCCCGGACTCGCTGCTCGGGAGGATAGACCCGAAACCGCGTCGTGTCTAGAACCGCTCCGATGAAGGAGCTTCTGAGAGGGAATCAGGTGTGACTTCGGCACATTGATGCAGAACCTCCAGCGAATGCAGGAGGTCGGCCATAGTCTGGAGGTGGGAGACGACTGCCTGGGACGAGCCCGCCTTCAACAGCCAGTCGTCTAGATAGGGGAAGACTGAAACCCCTGGTCTGCGCAGATGAGCTGCGACCACCGCCATCACTTTCGTGAACACCCGAGGGGCGCTGGTAAGGCCAAAGGGGAACACAGTAAACTGAAAGTGCTCATGGCCTACCGTGGACCGCAGGTAACGCCGGTGGGCCGGCAGGACAAGGATGTGAAAGTAATCGTCCTGCAAGTCCAACGCTACCATCCAGTCACCAGGGTCGAGGGCAGACAAGACCTGAGCGAGTGTCAACATCTTGAACTTCTCCTTCCGGAGGAAGCGGTTGACGACCCTGAGGCACAAGTTACTAACTTGTGTAACGATATATCTGTAAGAGACAGTAGTTAGTGATAGATTCCTTACCTTAGAATATCCCCAGGCGTCAGGCTGGATCCGGAAAGTTTTGCGTAGCAGTACCCTTGCGCGTCGGTAGGCGGCGTCGTGCGGCTCCGCGTCCGTCGTCGGCGTCGTGATCGCCGGGATGACGTCGCGGGCAGTACTTAGGCGCCGCCCTGCGCGCTGACGTCAGTTCTGTACACGACTTTCCGCGCCAGGAACGCAGAGCCATGCAAGAAGCTGACACAGGTGTCTGAAAAATACTAGGGCCCTGAAAGGGATGTCCTTAACCCTAGAAATCAGTTCGCAGAACGGGGAGGATGGGTGGGGCGGTAGGAATCTATCACTAACTACTGTCTCTTACAGATATATCGTTACACAAGTTAGTAACTTGTGCATCTGAAAGAGACACGTTAGTGATAGATTCCTTACCTTAGAATAGATACCCCAGCAATACCAACCCCGGTGGTGGGTCTGCGAACAAAGATCAGACAAGGAAGTCCTGGAGGACAGAACGGCCAAAGAAGCCGTCCCTCCGGACCTGACTGTCAAGGCAGTAATGCTTAGTAAACGTGTGCAGCGAGGCCCACGTAGCTGCCTGACAGATAACCGGCAGCGGAACACCGCGGCCCAAGGCCGTGGTAGCAGCCGTTGCCCTGGTGGAATGGGCACGCAGCCCAACAGGAGGCTCCTTCTTAGCCAAAGAAAGCAGGTCTTGATGCACAAGGTAACCCAGCGGGAGATGGTCCTCTTGTGCACCGCCCGACCTTTTTGGCGCCCACGTAGCCAACAAAGAGCTGGTCATCCACCCGGAAGTGTTTCGTGCGGTCGATATAGAAGGAGAGCGCACGTTTTGGGTCCAGACGGTGGAGCCTCTCTTCCTCTCTGGAAGGATGCGGAGGCGGAAAGAAGGTGGGCAAAGTGATGGTCTGCCCAATGTGGAAAGCAGTAACCACCTTTGGCAAGAAGGACGGACGCGTCCGAAGAACAACCTTGTCTGGATGAACAGACAGAAAGGGAGGTTTGCAAGAAAGAGCCTGGAGCTCACTCACCCGCCGAGCGGAGGTGATGGCCACCAGAAAGGCTGCCTTTAGAGTCAGAAGACGAAGAGGACAGTTATGCAGAGGCTCAAAGGGAGCGCACATTAAAAAGGTAAGAACCAAGTTCAAGTCCCACTGAGGCATTACAAACGGAACAGGAGGGAAGAGGTGAGTAATGCCTTTTAAGAACCTGTTAACAACAGGGGACTTGAAAAGGGAGGGCTGATCAGGGAGCCTGAGGAAGGCCGAGATAGCACAAAGATAACCCTTGATGGTACCCAGGGCAGAACCCTGTTGGGCCAGAGAAAGAAGGAACAGAAGAACCTCAGAAAGAGGGGCAGAAAGGGGATCCACAGCCTTTGCTGTGCACCATGCCACAAATTTGTTCCACCTGCAGGCGTATACCACCTTAGTGGAGGGACGCCTGGCTGCCAGAATCACATCACAAACTTCGGGAGGCAAGTCGAAAGGAATCAACTGCCGCCGCTCAATCTCCACGCAAGCAGGTGTAGACTGGACAGGTTCGGGTGGAGGACCGTCCCTGCTGCTGCGACAGAAGATCCTCCCGAAGAGGCAGACGGATCGGGGGATCTATGCTCATATTGAGTAGCTCGGGATACCAAACTCTTCGAGCCCAGTCCGGAGCCACAAGAATGACTTGGGCCCGGTCGTGCCGAATCTTCTTCAACACTCTGGGTAGAAGTGGTATAGGCGGAAAGGCGTACAACAGACCGCAACTCCACTCGCGACGAAAAGCGTCGCCGAGCGAGTGCCGCCTTGGAAATTCCAACGCGCAGAACTGATGACATTGCGCGTTCTCTTCGGTGGCGAATAGATCTAACCAAGGCTCTCCCCACTGTAGAAAGAGTCCTTGCGCCACTTCCGAGTGAAGACGCCATTCGTGATCCATCATGCACCTGCGGCTGAGTTCGTCCGCCCTGGCGTTCAGAGAACCTGCCAGGTGTTGAACCATCAGGAACATGCCCTGATGTTCCAGCCATGTCCAGAGGCGCAGAGCCTCCTGACAAAGGGTCCAAGACCCCACCCCGCCCTGTTTGTTGCAGTACCACATGGCGGTGGTGTTGTCTGTGAACACCTGCACTACCTTCCCTTTGACAGAGGGAAGGAATGCCTTGAGTGCAAGCCGGATCGCCCGGAGCTCCAGAAGGTTGATATGGAGCCGGGACTCCGCCGGAGACCAGAGGCCTCTGATCTCCGCCTCTCCCATGTGACCGCCCCATCCCAGAAGGGACGCGTCCGTCACAACTGTATGCTCTGGCTGGGGAAGGGAGAGGGATCTGCCCATGACCCATTGCCGGTTCGAGAGCCACCACTGCAACTGTTTTGCAGTCCCCTCCGAGATCTGGACGTGATCGGACAGGTTGCCCTGGTGCTGCGCCCACTGGAACTTCAGGTCCCACTGCAGAGC
The DNA here is from genome assembly GCA_963921515.1 of Calotriton arnoldi. Classification (NCBI taxonomy): domain Eukaryota; kingdom Metazoa; phylum Chordata; class Amphibia; order Caudata; family Salamandridae; genus Calotriton; species Calotriton arnoldi. The sequence goes on along the minus strand of CAWUFW010000005.1, from coordinate 4,964,401 downwards.
CCGCATATGCCATCTGGCATGATTGACCAGCAGGATGCAGGAGGCCATGAGGCCCAGCAGCCTCAGGGTCATCCGTACCGAAACCCAGGATAAAGGCCGAAAGATCGGAATCATAGCCTGAATATCCCGGACTCGCCGTTCGGGAGGATAGGCCCGAAACTGCGTCGTGTCCAGAACTGCTCCGATGAAAAGGAGCTGTGGAGAAGGAATTAGATGCGACTTCGGCACATTGATGGAGAACCCCAGCGAGTGCAGGAGTTCGGCCGTAGTCTGGAGGTGGGAGACGACTGCCTGGGACGAGCCCGCCTTCAGCAGCCAGTCGTCGAGGTAGGGGAAGACTGAAACCCCTGCCCGGCGCAGATGAGCTGCGACCACCGCCATCACTTTCGTGAACACCCGAGGGGCACTGGTAAGGCCAAAGGGGAGCACGGTGAACTGAAAATGCTCGGGGCCTACCGTGAACCGAAGGTAACGCCGGTGGGCCGGCAGGACGGGGATGTGGAAATACGCGTCCTGCAAGTCCAACGCTACCAACCAGTCTCCAGGGTCGAGGGCAGTCAAGACCTGAGCTAGGGTGAGCATCTTGAACTTCTCCTTCCGGAGGAAGCGATTGACGTTCCGGAGGTCCAAGATAGGACGCATGTCCTCCTTGTCCTTTTGGGCACCAGAAAGTAGTGGGAGTAGCAACCACGCCCTACTTCTGGGGTCGGAACATGCTCGATGGCCCTCTTGGTCAAGAGGGCCGTGACTTCCTTCTGTAGAAGCACCAAGTGATCCCCTGACATGCGGTGGAATTGAGGTGGCATGGCTGGGGGGTGGTCTCGAAGGGGAGGGAGTAGCCCCTTCGGACAATGTCCAAGACCCACCTGTCCGAGGTGATGGTGCGCCAGTGGGGAAGGTGATGGCGGACCCTGCCCCTACTGGCGTGCCGTGCACCTGAAAGGAGGGACTAGGAGGGCTTGGAGGCCGCGGACGGGTTGGAGGTGGTGGCCTGACCCGCACGCTGGTTGCCCGATCCGCCACGGCGGAATCCACGTCCTCGGCCACGCGAAGACGCCTGCTGCGCGGGCCGGTGGCTGGGCTGCTGACGTGAAGGGCGCCCCTACCGTGGCCACGATAGGGGCGAAAAGCAGAAGGCAGCGGAGGGCGTGTAGCAGAAAGGCCCAGGGACTTGGCAGTAGCCCGTGAGTCCTTAAAGCGCTCCAACGCATGGTCTGCTTTGGACCCAAAAGACCGACTCCATCAAAGGGCATGTCCATGAGAGTATTCTGGACATCCCCTGAAAAACCAGTGGTTCTTAGCCAGGCGTGGCGTCGGAGCGCCACCGTCGTTGCAATCGACCTGCCCAGCGAGTCGGCGGTGTCAAGGCCACAACGGATAGTGTATTTGGCCGCATCCCTTCCTTCCGCAATGGCGCGGGAAAGCAGTGCCTGGACCTCCTCAGGGCACTGGGGCAAAACATCCGCCACCGAATCCCACAGAGAGTGGGTATATCGGCCCAAAAGACAAGCGGTGTTAACGGACCGCAAGCCAGCACTGGAGGAAGAAAAACCTTTCTTCCCAAACTGATCCAGGCGTTTGGATTCCCTATCCGGAGGAGCGGTAGGGAAGGCGGTTTGGGAAGCGGAGGCTTGGACAACCAAGCTCTCAGGAGTGGGGTGGACAGAAAGAAACAGGGGGTCGCCCGGAGCGGGGCGATGGCGTCGTGACACGTTCCGATCCACAGGAGCCCCTGTGTTGGGCTTGGACCAGGCGCCCAAAAGAACGTCCGTGAGGGCGTCGTTAAACGGCAGCACAGTCTCCGCAGAGGAGGCTGCCGGCTGAAGCACCTCTGTCAAGATGTTAGGCTTGACCGTCAAAGTAGGGAGCTGGAGACGTAAGGCCCCAGCAGCCCTACGCAACACCGTACCAAAATTGGCCCCCTCCTCCGTAGCCACGGGAGGAGACAGCATGCCAGTGTCAGGAGAAGTATCCAGACCACTGGCCTCCCCTAGACTCTCTGTCCAGTCCTCATCATACTGACAGTTGCGTGTCAGAGGGTCATCAGACCCCTCCCAGTCCTCCTGGTCCTCCTCTGGTTCAAAATAAGGAGGAGGAGGGACATTTGGGACCCAAGGTCCCATCGGCGCCGGAGCCGGCGTCGAGCGACGTCGCTCCGGGTCCAAGTCCGGAGCCGGAAGGAACTGGGGGACGACGCCGCCCGGAGCCCAGGGCGGCGTCGAGAACGGCACCGGAGACATCGGCGCCGGCGGAGGTGTCGTGAGGTCGACCGGCGTCGATGGGGGTTGTGGAGCCGGGATCGAGGCCGGGGCCGGAGCCGGAGCCGGGATCGAGGCTGGAGGCTCGGGCGACGCCGGGGCCGGAGCCGCCGGCGACGCCGGATCAACCCCATCAGGGCCCGCGGGGCCCGAAGGCGCACCGGAGGGGCCTGAAGGCCCGAAGAGGCGGGCCATGGCCGACAGGAACTCCTGTACCTTGGCCGGATCCGCCCCGAACCCGGGAAGGGCGGGTATGACGGGGGCGACTCCACAGGCAAGTCCGGGGCCGCGGGGCGGGGACGGTGCCGGGAGGGGCCTCAGCCGAGTCGCGAGACCGGCGAGGCGAAGTCCGAGAGCGACGATGCTTCTTGGACTTCTTGTGTCGAGACTTACCGGACGAAGAAGACTTCGACGCCGACGACCGGTGTGCACTCCGCGAGCGACCCCTGGACCTCTCACGCGACCGGGGCTTCCGCGGAGCCGAATGCCGGGCCTCGAGGAGCTTTCGAGACCGCTCTCGCAAAGCCTTCGGGTTGAGGGCCTGGCATTCGGGACAAGACTCGGTGTCGTGGCCTCGGCCGAGGCAGAAGAGACACTCCCAATGCGGGTCGGTGACGGACATCATCCGCGCACAGGCGCCGCATCGCTTGAAGCCGGGCATCCCTACGACACCTGAAGGCTGGAAAAACACAGTGAAAAATCACCAAAAAGTATGGTCAAAAATTGACCAGGGCACTGCTCTTCCCGGATCTGCGCTTACTGGCGCGGAAAAAGAAGAACTGACGTCAGCGCGCAGGGGCGGCGCCTAAGTACTGCCCGCGACGTCATCCCGGCGATCACGACGCCGACGACGGACGCGGAGCCGCACGACGCCGCCTACCGACGCGCAAGGGTACTGCTACGCAAAACTTTCCGGATCCAGCCTGACGCCTGGGGATATTCTAAGGTAAGGAATCTATCACTAACGTGTCTCTTTCAGATATCCAAGATAGGACGCAGGCCCTTGTCCTTCTTGGGGACCAGAAAGTAGTGGGAGTAACAACCACAACCTACTTCTGGGACAGGAACGCGCTCGATGGCTCCCTTGGCCAAGAGAGCCGTAACTTCCTGCTGGAGAAGGGCCACATGATCCTCCGACATGCGGTGGTATCTTGGTGGCATGGCTGGAGGGGTAGTCTCGAAGGGGAGGGAGTAGCCCCTTCGGACTATTTGCAAAACCCACCTGTCAGACGTGATGGTGCGCCAGTGGGGGAGGTGATGGCGAAACCTGCCGCCCACTGGCATTTGATGGGCCTGAAAGGTCGGACTAGGAGGGTTTGGAGGCTGCTGCGGAGGGGGGGTTGGTGTACTGGCCCGCCCGCTGGCCCTCGGAACCACGACGGTTGTTCCCACGTCCCCGGCCGCGCGAAGGTTGGGTAACTTGCTGCGGCCTGTGGCTCTGGGCGGGACGTAGCGGGGCACCCCTTCCGTAGCCACGAAAGGGGCGAAAAGCATACTGCACAGGGCGGGTGGAGAGGCCCAAGGACTTGGCCGTAGCCCGTGAGTCCTTGAAACGCTCTAGAGCGTTGTATGCTTTGTCGCCAAAAAGGCGACGGCCATCAAAGGGCATGTCCATCAAGGTGTTCTGGACATCCCCTGAAAAGCCTGTCGACCTCATCCAGGCGTAGCGACGAAGCGCTACTGACGTTGAAATGGTCCTGCCCAGAGTCAGCGGTGTCCAGCCCACAACGTATGGAAAACTTTGCTGCATCCCTCCCGTCGGCCACAGCCTGGGAGAGCACTGCCCGGGCCTCCTCCGGACACTGAGGCAGCACCTGCGCCACCGTATCCCACACGGAGTGGGAATAACGGCCCAAGAGACATGCAGTGTTTACCGACCGCAGTCCTAAGCTGGCGGAAGAGAAAATCTTCTTCCCAAGGTGGTCCAGCTTCTTGGATTCCCTTTCCGGGGAAGCGGTAGGGAATGCGCTTTTGGAAGTGGAGGCTTGGACTACCTAGCTCTCCGGGGTGGGGTGTTGGGAGAGGAAAGTGGGGTTGCCCGGAGCCAGGCGGTGGAGTCGGGCAATCATCCTGTCCACGGGAGCCCCCGTGTTGGGCCTGGACCAGGTGCCCAAAAGGACGTCGGTGAGGGCCTCATTGAATGGCAGCAAGGGCTCCGAAGAGCTCGCAGCCGGTTGAAGCACCTCCGTCAGGAGGTTAGTCCTGACCGCCACCGTAGGAAGCTAGAGGTTGAGAGCCTCGGCCGCCCTACGCAACACCACTGCGTACGACGCTCCCTCCTCCGTAGCCACGGTAGGAGGAGACAACATGCCACGGTCAGGGGAGGTGTCAAGACCACTGGCATCCCCCAGTTCCTCTCTCCAGTCCTGTTCACTGTCCAACTGGTCAGTCAGAGGGTCACCTGACCCCTCCCAGGCCTCCTCCTCCTCCTCTGGTTAGCACTCAGGTTGAAAAGGGGCCCCAGCAGTGAACAGGGGCACAAAAACCCCTCTCTGCGCCGGGGGGCCGACCGGCGTCGGACGCGGTAGTGGTGCCGTCGGAAGCGGCGCCGGAGGAGGCGTAGCGAGGTCAACTGGTGCCGATCCGGATCCAGGCCTGGATCCAAGGGGGGCCTGTGGCGCCGGGGCCTGAGCCGTCGGCAGAGAAGGCCTAGACCCCCAACCGAGTCCGCGAGGCCCGAAGGCGCGCCAGCAGGGTCGGTCCGCCAAAGATGGCATGCATCGCCTCGTAGAACGTACAAAGCTGGGCGGGAGTCGCTCCGGGTCCCGGAAAGGGAGGGAAACGCGGAGTCGACTCTTCGGGCTCCGCGCACGGAGCCACGGAGGGGCACCACCTGCGTGCCTCGTCGGATCGGCCGACCGACGAGGAGAAGTCTAAGAGAGACGATGCTTCTTCGACTTCTTCTTATGCTTCGACTTACCCGACCCCGAGTGCGAAGACTTCGAAGATTTCGAACCGGAATGGTGATGGCTCTGCGACCGGGACCTCGACCTCCCTCTCGACCGGGACCTCGAACGGCGCTGAGCCGACTACCGGTGCTCAAGCAGCTTTCGGGACCGTTCCCGCAAAGCCTTCGGCGCCATCAACCGGCAGTCGGAGCACGACTTGGGGTCATGGTCGCGCTCCAGGCAAAAAATACACACGCGGTGCGGATCCGTCACCGACATCATGCAATGACAGGAGCCGCAGGCTTTGAAACCGGGCATCCCTCGTGCACCTTCAAAGTCGAAGACTCGAGAAAAAAAAATGGACAAAAGTCGAGAAAAAGTTAGTCAAAAATTGACTGAGGTACCGCTCTTCCCGGATCTGCGCGGAAAAAGAACTGACGTCAGCGCGCGAGGGCGGCGTCTAAGTAGCTGCAGCGACGTCATCCCGGCGACCACAATGCCGACGCCACCTTCCGACGCGCAGAGGTACTGCTGACGAGAAAACTTTCCGGATCCAGTCTGACGCCTGGGGGTAATTATAAGGTAAGTAATCTATAACTAACGTGTTTCTTTCAGATTCAAGCATGTGAATCTATGAATAATCTAATACTGGAGAATTTTATTGCTCATGCAACAAGACACAGCAAGGACGCCTTGTCTTTATGTATGCGTACAAATTCTGAATACATTTGTAACCAGAGAGAGAGATCTATATACACACACACAAATCTATACAAATATACATACATAGATGGATGGTTTGGAGTGTAAGGAAAATGCTACTTACCCAGTATGCATCTGTTCTTGGCATGTAGAGCTGTAGATTCATATGCGTTAGCATAGATCGCCATTTGGTGTTGGGCTCGGATGTTTGCACTTTGTTTTTCTTCGAAGAAGTGTTTGTAGTCACGAGGTAGGCGACTCCTCCTTACGATGATAGTGCGCATGGGCATCGACTCCATCCCCAGATTGTTTTCGCCATAAATGGTGATGGAGTTAGTAAAAATAGAAAGAGATGTCCATGTGTGTTGTATCTGAGTAAGATAATACTGCAGCAGATAAAGGTACCCGGGGAGGCGGGTGGGTGCATATGAATCTACTGCTCTACATGCCAAGAACAGATGCATACTGGGTAAGTAGCATTTTCCGTTCGAGGCATATGAGCTGTAGATCATAGACTATACAGCAGTTATTTTCCCAGCGGTGGCTGACCTGTATCTGTTGCAGTAGTTTGAAAAAGTGTTCTTAAGACAGCCTGGCCCACACTAGCTTGTTGTTTTGCATGCACATCTAAACAGTAGTGTTTTGTGAATGTGTGAGGTGCAGCCTTACAGATGTCATCTAAGGGTATATTCCCTAAGAATGCCATTAGAAGCCCCTAGTTTGCGTGTGGAATGCGCTCTAGGGGGAATAGTTAATGTGCGTTTGGCTTTAATGTAGCATATTTGTATGCATTTAACTATCCATCATGCAATATCAGTTTTTGAAATGGGATTGCCTTTATGCGGTGGTGAAAAAAGCAACAAAGAGTTGCTTGGTTTTCCTAAAAGATTTAGTTCTTTCAATGTAATAGAGTATTGCTCTTTTGACATCTAGTGTGTGAAGAGCACGTTCTGCCACTGAGTCTGGTTGAGGGAAAAACACTGGTAGTTCAACAGACTGATTGAGGTGAAAGGCAGAAACAACTTTAGGTAAAAAGTTTGGATTAGTCCTAAGAACCACTTTATGATGAATTTGTAAAAATGGTTCTTGCATGGTTAGTGCATGGAGCTCACCAACTCATCTAAGATGTGATGGCTATAAGGAAGGCTACTTTCCAAGTGAGAAACTGTAGTTCACATTTGTGAATAGGTTCAAACGGTGGGCCCATGAGTCTTGTAAGGACAATATTAAGGTTTCAAACTGGAGAGGGTGGAACTCTAGGGGGAATGATTCTTTTGAGTCCTTCCATGAATGCTTTGATAGCGGGCACTCTAAACAAAGACAAGTGTTGTCTGTTTTGTAGGTAAGAGGCTATTGCAGCGAGATGCAATCGTATAGATGTGTATGCTAAGTTACAGAGTTGTAGGTGTAAGAGATAGCAAATGATGTTTTGAATGGAAGCATCTAGTGGATTGATTTGATTGTTTGTACAGTAAATTACAAAGCGTTTCCACTTTGCTGCGTAGCATGCTCTTGTGGTAGGACGTCTAGCCTCTTTAATGACGTTCATACAGTCTGGCGGGAGATTAAGGTAGCCAAACTCTATGATCTCAGGTGCCAGAACGCAAGGTTGAGTTGATTGGGATCTGGATGCGTTATCGCTCAAAGGTTCTGAGTGAGAAGCTTGGGTGAGAGGTGTAGTTTTTGATGAGGAACTACAGATAGTTCCAACAGGGTTGTGAACCAGGGTTGTCGAGCCCATGTGGGAGCAACCAGGATCATTTTGAGTGAATGCTGTTGGAGCTTCCGAACCACTAATGGAATGAGCGGGAGAGGCGGAAAAGCGTAAGCAAATGTTCCTGACCAGTTCATCCATAGCGCATTGCCTTTGGACAATGGGTGTGGATACCTGGACGCGAAGTTTGGGCATCTTGCGTTCTGGTGTGTGGCGAACAGATCTATTTCTGGGTAGCCCCACATTTGAAAGAATGGAAGGAGAACTTGAGGATGTAACTCCCATTCGTGGATCTGTTGTCGCTGACGACTGATCAGATCTGCAATGTGATTGTCTATTCCTGGAAGGTGCTCCGCAAGGAGATATCTTGTGAGGAATGGCCCATTTCCATATGCTTTGAGCTAGATGCGAGAGCTGTAGAGAGTGTGTACCTCCTTGTTTTTGTATATAGTACATTGCGGTCATGTTGTCTGTACGGACTAGGACAGCTTTGTGTAGTAGATGGACTTGAAAGGCTTTTAATGCTAGAAAAATTGCCAGAAGTTCCAGGTGGTTTATGTGGAACTGTTTTTGTTGAGGATTCCACAGGCCCTGAATGGTATGACTTTGGAGATGAGCTCCCCAGCCGGTGAGTGATGCGTCTGCTGTTAGCACTATCTGTGGAACCGGGTCGAGGAACGGCCGCCCTTTGGAAAGGTTTTGTGTGGTCCACCACTGCAGAGAGTGATGGGTGCGGCTGTCTACCAACACCAGATCTGTTAATTGGCCGTGAGCCTGGTTCCACTGACGTGCCAAGCATTCCTGCATAGGACGCATTTGGAGTCTTGCATAAGGGACGATTAGAATGCAAGAGGCCATCATTCCAATTAATTGCATGAACACTCGAGCTGGTAATGAGTGTTGAGGTTGAAATTGTGATATTAGAGCTTGTATGTTGCGTATCCTGACTGGGTTGGGGTATGCTAGAGCTTTGCAAGTGTCTATTGTAGCTCCTAGATATACTTGTGCGTTGGCCGGTTGGAGGTGGGGTTTACTGTGAATGCCAAGCGGTGAAGCAACTGAATTGTTTTGTTGGTGTGCTGAACACAGCTTTGTTATGATTTGGCTTTTATGAGCCAATCGTCCAGATAAGGAAACACATGAATGTGTTGTCTTAAGTGAGCTGCAACTACTGCTAGACACTTGGTGAAAACTCTGGGTGCTTTGGTTACCCCGAACGGGAGGACTTTGAACTGGTAGTGTTGACTGTCCACCAGAAACGTGAGATATTTCCTGTGAGTGGGGTGAATGGGAATGTGGAAGTAAGCGTCCTTTAAATCCAAAGTGGAAAGAAAGTCGCCTTACTGAATTAATGGGAGCACCTGTTGGAGGGTGACCATGTGGAAATGATCAGATTGAATGTAGAGATTTTGCTGTCTGAGGTCCAGTATTGGTCTGAGAGAGCCGTCCTTTTTTGGGATGAGAAAATAGAGTGAGTAAACCCCTGTGCCCTGTTGAGCTAAGGGGACTGGTTCTATTGCATGTTTTTGTAACAGGGAGAGAACTTCTCGTTTTAAGAGGGGGAGATGTTCTGAGGACATCGCACGATGTGTGGGAGGAATGTTCGGTGGAGTGGAGGTAAGTTCCAGGCAATAACCATATTGGATAATTTGTCTTACCCACTTGTCTGTTGTGATGGAATTCCAGACAGGTAGGAACTGTGAGAGACGTCCCCCGACAGGAGTGGAATGATCGGGGGGTAGTGGAGGGAAGTCTCTGTTTGGTGGTAGGGGAAGTGCGGGTGGAGTTACCTCTGCCTCTTCCTCTATTGTTATTTCCTCTGTATCCTCCCCGAAAACATCCTCTGGATGAGGAAGATTGATTGGGGCTTTTATAAGCCGAGGAGGTGTTTTCTGATGCAGTTGTCTTTGAGCCACCCCTATAAAAGGAGCAACGAAAGGAGCCCCTATTAGAAGGTAATTGTAATGCCCCCATGGATTTAGCAGTCTCGGTGTCTTTTTTCATTTATTCCAATGAAGAATCGACTGTGGGGCCAAAAAGATGTTCTTGATCAAATGGCTGATTAAGTAGCACTGATTGTACTTTTTGTTTGAATCCTGAGATTCGAAGCCAAGCGTGGCGGCGTAGCAAAACGCTAGTGTTAATGGCACGCGAGGCTGTATCAGCTGCATCGAGGGCACATTTGATGGAAGTGTTTGTAATGAGCTTACCCTCCTGAATGAGGTCGTGAGCTTTAGCCTTGTATTGGTCTGGTAAGTGCTGCATCAGTTTTTCTAGCTCGTCATAGTGAGCTCTATCGTAACGCGCCAGGAGAGCTTGTTGTAGGAAAGTGTGTTTCTGTTGCAGGAACCCCCCCCACTTTTTGCCTGATAACTGATGCACTTTTCCTTGGTGTGCCCTGGGTCCCTGCCAATCAGGTACCCAGGGCCTGTGTTCCTTCCCTAAAAACTGTACTAAAGCCTAAACCCAATTGGCATCTCTGGCCACAGGTAAGCCCCTGGTAAATGGTACCCTAGGTACCCAGGGCACTGTGACCAGAGAAGGCCCCCAAGGGCTGCAGCACTTATTGTGCCACCCTTAGAGGCCCTGTACCCTGACACCCACACTCTGCCTTTGCAGGCTGAGTGTCTTGGTGCAGAACTAAACAGAGAGTCGACATGGCACACATCCCTGTGTGCCATGCCCAAAAACACACTGCCCTGGCATACCTCAGTCACCCCTCTAGCTGGGTGCACTATGCCAGTGGTGTGGGCACAGGTGCATGAGCCCTGTGCCCCTACAGTACCCAGGGCCATTCATGGGCACTGTAAGTGCAGTGATGCCATTAAGAGTATATCGTGCTGGGAGGTTGTCATTACGAACTCCACAGCACCATAATGGATACACTGAAGACTGAGAAGTTTGGTATCAAACTTCTCAGCACATTAAACCCACACTGATGCCAGTGTGGGATTTAATGTAAAATGCACGACAGAGGGCAACTTAGAGTTGCTCCCTGAACCTAACCTACAATCCACGTCTTGTCTGAGGGGCTGCCCCGGCTGCCACACAGCAGACATGTTGCTGGACCCCTGCGTGGAGAGCCATCCGCTCTCCTGGGCCTGAAACAATGCACATCCTGGGCGTGGTGCCAGGTCTCCTCCCCCAGGATGGGCAGGGGAAGCTTCAAAGGCATGCCGCCTTTGTGAGCTTCTCCAGGCCACTTGCTGTACTCAGCAACTGGCCCCCACCGGTTCTGACCCCCTCTCTGGCGGGAGGACTGGCGGGAAACCCCAAGGGAGGAAAGGGGATGTGCCAGCCTCTGCCAACCCCACCCCTCAGGTGGGGGAGGCGAGGTGAAGCACAACTCGGGCTCTCGCCATCTTGAAGATGGGGAGCCCTGTCCAATCAGGACTAGGCTACTGCCCCTCTCCCACAGGAGAGGGGCAGGATAGGGGGTGTACCCACCCCAGGGAAGGGACACATTGGTCCCTGCCCTTTACCTACCTGTAACGCCCCTAAATTTAGTATTTAGGGGCACCCTGAACCTTCCTTCCTCAGATCCAGATTCCGAAACAAGAAACAAGAACAAGAAACAAGAAGACCTGCAGTGCAGCTGCTAACAAGAGGAAGACACCAACTGATTTGGCCCCAGCCCTACCGGCCTGTCGACCCTCGAACCTGCTCCTGCTAAACCCCGGCGTCTCCAGTGGTCAGCAACCTCAAAAACCCCGGAGGACCTGACTGCCTTGTGACTCACTACCTGGGACTCCCACGAGCATGTCCCCCCATGTCCCGGCAAAGAAACAGTTTTTTACTTCCAGACCTTTTCATAGAGTCACTCCAGACGCATTGAGTGAGGAGCTAGCTTCACACGCCATCTCACTCAGTGGCAACGCAGAGTGATGCCAATAAGCTTGAGAATTGGCTGAAGCAAAGTACCTGGGCACTTGCCCCCCAAACATTGCGGTCTTGCAAGGTCACAAGACATTCCTCTCCTTGGTTTAATCAAGCTCTGAGGCAGTGCAAAAGTGCTTGCAAACGCTTGGAAAGAGCATAGAGGAAGGATTTTAGCCCGGAAAATAAAGAAATTTATAAAACTGCCTTAAATGCATATCACACCAAAATCCGTGAAGAAAAGAAGATTTTCTTCACCTCTAAAATTGAGTCCTCCGGCAATAAATGTAAAGAAATCTTTAAAATTGTTAAAGATTCCTCTGCTCCAAATGCAGTGTCTAGACTTTTTACCCCCACATTAGAATGGACTAATCAGCTAGCATCCTTTTTTCATGAGAAGATTATTAATATTCAAACTTCCTTTGCCGTATCTCTTTCAGAGGAAGATAAAAATATGATATTGCCATCTCCCAATAGTTTAGGAAATGGTTCTTCCCTTACACAGTTTCCCCCCCTTCTTCCAGAGATATCTCTGGAGATTATGAAGGGTCTTAAGTCCGGGTTCTCCTGTTGACTCATGCCCCGCAAAAATATTGGCTTCCGTGGCTGAGATTATTAATACTAAGGCTAACACAGTACTTAACTCATCATTGAGTAATGGGCAGGTTCCTCGGATATGGAAATGCGCCAAAATACTCCCACTGCTGAAAAAGCCCTCCGCTGATCCTCTAATTCTTACCAACTACAGACCAATTTCCCTCCTTCCGTTTTTCGCAAAGACCTTAGAGAAATATGTAAACTCCGTGATCACCGAGTACGCGGAATCTAATAATCTTTTTCACCCGAGCCAGTCCGGGTTCCGCTCCAACTTCAGTACAGAAACTGCCTTACTTGAAATCTCTGAGGCTATAAAAGGAAAACTTGATAATGGAGGTAAAGCAGTGCTGATCCTTTTGGATTTATCCGCAGCGTTTGACACTGTGCCCCATGTCCGCCTCCTGCAGAGACTGCGGGAGTGCGGCCTTGGGGACACAGTGTTGAAATGGTTCTCTTCATTTTTAGAGGACAGACACCAGGAGGTCTGGTCCCCCCCCTTTTCTGCCACTATCCCACCTCTGAAAGTGGGTGTTCCACAGGGCTCTATTTTGAGCCCAACTCTGTTCAATCTGTATATGGCCCCTCTCGCCCCTTTGGTTGAAGCTTGTGAGGCTACTATCATTTCTTATGCTGATGATACGCAGCTGTTGTTCACATGCGAGAAGGGAGAAGATTTTGACGGAGAGCTGATTAAAAATTGCTTGAAAAAAGTTTTTACCTGGCTCAGACTGAATGAACTTAAATGTAACCCTGAGAAGTCCGAAATTATTTTTTTCGGATCACCACCCCAGGATGTATGGAAACAGTGGTGGCCAGCTGATATGGCACCCCCTCAGTCTTCGGTCAGGACAGTCAAGAATTTGGGGGTGAAATTGGATGATTCTTTGTCCATGAAATCCCAGATCCAGTCTGTCGCAGGTTCTTGTTTCGGTCTTCTTAAAATGCTTAGAAAGTTTCTGCCCATGTTATCTTTCCCTTATCGAAAGATCGTGGTTCAGGCCCTCATTACCTCCAGGCTGGACTATGTAAATGTTTTATACTTAGGCCTTCCGGAGTTTCTGATAAACAAGCTTCAGGTCGTCCAAAATGCGGCAGCTAGGGCAGTTCTCAGGATTGGCCCCAGAACCCGGATTTCCCCACCTGATTGCTTTGCATTGGCTACCTATTCGAAACAGAATCCTTTTTAAGGCATTAGTTCTGGCTTTTAAGGCCCTTCATGGTTTGGGGGCCCATTATATCAGGAAGAGAGTCCTTCGTTATGCACCAGGGAGATCTTTAAGATCCTCTTATCAGTATCTCCTAGCGGTCCCGAGATTCTCCCGTGTGTGCAGAGGGGCCGCTCTTTTCAAGTTCAGGTTGCCCGCAGCTGGAACAGTCTGCCTCAGCATCTCAGACAAGTTCCCGATCTGTTGACTTTCCGTAAACAACTTAAAACCTGGTTATTTCAGTAGAAACGTTAGCCTGGTATTAAGCAGGGTATTGTAGGGCTCCGTCCAGCGCCGGGACTCTTGAGTAGCTGAGCGCTTTATAAGTTCACTATAACATAACTGCTCAAAGCAAGTAACAAGCCCCTGGCATCAGCCAGGAACCGCGAACCCTGCACACTCTGCACCCGCCGAGCCCGGCCTGTGCCTGAGTGGACAAAGACCACGAGGACGTCCCCCCGGAAACTGTGTCCCAGAATCCAGCACCCAAGGACCCTCCTCGACGCTCCTGACGACGCCTGCAGCCTCAGAACCAGGGACCCCTCCAACCGCGACCAGCCGAGGGTAAGATTTCCGACGCCTAAAGACACCCCTGCACCCGGTGCCCCACGGCCTCCTGTGCCCAACTCCTGGGTGCCTACCCTTCCTACAGCTTCCCAACTTACCCCTCGAAGTGGTGGTCGCACCTGAAGAATCACCATCCCCGAGCTTGCAGCCTTTGTTCGTCACGCAGCTTTCCCATTGAAAACCATTGGGCGCCCGACGGCCCAAAAACCCACTGCACCCGGCCGCCCCAGTGCCGCTGAGGGTGCACCAACTACCCTGTTAGACTTCCCTACTTGCCCTGAGTAAGTGACCAGGAGCTTTGCTCCCACAGCCGAGTGGCCTGCCTGCCAGCAGCCACCAACCAAGGGCCCCTTCCCGCCATAGGCTAACATTGGGCCTAACTCACTCTGCACCCGGCCGCCCCTGTGCCGCTGAGGGTGTACCAACTGTACCTACCTGACCCTGGGAGACACCCGAGTCTATGCCCAGAACCTTAACTCTGCCAGTCGAGTACTTACCTGAAAACCGATAACCTACATTTCCTCCATAGGATAACATTGCCTGGTTTTTGCCAGAAATTCTCCGAAGTGTCGAGTTTTGAAACTTTAAAATAATCACTAAAAATCGTCCGATCAACGAAAACGAAATTACTCACCTGTTATCAGGAGAGATCCCAGTGCTGGATCTTGGTGCCCAGCACTGACCCTGAAAAGTAATTACAACTGTACTTACCGATAACTTTATTTTCCTCCATAGGATAACATTGCCTGGTTTTTGCCAGAAATTCTCCAAAGTGTCGATTTTTGAAACATACAAATATTCCTTAAAAATCGCCCGATCAACAAAAACGATATTACTCACCTGTTATCAGGAGAGATCCCAGTGCTGGATCTTGGTGCCCAGCACTGACCCTGAAAAGTAATCATAACTGTACTTACCGGTAACTTGAATTTCCTTCCATAGGATAACATTGCCTGGTTTTTGCTGAAAAAGTTTCTAAGTGTCGATTTTGCAAACTTACAAATATTCGTTAAAAATCGCCTGTCTAACAAAAACACATTCTTTCAACTGTTCACAGGAGATGCACCAGTGCTGGATCCAACACTGAGTTAGAAAAAGTAACAATAACCCCACTTACCTGCTAAGTGAATTTCCTCCCATAGGATAACATTGGCGATTCTATGTGAAAAAGTTTCTAAGTGTCAACTTTTAAAATACAACAATATTCCTTAAAAATCACAACTGTAACCAAAACGTTTTTACTCAACTGTTTACAGGAGATGTCCCAGGACTGAATCTGGGATCCAGTCCTGTGATAAGAAAAAGTAATCCAAAAGTAATCTATTGCATTTAACTAGAAATTCCCATTGAGCTCAATGTATTATTGTGTTTGAAATTGTGTTGCCTATTGCAACAACTGTAACTATTGTATTCATAAGTCTATTGCCTATTTGAAAAGTATTTAACTAAAACATCTCATTCTGAGAAAGTATATTTTGATACCTATTGTTGGTTCTAAAATAAAACTATATATTTTGATACAAAACCATTGGCCTAGAGTTCAGTTCTTGAGTGTGTGAGACCATTTGCTGACTGAGTGTGTACAACAAATGCTTTACACTGTCCTCTGATACTGCCTTACTGCTCGACCAAGCTACCACTTTAGAGAGTAAGGTTATATCTAACTTTAGCCTCTGCCAAACCTCTGGGGACTGTGGACTCTGTGCACACTGTACCTATTTGGGAACAGTATATACAGAGCCACTTTCTTACACTTGTGCATTGGCAATACGCCAATGATTGGCAGCTTGAGATGCGATTCTATGCCTGATGCATCTATAAGTTTGGGCTCCTTGTCAGGAGGAGGGGCGTCACCTGTTTGAGAATTTGCCCTCTTGCGTGCATTTGAAACGACAAGAGAATCTAAAGGTACCTGACCCCAAATGTAAATTGGGTCTGTAGGAGCGGGTTTATATTTTTTGTCTACCCTTGGCGTAAGTATTCTAGCTTTAACAGGGTCTTTGAATACCTCACTGGCGTGTTTTATCATACCTTTAAGCATGGGCAAAGTATTAGTGGTTTTTTGAGATGGAGCGAAAGTTTCCACTAAAAAATCCTCGACCAAGGGATCAGTATGTAATTCCACCACCCTGGTATTGAGCAGCTCTATTAATAAGCTGTACCCATGTCTTTTTTCTTAAGAGGTATGTGGTAGTGTTCAGGGAGATCCAGCTTCCGTTTTTTAGGAAGTGTTGCTTGAAGTTTACCAGTTTGAGGGTCAATATGCAACTGTTTTTGTTTCGGATCCAAAAGATTCTTGTGGAGGAAGTTCTTTGGATGGAGTCTGTTTATGTCCGGAAGGTTTAAGAGGGTTTCCGTGCTTTTTAGGTTCGATGCTCTTCGGTGAGGGATGTTTCGGCTCCGAAGGCTTGACTTTTCCCTGTTTCGGATCCGAAGGCTTTTCTTTAGCTAGTTTCGGCTCCGAAGTTCTCTTTAACTGGTTTCGGCTCCGATGCTTTCGGTTTTGCCGGTGTCGGTTCCGAAGCTTTTGGTTTCGGTGGTATGGGCTCCGAAGCCTTTGCTTCATGCAAATCATTCGGTGCCGAAGATGTCTTCGGTGCCGACAGCGGAGCATCAGGCTTAGCCTTGTGTTTCGGTGCCAAAGATGTGGGTTCGGCACCTGCATGGGGTCGGCTCGATCCCGAGCTGGAAGACTTGTCTTTATGCTCGAAGGCGGGGCATCTGAAATGGTATCACGGTGTCGACCTGAGCCCGAGGGCGAAGGTGTAACCGGAGTCTTTGGTGTTTTTGTGGGCAGTTGGGGCTCGTTACTCACTGTTCGTTGAGCCGGAGTGACGTTCGAGTCCTCTTCCATGTCAGAGTCGTCAGCTTCAGACACGGAGATGTGTTCTTGTTCTTCTTCGGCGCCGGGTTGGAATTCCGACTCTTCTCCGAAGGCACAAGTTACTAACTTGTGTAACGATATATCTGTAAGAGGCAGTAGTTGGTGACAGATTCCCTACCTTAGAATATCCCCAGGCGTCAGGCTGGATCCGGAAAGTTTTTTGCGTAGCAGTACCCTTGCGCGTCGGTAGGCGGCGTCGTGCGGCTCCGCGTCAGTCGTCGGCGTCGTGATCGCCGGGATGACGTTGCGGGCAGTACTTAGACGCCGCCCTGCGCGCTGACGTCCGTTCTGTACACGACTTTCCGCGCCAGGAACGCAGAGCCATGCAAGAAGCGGACATAGGTGTCTGAAAAATACTAGGGCCCTGAAAGGGATGTCCTTAACCCTAGAAATCAGTTCGCAGAACGGGGAGGATGGGTGGGCGGTAGGAATCTGTCACTAACTACTGTCTCTTACAGATATATCGTTACACAAGTTAGTAACTTGTGCATCTGAAAGAGACACGTTAGTGACAGATTCCTTACCTTAGAATAGATACCCCAGCAATACCAACCCCGGTGGTGGGTCTGCGAACAAAGATCAGACAAGGAAGTCCCGGAGGACAGAACGGCCAAAGAAGCCGTCCCTCCGGACCTGACTGTCAAGGCAGTAATGCTTTGTAAACGTGTGCAGCGAGGCCCACGTAGCTACCTGACAGATATCCTGCAGCGGAACACCGCGTCCTAAAGCCGTGGTAGCAGCCGTTGCCCTGGTGGAATGGGCACGCAGCCCAACAGGAGGCTCCTTCTTAGCCAAAGAATAGCAGGCTTTGATGCACAAGGTTACCCAGCGGGAGATGGTTCTCTTGTGCACCGCCCAACCTTTTTTGGCGCCCACGTAGCCAACAAAGAGCTGGTCATCCACCCGGAAGTGTTGTGTGCGGTTGATATAAAAGGAAAGCGCACGTTTTGGGTCCAGACGGTGGAGCCTCTCTTCCTCTCCGGAAGGATGCGGAGGCGGAAAGAAGGTGGGCAAAGTGATGGTCTGCCCAATGTGGAAGGCAGTAACCACCTTTGGCAAGAAGGACGGACGCGTCCTAAGAACAACCTTGTCTGGATGGACAGACAGAAAGGGAGGTTTGCATGATAGAGCCTGGAGCTCACTCACCCGCCGAGCGGAGGTGATGGCCACCAGAAAGGCTGTCTTCAGAGTCAGAAGACGAAGAGGACAGTTATGTAGAGGCTCAAAGGGAGCGCACATGAGAAAGGTAAGAACCAAGTTCAAGTCCCACTGAGGCATCACAAACGGAACAGGAGGGAAGAGGTGTGTAATGCCTTTAAGGAATCTGTTAACAGGGGACTTGAAAAGGGAGGGCTGATCAGGAAGCCTGAGGAAGGCCGAAATGGCACAAAGATAGCCCTTGATGGTACCCAGGGCAGAACCCTGTTGGGCCAGTGAAAGAAGGAACAGAAGAACCTCAGAAAGAGGGGCAGAGAGGGGATTCACAGCCTTTGCTGTGCACCATGCCACAAACCTGTTCCACCTGCAGGCGTATACCACTTTAGTGGAGGGACGCCTGGCTGCCAGAATCACATCACAAACTTCGGGAGGCAAGTCGAAAGGAATCAACTGCCGCCGCTCAATCTCCACGCAAGCAGGTGGAGGCTGGACAGGTTCGGGTGGAGGACCGTCCCCTGCTGCTGCGACAAAAGATCCTCCCGAAGAGGCAGACGGATCGGGGGATCGACGCTCATACTGAGTAGCTCGGGATACCAAACTCTTCGAGCCCAGTCCGGAGCCACAAGGATGACTTGGGCCCGGTCGCACCGAATCTTCTTCAACACTCTGGTAGAAGTGGTATAGGCGTACAACAGACCGCAACTCCACTCGCGACGAAAAGCGTCTCCGAGCGAGTGCCGCCTTGGAAATTCCAACGCGCAGAACTGATGACATTGCGCGTTCTCTTCGGTGGCGAATAGATCTAACCAAGGCTCTCCCCATTGCAGAAAGAGACCTTGCGCCACTTCCGAGTGAAGACGCCATTCGTGATCCATCATGCACCTGCGGCTGAGGTTCGTCCGCCCTGGCGTTCAGGGAACCTGCCAGGTGTTGAACCATCAGGAACATGCCCTGATGTTCCAGCCATGTCCAGAGGCACAGAGCCTCCTGACAGAGGGTCCACGACCCCACCCCGCCTTGTTTGTTGCAGTACCACATGGCGGTGGTGTTGTCTGTGAACACCTGCACTACCTTCCCTTTGACAGAGGGAAGGAATGCCTTGAGTGCAAGTCGGATCGCCCGGAGCTCCAGAAGGTTGATATGGAGCCGGGACTCCGCCGGAGACCAGAGGCCTCTGATCTCCGCCTCTCCCATGTGACCGCCCCATCCCAGAAGGGACGCGTCCGTCACAACTGTGTGCTCTGGCTGGGGAAGGGAAAGGGATCTGCCCATGACCCATTGCCGGTTCGAGAGCCACCACTGCAACTGTCTTGCAGCCCCCTCTGAGATCTGGACGTGATCGGACAGGTTGCCCTGGTGCTGCGCCCACTGGAACTTCAGGTCCCACTGCAGAGCCCGCATATGCCATCTGGCATGATCGACCAGCAGGATGCAGGAGGCCATGAGGCCCAGCAGCCTCAGGGTCATCCGTACCGAAACCCAGGATAAAGGGTGAAAGATCGGAATCATAGCCTGAATATCCCGGACTCGCCGTTCGGGAGGATAGGCCCGAAACTGCGTCGTGTCCAGAACTGCTCCGATGAAAATGAGCGGAGGAGAAGGGATCAGATGCGACTTCGGCACATTGATGGAGAACCCCAGCGAGTGCAGGAGTTCGGCCGTAGTCTGGAGGTGGGAGACGACTGCCTGGGACGAGCCCGCCTTCAGCAGCCAGTCGTCGAGGTAGGGGAAGACTGGAACCCCTGCCCGGCGCAGATGAACTGCGACCACCGCCATCACTTTCGTGAACACCCGAGGGCACTTGTAAGGCCAAAGGGAGCACGGTGAACTGGAAATGCTCGAGGCCTACCGTGAACCGAAGGTAACGCCGGTGGGCCGGCAGGACGGGGATGTGGAAATACGCGTCCTGCAAGTCCAACGCTACCAACCAGTCTCCAGGGTCGAGGGCAGTCAAGACCTGAGCTAGGGTGAGCATCTTGAACTTCTCCTTCCGGAGGAAGCGATTGACGTTCCGGAGGTCTAAGATAGGACGCATGTCCTCCTTGTCCTTTTTGGGCACCAGAAAGTAGTGGGAGTAGCAACCACGTCCTACTTCTGGGGTCGGAACATGCTCGATGGCCCTCTTGGCCAAGAGGGCCGTGACTTCCTTCTGCAGAAGCACCAAGTGATCCCCTGACATGCGGTGGAATTGAGGTGGCATGGCTGGGGGGGTGGTCTCGAATGGGAGGGAGCAGCCCCTTCAGACAATGTCCAAGACCCACCTGTCCGAGGTGATGGCACGCCAGTGGTAAAGGTGATGGCGGACCCTGCCCCCTACTGGCGTGCTGTGCACCTGAAAGGAGGGACTAGGAGGGCTTGGAGGCCGCGGACGGGGCGGAGTTGGTGGCCTGACCCTCACGCTGGTTGCCCGAACCGCCACGGCGGTATCCACGTCCTCGGCCACGCGAAGACGCTTGCTGCGCGGGCCGGTGGCTGGGCAGCGGACGTGACTGGGCGCCCCTTCCGTGGCCACAAAAGGGGCGAAAAGCAGAGGTTAGCGGAGGGTGCACAACAGAAAGGCCCAGGGACTTGGCAGTAGCCCGTGAGTCCTTAAAACGCTCCAGCGCATGGTCTGCGTTGGAACCAGGTAAACAACAAGGGGGACAATGAGGGCTTGATAAAGGTCCACCGTACTTGCCCTGGGTAGAACTAGAAGACAAAAGAGGTACGGTGTTCCTGGGTGGCAAGTTGGCCACCTGGTTAGTACTCAGAGTGGTGGGGAGGTGGGGAATACCTCCTTTCGGAACTAGGACCCTCACACACCCAGCAAGCTAGGTGTCATGCTTCATCATATGGGTCTGCTCCTCGTCGAGCCGGCGCTGCAATGCTCGACGGGCACCCATAAAGGGGCTCTTTATCGGAGATCTTTTGTTCCTTGCCGTATAGGTGCCGTGGGTGTGAGGGGCCTGGTAAGATGTAGATGTGGTGTGTGGGTTAAAACAGGTAAGGGAATCCTCTATAATTATTTTTATTCTGGAGAGGTCACAACCTGAATAAAAAGTAAAAAGAAGGAGGGCGACTATTTTGTTTTAATCTGACAAAAATTACGCTCTACACCTTAGTGGTCAACATGTTTCTCGCCTATAAAATGTCTCTAATAGATCAGTTGACGATTCCTCAGGAAGGCCTTCCTGATGCAGCAGAGCGGGTAGGTGAGCCGGACTGCTCTGAGCGGGAGCAGCGACACTACGTTGAGTGTCCATATACTCCGCTGCGGTCTGATGAAGCAGCACTTGAATCCTTAAGAGGTTGGCTGCTTTTCTCCGGGGCAACGTCCTACCGAGAGAAGAAGTGGTATGTAGAACCACACCACACACTGTAGATAGTTTTAATTTAGTCACTAGGTCCTGAGGAATCGCCAACTGATCTATTAGAGACATTTTATAGGCGAGAAACATGTTGACCACTAAGGGGTAGAGCGTAATTTTTGTCAGATTAAAACAAAATAGTCGCCCTCCTTCTTTTTACTTTTTATTCAGGTTGTGACCTCTCCAGAATAAAAATTATAGAGGATTCCCTTACCTGTTTTAACCCACACACCACATCTACATCTTACCAGGCCCCTCACACCCACGGCACCTATACGGCAAGGAACAAAAGATCTCCGATAAAGAGCCCCTTTATGCGTGCCCGTCGAGCATTGCAGCGCCGGCTCGACGAGGAGCAGACCCATATGATGAAGCAGGACACCTAGCTTGCTGGGTGTGTGAGGGTCCTAGTTCCGAAAGGAGGTATTCCCCACCTCCCCACCACTCTGAGTACTAACCAGGTGGCCAACTTGCCACCCAGGAACACCGTACCTCTTTTGTCTTCTGCGTTGGAACCAAAAAGACCGACTCCATCAAAGGGCATGTCCATGAGTGTATTCTGGACATCACCCGAGAAATCAGTTGTTCTCAGCCAGGCATGGCGACGCAGCGCCACCGTCGTTGCAAGCGATCTGCCCAGCGAGTCGGCGGTATCAAGGCCACAACGTATGGTGTACTTTGCCGCATCCCTTCCTTCCGCAATGGCGCGGGTAAGCAGTGTCTGGACCTGCTCAGAACACTGGGGCAAAACAGCCGCCACCGAATCCCACAGGGAGTGGGTATATCGGCCCAAAAGGCAAGCGGTGTTGACGGACCGCAAGCCAGCACTGGAGGAAGAAAAAGCCTTCTTCCCAAATTGGTCCAGGCGTTTGGATTCCCTATCTGGAGGGGCGGTAGGGAAGGCGGTTTGGGAGGCAGAGGCTTGGACAACCAAGCTCTCGGGGGTGGGATGTTGAGAGAGAAACAAGGGGTCGCCCGGAGCAGGGCGATGGCGTCGGGCCACGTTCCTATCCACAGGAGCCCCTGTGGTGGGCTTGGACCAGGTGCCCAAAAGAACGTCAGATAGTGCATCATTAAACGGCAGCACAGTCTCAGATGAGGAAGCTGCCGGCTGAAGCACTTCCGTCAGGAGATTAGTCCTGACAGCCACAGTAGGCAATTGGAGGTGTAAGGCTCCAGCTGCTCTACACAACACCGTTGCGAAATTTGCACCCTCCTCCGTAGCCACGGGAGGAGACAGCATGCCAGTGTCAGGGGAAGTGTCTAGACCACTGGCATCCCCAAGTTCCTCTGCCCAGTCCTGATCATACTCCCACTGCTGTGCGAGAGGGTCTTCCGACCCCTCCCAGCTCTCCTGGTCCTCCTCTGGTTCAAAATATGGAGGAGGAGGGACATCTGGGACCCAAGGTCTGGTCCGGCTCCATGTCCGGAGCCGGAGAGAACCGGGGAACGACGCCGCCCGGAGCCCCGGACGGCGTCAGGAACGGCACCGGGGACATCGACGCCGGCGGAGGCGTGCTTAGGTCAACCGGCGCCGATGGGGGTTGCGGTACCACCGGAGCCGGGATCGAGGCCGGGATCAGGGCTGGCGGGACAGGCGACGCCGGAGCAACCCCATCAGGGCCCGCGGGGCCCGAAGGCGCACCGGAGGGACCTTGAGGCCCGAAGAGGCGGGCCATGGCCGACAGGAATTCCTGTATTTCGGCCGGAGTCGCCCCCGAACCCGGAAAGGACGGGTAATGCGGGGCCGGCTCCACAGGCACGTCCGGGGCCGCGGGGACGGTGCCGACAGGGGCCTCAGCCAAGTCGCGAGACCGGCGAGGCGAAGTCTTAGAGCGATGATGCTTCTTAGACTTTTGTGCTCGACTTACCCGAGGAGCGCGAAGGCTTGGACTCCGACGACCGGCGGGGGCTCCGCGACCGGCCCCTCGACCTCTCACGGGACCGGGGCTTGGTGCGGAGCCGACTGCCGGACCTCGAGGAGCTTTCGAGACCGCTCTCGTAAAGCCTTCGGGTGGAGTTTCCGGCAGTCAGGGCACGACTTCGTGTCGTGGTCTCGGCCGAGACAGTAGAGACACTCTAAGTGCGGGTCTGTGATCGACATCATTCGACCACAGGCGTCGCATGGCTTGAAGCCGGGCATCCCTACTGACACCTTAGAGTCGAGAAGACTCGAAAAGAAACAGTGAAAAATTCACCAAAAATGTAGTCAAAAATTGACTAGGGCACTGCTCTTCCCGGATCTGCGCTTACTGGCGCGGAAAAAGAAGAACTGACGTCAGCGCGCAGGGGCAGCGTCTAAGTACTGCCCGCGACTTCATCCCGGCGATCACGACGCCGACGACGGAGCCGCACGACGCCGCCTACCGACGCGCAAGGGTACTGCTACGCAAAAAACTTTCCGGATCCAGCCTGACGCCTGGGGATATTCTAAGGTAAGGAATCTGTCACTAACGTGTCTCTTTCAGATAGGTCTGGCACCGGACTAGTGCCGCGTCTCATCTCGTGACGTCGAGCTCGACGGTCACAAATTGTTTTCTTCGATCGGAATGATCGACAGGCCTCGCAGTTGATTTCTTCGTGCTCCGGGCATAGGTAGAGGTTACAGACCTCATGCAGGTCCGTGTGTGGGAACTTAACACCACACCCGGGGCATTTTTTAAATTGAATCCGTTCCATGGACTGCTGGCGTGGTCGGCACGGGTAGGCCTTACGGTCCGCGTCGAAGCACCGATCGAAGCGGTTGGATTTTACAATGCGCGCCGAAAGGGAAAACGCGATCAAACAATACCGTCGAGTGGTAAGGATTGCGCGTCGAAAAGGTTCTAAGACGATACCGAACCAGAGCGCCGCAAGACACATCCGAACCCGATGGCGGAAAAAAACAATCTGGGGATGGAGTCGATGCCCATGCGCACTATCATCGTAAGGAGGAGGCACCTACCTCGTGACTACAAACACTTCTTTGAAGAAAAACAAAGTGCAAACATCCGAGCCCAACACCAGATGGTGATCTATGCCAACGCATATGATATACAGCTCATATGCCTCGCACCTTATTTTACCTATTCGTTTTTTAGCTGTATAATTTATTGTCTGCAATATAGTTGCAGATATTTGCCTATGTCAAGATATGGGGGTCCCCTCAAGCACTTTATTAGTATTTTAAACTTGATTTGGATGTTTTTTTATAATGTCACTAAAGTTTTTCGATTAGGAGTAGCAGCATTTTCGAGCCGGACGATAACCAAGTACTAGCACTTTATGGATGGTTGTTTATCATGTGCCGGCTTTTTGACAGTGGAGATTGCTTTTAGTCTCCCTAGAAATAATTTTAACCTGTAACTTATTTAGGTATGTTATAAAAAGTTTCAAGTTGTAGATTTTGTATTGTACATTGTATGGCCTGTCTACAACAGGATGAAAAAGTATTCTGAATTCAGCGACTCATTAAATGTGCAGCTCTCCAAGTCAACTTGAAGATTGTGAAGTCCACTGGAAAAAAAAATCACAAAAGTATCAAAAAAACTTTTAAAAAAAAAAAAAGAAAAAAAAAGTCCTATACACAGATCACCACCAGGGCAGGGGTGGCATAGCTTTTCCAAGTAGAGGACTAGAACTTTGTTGCAATACTGGTTAAAGTAAAAAGGCTTGTTTGGGTGGAGAATGTAGCAAGGACTGCTCTTAGCACACAAAACAACTCGCCAGATGTCCTCTGTGGAGCACCACAAAAGGACTTGGATGCTAGGCCATGAGGAAAAGGGATCTCTACAGCAGAGCCCAAACATTTAGGGAAAAATACAATTTCCCCCTCTCAAAGTGTGGAGTATGCTTGGTTGAAATATCCCAGCCCCTTGTATGTAATGTGAAGAGGCGAAGC
The DNA here is from genome assembly GCA_963921515.1 of Calotriton arnoldi. Classification (NCBI taxonomy): domain Eukaryota; kingdom Metazoa; phylum Chordata; class Amphibia; order Caudata; family Salamandridae; genus Calotriton; species Calotriton arnoldi. The sequence continues at coordinate 4,939,325 of CAWUFW010000005.1, read as the reverse complement.
AAGGATGGTTTTCCTCCCAGAGAAGCCAGATTGTACACAAGTGTCAGTGGTCGGTATTTTCTTCAACTATTTGGGCAATTATCAGGGACAAACCGGATGTCAAGTAGTGAGGCATGCTGATCGGGGATGGTGGGGGAAAACAACTAGAGTACACCCTTTTCAACTCTTAATGCCTCTATGAATCTCACGTTTAAGTCTAGAGTCCTACGACATGCCATGGACTATACAATAATCATGACATGGAAGACTGTCAGAAGAATGTGGAATTATATTAAAGAACCTCCTTTGAGCAGTCCATTATGAATTTAAATACAAACAGTAAATTTCCTTTTGCCACTTAATGCTGACCCTAGCTGTTAAAGTCTGGTAAATCAAGATAGCAGCATGCATCGTGTGCTTTATTAACCTTGCTTTAAAGACTACTTGCAACAAATGGAACTACACAGGCACAGACAGTCACAAATATTTTCTTGAAACAGATAACATGCATGGTTGATATTTTGAAGAACAGTTTGACACTGCACAATACCTGCACACTACATTGGAAATGTGGTAGCATTTCGGAAGCCACTTCTACCCAAGATGCACCAACATAGCCCCAAAAGCAGACCTTTGGTTCTATTTTTGTAAGCTATTTAATGGCGTTTGTTAGTTTTGGTGAGCAATTTTAAACAGCAGTCAACTTAAAAAAAAAAATTCTTTAAGCAGACTAACCTTGCTCTTGGTCAGGTTCACCATCAGGAATGCCCACATAAACCATCACATTTGCTGCATCAGACACATCCAAATGTAGATTTGTTGTTCCATATTTCCTGTCCTCTTCCGTTATTAAGCCTGTTGGAGGAATTTGATTGTTTACGGCAGATTTCTAAGAATATTTTTGTGCTGGTGCAAAGAAAACTATGAATACAGGTTTTATATTAAAGTCCACTTACCAAACACAAACATGTACACTTGAACTACTCTATGGAGGGCTGAGACAGTAAACTAAATAATTTAAAATAGTTCATTTTGTGAATATTTTGGGAGGCTTCTGAATGCATGACAGGCAAATACTTCACACATTTGTGAATCTGAAGTGCTTCCTTAAATTACTTGATATGCAAAACTAACTGAAGTTATTACCCATTTGAAATGTATTTAAAAACCTCAGATCAAAAATAGGACAATACTTGTTGGATGAGGTTATTTCTAGCTTTTCAAACCATAGCTACCCTTTACTTTTGCCTCTATATTTACAGATGCATTGAAAAAAACATTCAAAACCGTGTAAAGCCAATCTTTAGATTTAAAAACTGAACAGTCTAACAGAGTGTATAAGGGCTGCTATCATACTTTAAAACAAAGAAATACAATGCTGCATTACACTACAGGAGCTCGTAAGAGGATTCAATGTACACATCACTAAGGTAGCAGTAAGAAGGTTGCAAGCCTGGGCACAAGCTAGCCTTCAACCACACTGCATGCCACATCTCTAAGACAGTCCCTTGTTTGTAACAAATCTGTGGGTCTTTCGATTGTTTGTACCTCTGAAAAACAATTAAATTTTTAACAAAGTGTTTTTGGTTTATTTCTCACCATAGGCATTATACATCTTGGGTCCCAAATCCGGCCGTACAAAGTAGTCAGGAAGCCTGGAAGCAAGGTTCAGTTTGCCATCTCTTTTGGTATATTCCGGCAAGGGTATGTTGTTCATTAGGTCATCAAACCTAAACACAAAATGCAATCACTCTCTGAACAAACAGCACCAAAGCATGGTCTAATTCCTCCCCTCCCCCCATTGTTTGCATTAAAAGTTTTGTTTATTTCTAGAACCAAGATTTACTTATTGCCAGGTAAGTTAAACTCTTCATACAATGTTACTTTTCAACAGCCATTGAATGCCGATTTGGTGGAAACATTCAAATTACTTTTGCAGTCAGTAAACAATTGGTAAACTGTTCAAATACACTTTAAATTATTGATAGATTACTTTTGGATTAGTTTGTGATTACTTTTCTGGTTTGACCTGAAACACTCATAACAGTTTAAGCAACACAGGACATTTGTATGTAGGTTAACTCTTTTGAAAGCAATAGCTTACTTTTTATACAGTACAAGACAGTTCAACACTAAAGAATTTTCAGAGAAAACTTCACCATTCAGTCCTATTGAGAGAAACTAAGTGTTATATTTACAGGTAGACTGTTTTGGAATAGGAGTTTGAGGGTAGAACCAAGGTTCAGGTTGGCACTCAAGGGGCACCAAGGTGGCCGGGTGCAGAGTGCCAATGGGGCTAGAGGGCACCTCGGTTGGGGGCTGCTCACGGGCAGTCCACTGTCTCAGAAGCCAAGCTCGTAGGGTTAAGTTCAGGGCAAAGGGGGTCCCAGGTTTGCACCAAGTGCACACCACCAGCGGCGCAGGGGCGGCCAGGTGCAGGGTGCTCAGTAGGTTTCGGGATCCCAATGTGTTTCAAGGGAGGATGTCGGTCGCGAAAAAGGACTGCAGGCTCGAGCCAGAAGACTGACGTAGAGAACTAACAACTGGAGGATGAAGATGAAGAGCTGCTGGACACCAGGAGTTCTGGGTGCAGGGGTGTAGTTCGTGTTGGATTCTTCTCACCGGTTCCGGTCGCGATTGGAGGGACCCTTTGGGATGAGGCTGCAGGCGTCAAGGAGACAGCTGGTGGAGGTCGTCCAACGCTGGATCACTGGTCAGGATTGCCTGAGGGACCTCGCTGGGGTGTGGGGCCACTCTCACTCGGGCTGTGGCCGTCGGGTGCGGAGTGGTGAGGGCTCGCGGATCCAGCTGGATCTGGAGTTCTTGCTTGGGTTGGTGTTGGACAAATCCGGTCTCCACTGGAGGAATGTATGACGTTACTACGCATACATTTACAACGCGGTATTTTACATCGCGTTCGTTACAACGCAAGTCGTTACAACGACTTGCGCTGGACTTAGGAATAGTATGATTTACTATTCCAACTCCAGTCTACATACAGTAGGGAAGGTGTTGGAATAGTAAATCATACTATTCCTTAGGTTAGAGCGCCATCCAGCGCAAGTCGTTGTAACGACTTGCGTTGTGAAAACCGCGATGTAAAAGCATCGCGTTGTAAAAGTTGCGTGGTAAAGGATGTCTCCCCCACTGGAGATCAGAGTTCTTTGGGAAGGCAGGGCAGGTCTCCAGGGTTCTTGGAGGCTGCAGAACACGCAGAGATCATCTTGCAGGTGTTTCAGAGCAGGAGACAGGACGGTAGGGCTGGGGCCGAAGCAGTTGTCGTAGTCATAGTTGTCGTCCTCTGCTGCAGCACGGCTCTTCAGTCCTTGTCACGTCTAATCTAAAGAGGCAAGGTTCAGGGGTTCCCCTAAATACAGGGGTGTGCAGGTCGGGACCAATGGGTCCCTTCCTAGGGGTGTCTACACCCCTTAGTATGCCACTCTCCAGTGGGAGGGGGCCATAAGCCTCTTCCTGACTGGAGGGGTCCCCCCCAATCTACAAAATGGCGGGGACTGAGATGTGGGCTTCACAAAAGACTTCCAAACCTGAGGGATGGTGTTGGCAAAGGTGGGCATGCCTCACTAGGTTTCCCTGTCGGTTCTCGCACCCAAAATGGGGGTTAGTACCAGTGGGAGCAAGTTGCTGATGGCAGCAAAAGACTGGGGGCAGCTAACAAAGGCGGCAGGCCTTTGAAGCTCCGTCTTCGAGGACCCTGCCCATCCTGGGGGAGGAGGCCTGACACCTCTGCCCAGGATGTGATTGGTCCCGGACCCAAAGAGCAGAGGGCTCTCTACCCAGGGCTCCAGAAACCTCTCTGGTGGAGGCAGATGGCTGGGAGGCAGCCAAGAACCACACCAGAGTTGGCAGTTTTTTTGGGGGCATCTCCAAGATGCCCTCTGTGTGCATTTTTCATTAAATCTAACACTGGCATCAGTGTGGGTTTAATGTGCTGGGAAGTTTGATACCAAACTATCCAGACTTCAGTAAATCATAATGGAGCTGTAGAGTTCGTGTTGGCAAACTCCCAGCCAATGTATTCAAAATGGCTCCACTGCACTCGCAATGTCTGAATGGCACAGGCACTGTAGGAGCATAGTGCTCATGCAGCTATGCCTTCACCCGTGGTATGGTGCACCCTGCCTTAAGGGCTGTAAGGCCTACTAGAGGGGCGACTTACCCATGCCACAGGCAGTGTTTGTGTGCCATGTCCACTCTTCAGTTTGGTCTGCACCAGAACACCCAGTCTACAATGGCAGGGTGGGGGTGCGAAGGTGAGAGGTCCCAGAGGGTGGCATAATACATGCTGCAGCCCTCAGAGGCCCCCTCTGGTCACAAGGCCCTTGGTACCAGGGGTACCATTTACAATGGACTTACAGGTGGCCCAAGGGTGTGTCAATTATGGGTACCAAGGTACAGTTTTGGGAAAGAACACAGGTGCTGGGGCCTGGTTAGCAGGATCCAGCCCAAACTCAGTCAAGTTGGCATGAGGTATCTGGCAAAAAGTTGGGGGGGCGGGAGGGGGAGTAAGCATGCAAAAAGTGGCACTTTCCTACACCTATCCTTTTTAAAAAAAACTCCAGCCAATCAGGCAACAGCACCCTCCTAACAGAGGCAGAGTTCCTCAGATTAACCAGCAATAGTGGGATGTTAATCCCGTAGCAATAAGGGGAGCCTCTAAGGGGAGGAGGGTGGGTCGCATGTGAATGAAAGATATCAATACTGGAGAAGGATTCTGTTACTTACCCTGTAAGCATCTGTTTTTGGCATGTACCGCTGCAGATTCACATGCTTTGCATACTCCTGCCATCTAGTGTTGGGTCTGGATGTTTGCAAGTTGTTTTTCTTCTAAGAAGTCTTTTCCAGTCACGAGGCAAAGTGACTCCTCCTTTTGGTGATAGTGTGCATTGGCATCGACTCCATTGTTAAATAGTTTTCCGGCAAAAAGGGCAATAATGGAGTCAGTAAGAGTAGCATAGAGATGTGCATGCGTATATAATGTGAATAATGAGAACTGCAACAACCTTAGGTGTCCGGGGAGGAGGGAGGGCACATGTGAACCTACAGCTCTACATGCCAAGAACAGATGCTTACAGGGTAAGTAACATAATCCGTTCGAGGCATGTGTGATTAGGCCTGGGCGGTGAACTCCGCGTAATGCGGAGATCTGAAAAACTCCGCCCCGCGTAGCGGAGGTTTTTTCCTCGCTCGCGTTCGTCAACGTACAGTTGGCGAGTGTGAGTGAGGAAAATCCACCTCCCAGCGAGATTTGTCCTCATTTGCGATCGTCAACATCAAGTTGGCGAGCACGGAAAATAAACCTCCCGAGAGATTTCTCAACGCGCGGGGGGGGGGGGGGGGTGTGAGTCAGGTTTCTCACTGCGAGTGGTCGCGTATGCTCGCGACCGCTTGCGTTGAGAAACTGCCAGTTTGCGTTGAGAAAGCTGCTGCTAGAGTAAAAATCTACTCGAGCAGCAGAAAGGAAAGCAGCGCCCGCTTGCGCTGTGCATGGTGTCGTTCGCGATGATTGCACAGTGCGGACAAGCATCCGGCACTGAAAATCACCGCGAACGGCATTTTTCGATCGCACTCTGCCGCTTGCGGAGCTCTGCGTAGCGCGGCGGAGTTTTTTTTCCACTTCCCGGAGTTTCGCGTAGCGCAACTCCGCGAACTCCGCCCAGGGTTACCAAAAAGTAGATACACATGCTTTGCATGGACTGTATAGCAGTACCCTCCAAAAGCGGTGGCTAACCAGTGGGTGTTGCAGTTGTTTGAAAGGATGTTTTTAGCACTGCCTGTCCGACGTTGGCCTGTTGACGAGCTAACACATCCACACAATGTTTTGTAAATGTGTGTGGTGTAGACCATGTAGCTGCCTTACATATGTCAGCTATGGGAATGTTGCCTAAAAAGGCCATAGATGCTCCTATTTTGCAAGTAGAATGTGCTTTAGGAGGTACTGTTCAAGTTCTTTTAGCTTTAATATAGCAAGTTTGAATACATTTGACAATCCATCTCGAAATGCCGGATTTTGAGACAGGTTTTCCCTTAGAAGGTGGAGCAAAAGCAACAAAAAGTTGCTTTGCGAAAATCTTTTGTCCTATCAATGTAGTATATTAATGCTCTTTTGACATCAGGTTGAGGAAAGAAGAGCAAGTTACTTACCTTCGGTAACGATTTATCTGTAAGAGACATATATTAGTTATAGAGTCCTTACCTTAGAATTACCCCCAGGCGTCAGACTGGATACGGAGAATTTTCCTTCAGCAGTACCCCTGCGCGTCGGTAAGTGGCGGCGGTCGACTCCATGTCTGTCGTCGTAGTCGCCAGGATGACGTCGCGGTGCCTACTTAGACGCCGCCTATGCGACCTGAAGTCAGTTCTGACACGACTTTCCACACCAGAAGCGCAGAGCCATGAAAGACACTGACCACTGGTGCGCCACTCTAGGGACCTGCAAGGGAGTCCCTATCCCTAGAAGTCAGTTCGCAGAGCAGGGAGGATGGGTGGGGCGGTAAGGAATCTATAACTAATATAAGTCTCTTACAGATTGTAAGAAATTGCCCTCTTTTTGCATGGTTGCCCCCACTTTTTGCTGAACGGCTGATGTACTTTGACTGAGTGTGCCCTGGTGGCTCCTGCCAATCAGGTACCCAGGGCCTATGTTCTTTCCCTAAAACTGCATTGAAGGCAAAACCCAATTGGCACTCTCTGGCCACAGGTCAGCCCCTGGTAAATGGTACCACAGGTACCCAGGGCACTGTGACCAGGGATGGCTTCTAAGAGCTGCAGCTCTTATTGTGCCACCCTTAGAGGCCCTGTACCTTTACACACACACACTGACTTTGCAGGTTGCGTGTTTTGGTGCAGAACAAAGTGAAGAATCAACATGGCACACATCCCTGTGTGCCATGCCTACAACCCACTGCCCTGGCATAGATCAGCCATCCCTCTAGCTGGGGGCACTATACTTTTGGAGACGGTACAGGTGCATAAGCCCTGTACTCCTACAGTGTCCAAGTCCATTCTTAGACATTGTAAGTGCAGTGCTGCCATTAAGAGTATATGGTGCTGGGAGTTTGTCATTACAAACTCCACAGTACCATAATGGCTTTACTGAAAACTGAGAAGTTTGGTATCAAACTTCTCAGCACATTAAACCCACACTGATGCCAGTGTGGGATTTAATGAAAAATGCACACAGAGGGCATCTTAGAGATGCCCCCTGAAAAATGACCTAACACTAGTGTCCAGGCTGAGTGGCTGCTCCCCAACTGCCACCACCAGACATGTTTCTGGACCCCTGGGTCGAGAGCCTGCTGCTCTTGGGGCTCTGAAACAATGCACATCCTGGAACGAGGTGCCAAGCCTCCTTCCTCCCCCAGGATGGGCAGGGTCCACGAAGGGGAAGCTTCAAAGGCTTGCAGCCTTTGGGAGCTTCCCCAGGCATTTTGCTGCTCCCAGCAACTGGTCCCCACCGGTTCTGACCTCCACTTTGGGCAGGAAAACCAAGTGAGGAATGAAGGTGTGCCCACCTTTTCCAACATCACCCCTCAGGTGGGGAAGGCGAGGTGAAGCACAACTCTCAGTCCCCGCCATCTTGCAGATGGGGGGACTCAGCCAACAGGGAAAGGCTTATGCCCCCCTCCCACTGGAGGGTGGCATAAAAGAGGGTGTACCCACCCCATGGAAGGGACCCATTGGTCCCAACCTTTTACTTACCTGTAACGCCACCAAATCTAGTACTTAGGGGCACCCCTGAACCTTGCCTCCTCAGACAAGCAACGACCAAGAAGAAAAGAAGAAGGACCTAACAGTAGTGCGGAAGCTGAGAGGAGGACGCCCACTGACTTGTCCCCAGCCCTACCGGCCTGTTCCCACCTCGAACCTGCAGAAGCAAAACTCCAGTGTGTCCTGCAGCCAGCAACCTCAAGAACCCAGAGGACCTGCCCTGCCTTCCAAAGAAAAGACTGTCTCCTGTGAACACCGGATTTGTTCACCCACAGACTCTGGCTCCGGCCAAATCTGCGAGTCTGCACGACTCTGCACCCGTCGCCCACGACCTGTGATTGAGTGGCCCAACACCACCAGGTGGTCTCCCCGGCGATTCTGACCAGAGATCGGGTGATCTGACCTGCCTCGAATCTCCCAGCGAGGCCTGCAGCCTCTTTCTGGACCAACCGGAGGCCCCCTATCCCCCATTGGATAACATTGGGCCTCAGCACTCTGCACCCGGACGCCCTTGTGCCGCTGAGGGTGTAACAAGAGTATCCTTGACCCTGGGGGAACCCTTGTTCTAACCCTAGAAACAACCCCAAAGACCAAGTACTTACCTGGTAACCGTTAACTTCATTTCTCTCCATAGGAACCAGTAGCGGCCCGTGGAGGGAGGAAGTTGAGTTTGCCACTTTAGCTGTTTGGCCACCCAACTTAAAGTATTTGCAATACCCTTGGATCAATGGGACTAGAATAGAAGCCCTGAGGGATACAGGTGCCAGTGTTACTATGGTGAGAGATACACTGGTTTCCCCAGAGCAATACCTGATTGGGAAAACTTACCCAGTCACCAATGCGGACTGTGATACTACTAACCATACTATAGCTATGGTGACCTTAGACTGGGGTGGGTGGGTGGGGGTGGGGGGTTACTGGTCTGAAACAGGTAGGGGTCTCTCCAAAGCTTCCAGCTGCATTGCTGCTTGGTAATGACCTGGAAACCTCAGCATGGGTTGAGGTAGAACTAAAAACCCATGCAGCAATGCTGGACATACCTGAGATTGTGTGTCAAGACTAGAGCACAGAGCCGGAAGCAGGGTGAAAAAGAGGTGTTGGAGCCTGAAAGTAAGGCCCAACCTTCCAAGAGGAAAGGTAAGAATACTGGGAAACCAGTTTCTGTACAGAAAAAAGGATCAGGACCCCTCTCCTCAGGGAGAGTACTTGGACACCCCAGAGGAATCTGAGCCCATGGAGCTTGACCCTTACCAGGTTGAACTCTTAGGCCCAGGGGGACCCTCTAGGGGACGGCTGTGCCTTGGACAGCAAGACTGTCCAACTCTTGAAAGCCCGAGGCAGCAAGCTGCTACCCAGGAAAAAGGAGATGTCAGTGGTACCCACAGAGTCTATTGGGAGGAGGGGCTACTGTACACTGTGTCCAGAGACCCCAACCCTCGAGCCACTAGGAGAGTGGTACCGCCTCAGAAATACAGGGAGTTCCTACTAAATTTAGCTCATGACATCCCCCCCCTAGCTGGACATCTGGGCCAAACCAAAACCTGGGAAAGGCTAGTTAGCCACTTTTACTGGCCCCAGATGTCTCAGAAAGTAAAGAGGTTTGTCAGCTCCTGTGTCACCTGTCAAGCCAGTGGCAAAACAGGTGGACACCCAAAGGCCCCCTTGATTCCACTACCAGTGGTTGGGGTTCCCTGTGAAAGGGTAGGTGTTAGACCTGGCACCATTGGCGTGGGTCTCCCTTTCATTTTTTGCCTTTACCTCCTGTGTTTGCGGTGTGTTGGACTCCATTTTTGGTGGTCTAGATGCTTTGGGCACTTTGCCACTGCTGTTCAGTGCGAAAGTGCAAGTGCTCCCTTTGTAAATTATTGTTATGGATTAGTGATTCCATGATTGGCTTATTTGATTTACTTGTCAGACCCTAGTACAGTGCACTATGTGTGCCTAGGGCCTGTAAATCAAATGCTGCTGGTGGGCTTGCAGCACAGATTGTGCCACCCACAGAAGCAGCTTGTAAAATGTGACTCAGGCCTGCCATTGCAGAGCCTGTTTGCAGTCTGGGACTGCCATGTCGACTTGGCAAGTGCACACACTTGCCAGTCCCTAAACCTTCCCTTTTCTACATATTAGTCACCCCTAAGGTAGGCCCAAGGTACCCCTGTGGGCAGGGTGCATTGTATGTGAAAGGTAGGACATGCCCTGATGTGTGTGGCATGTCCTGATAGTGAAATACTGCCAATTTCGTTTTTCACTATTGCAAGGCTATCTGTTCCCATAGGACAGAATGGGGAGTTTGTTTAGAACATCTTATAAACATAACTGACACTAGGAACAAGATAGAAAGCAAAATGCTACTTACCAGTATGCATCTGTTCTTGGCATGTAGAGCTGCAGAATGACATACTTGTGCATAGATCGCCATCTGGTGTTGGGCTCGGATGATTGCAGTTTGTTATTGTCTTGGAAGAAAAGAAGTCTTTGTAGTCACGAGATAGGTGACTCCTCCCTTGGACGATAGTGCGCATGGGCATCGACTCCATCTTTAGATTGTTTTTCGCCATGATGGAAAATGATGGAGTTTGTAAGAAACAGAAAGATGTCCATGTGTAATGTATCGAAGTAAGATAACACTGGAACAGATAGAGGTTTCGGGGAGGCGGGTGGGCGTATGTCATTCTGCAGCTCTAAATGCCAAGAACAGATGCATACTGGTAAGTAGCATTTTCCATTCGAGGCATATGAGCTGCAGAATACATACTTGTGCATAGACTATATAGCAGTGCTCTCCCTTAGCGGTGGTCACCTGTATCTGTTGCAGTGGTCTGAAAAAGTGTTATAAGAACAGCCTGACCTACAGAAGCTTGTTGTTTTGCCTGCACGTCTACACAATAGTGTTTGGTGAAGGTGTGTGGCGTAGACCATGTTGCTGCCTTACAAATGTCATTTAAGGGAATATTCCCTAAGAATGCCATGGAAGCCCCTAGTTTGCGTGTTGAATGCGCTCTAGGGGGAACTGTTAATGTACGTTTTGCTTTGTGGTAGCATATCTGAATACATTTGACTATCCACCTAGCAATCCCAGCTTTGGAGATGGGGGTTTCCTTTATGATGTGGAGAGAAAGCTACAAACAGTTGGTTTGTTTTTCTAAAAGGTTTAGTTCTGTCAATGTAATAAAGTATAGCTCTTTTGACATCCAGTGTGTGAAGAGCTCTTTGTGCTACAGAATCTGGTTTTGGGAAAAAACAGGTAATTCCACCGATTGATTAAGATGGAAAGGCGAGATTACTTTGGGAAGAAATTTTGGATTCGTTCTCAGAACCACCTTGTTATGATGTATTTGTAAGAATGGTTCTTGTATGGTTAATGCCTGGATCTCACTTACTCTTCTGAGAGAGGTGATTGCGACTAGGAAAGCTACTTTCCATGTAAGGAACTGCAGTTCGCATTTGTGTAAAGGTTCAAAAGGCGGACCCATGAGCCTAGTAAGGACAATGTTTAAATTCCACACTGGAGAGGGTGGGATTCTGGGAGGGATTATCCTTTTAAGGCCTTCCATGAACGCTTTAATAGCAGATACTCTAAACAATGACAAATGTTGTCCGTTTTGTAAGCAAGCGGCAAGGGCCGCAAGATGTAATCTTATGGACGTGTATGCTAGATTACATCTTTGTAGATGCAGTAAGTAGCAAATGATATTTTGAATTGAAGCATCTAGTGGGTCAATTTTGTTGTTATTGCAGTAAATGACAAATCTTTTCCATTTGGCGGAGTAGCAAGCTCTAGTAGTAGGGCGTCTAGCTTCTTTAATAATGTTCATACAGTCCGGTGGGAGATTGAGGTAACCAAACTCTAGGACTTCAGGAGCCAGATTGCCAGGTTCAGTTGAGCTGGATGCCTCATCTCTCCATGGTTCTGTGTAAGAAGCTTTGGGGAGAGGTGTAGTTTTTGGTGTGGAACGACAGTTCCAGAAGTGTTGTGAACCATGGTTGCAGGGCCCATGTTGGAGCAACTAGGATCATCTTGAGAGACTGTTTGAGCTTGCGCACTACTAATGGAATGAGTGGGAGTGGCGGAAAAGCGTACGCAAATCTGCCGGACCAATTCATCCATATAGCATTGCCCTTGGACAATGGGTGTGGATACCTGGCGGCGAAGGTTGGGCATTTTGCGTTTGCGTGTGTGGCGAACAGATCTATGTCTGGATGGCCCCACATGTGAAAGAATGGATGAAGAACTTGAGGATGAAGTTCCCATTCGTGTATCTGCTCTGACGACTGAGCAGATCCGCAATCTGACTGTGTACCCCTGGAAGATGTTCTGCTAGGAGGTATATCTTTTGTGGGATGGCCCATCTCCATATGTTTTGCGCTAGTTGAGAAAGCTGCAAAGAATGTGTTCCTCCTTGTTTTTGTATGCAATACATTGCTGTTATATTGTCCGTGCGGACAAGGACAGTTTTGTTGGCGAGATGTGGCTGGAATGATTTTAATGCGAGAAAGATTGCTAGTAACTCCAGGTGGTTGATGTGGAATACTTTTTGTTGAGGGGTCCACCTGCCCTGAATGGTGTGGTTTAGGAGATGGGCTCCCCAGCCGGTGAGTGATGCGTCCGCTGTTAGCACTATTTGTGGAACTGGGTCTAGGAACGGCCACCCTTTGGAAAGGTTTTGTGTGTTCCACCACTGCAGAGAGCGATGTGTGCGGCTGTCCACCAACACCAGATCTGAAAGTTGACCTTGAGCCTGGTTCCACTGATGTGCTAAGCATTCCTGTAAAGGGCGCATTTGAAGTGTTGCATGGGGTACTATGAAAATGCAAGAGGTCATCATTCCTATGAGCTGCATAAACACTCGAGCTGGTAGTGAGTGTTGGGGTTGAAATTTTGTGATGAGGGTTTGCATACTGGCTATCCTGGCTGGATTGGGGTATGCAAGAGCTTTGGAAGTGTCTATTGTGGCCCCTAGATACTGATGTATGTGGGAGGGCTGGAGATGTGATTTGGTGAGGTTTATGGTGAACCCCAAGTTGTGGAGTAGATGAATTGTTTGGGGAGTGTGATGAACACACTGGTTGTATGACTTGGCTTTTATCAGCCAGTCATCCAGGTATGGAAACACATGAATTTGTTGTCTCCGCAAGTGGGCGGCTACCACTGCTAGACACTTTGTGAAGACTCTGGGTGCTGTGGTTACTCCGAATGGGAGAACCTTGAACTGATAGTGTTGACCGTCCACTGTAAACCTTAGATATTTCCTGTGAGCAGGGTGAATAGGAATATGGAAGTAGGCGTCCTTGAGATCTAGAGTGGCAAGGAAGTCGCCTTGTTGAAGCAGTGGAAGGACCTGTTGAAGAGTGACCATGTGAAAGTGGTCTGACTGTATGTAGATATTGAGAGGTCTGAGGTCCAGTATTGGTCTGAGAGTACCGTCTTTTTAGGGGATGAGAAAGTAAAGGGAGTAAACCCCTGTACCTTGATGCTGGAGGGGAACTGGTTCTATTGCATGCTTTTGAAGCAGAGAGATAACTTCCTGTTTGAGGAGCATTAGATGTTCCGTGGACATTGGACGTTGTTTGGGCGGTATGTTTGGGGGATTTTCGGTAAGTTCCAGGCAGTAATCATACTGGATAATTTGTCTTACCCACCTGTCTGTAGTGATGGAGTTCCAGACAGGTAGGAATTGTGAGAGTCTTCCTCCGACCAGAGTGGAATGGTCTGGAGGAGCAGAGGGAAGTCATTGTTTGGTAGTGGGGGAGGCTCGATTGTTGCTACCTCGGCCTCTCCCTTTGCTATTATTTCCCCTGTACCCACCTCTAAAATATCCCTTGTTGGGGGATGTTTGTGTGGGGCTTTTGTAGGAGGAGGAAGTATTGTCTGCACTAATGTTTTTGGATCCGCCCGTATAAAAGGAGCGACGAAGGAGCCTCGTGTTGTTTGAGACTGTAACGCCCCCATAGATTTTTGCAGTGTCTATCTTTTTTCATTTTTTCTAAAGCTGTATCTACAGCTGGGCCAAACAGGTGTTCTTGATTGAACGACTGATTTAATATTGTTGTTTGCACTTCCTGCTTAAAACCAGAAATGCACTACCATGCATGTCTGCGTAGTAAGACACTGGTGTTGATAGATCTAGAAGCGGTGTCTGCTGCATTGAGGGAACATTTGATGGATGCATTTGTAATCAACTTGCCCACCTGGACCAGATCATTGGCTTTGGCCTTGTATTGGTCAGGCAAATGTTGAATTAGGTCTTCAAGCTCATCGTAGTGAGCCCTGTCATACCTGGCAAGTAGTGCCTGTGCATTAGCTATCCTCCAGTGATTGGCTGCTTGGGAGGTAACTCGTTTGCCTGATGAGTCTATCAGTTTAGACTCTGTCTGGAGGTGGAGCATCACCAGAGGTTTGTGAATTAGCCCGTTTCCTTGCATTGGACACTACCAGAGAATCTAAAGGGAGTTGTCCTTTAATGTAGGCGGGATCATTGGGGGCAGGTTTATATTTTTTTATCAATTCTAGGATTGAGAATCCTGGTCCTGACAGGGTCTTTAAATATGTCAGGTGCATGTTTAATGACACCTTTGAGCATAGGCAATGTATGTATTGTCTTTTGTGACTGGGCAAAAGTATCTAGTAAGAAGTCCTCTTCCATGGGGTTTGAATGTAGTTGAACACCATGGTATTGCGCAGCCCTATTAATAAGCTGACTAAACCCTATATTGTCATCTGGTGGAGATGGTCTTGTTGGGTATGCATCTGGATCAGGGAGGTCTGGAGGATCTGAAGGATCGTTATAATCTTCCCATGTATCCTGTGGTATAGGAGTGTCATCATCAGGGTCATCTAAAGGGTCATTATGGTGTGCACCTCCACCCCCTAAATCATCCTCATCCTGTGGTGGTAAGGGTGAGCATGGAGAAAGTCTAGGAGAGTGTATGGGAGAGTTTGTAGGAGACAAAGGTTTAGTAGGAAGAACAGGAGAAGAGGGTCTTAAGGCGGAAGTTGCAAAGTCTCTTTTCTTGACAGGTACTTCAGGAGAGTGTGTTGTTGGGAGGCTGACAATATGGCCTGTTTTAGGGTCCACATGCAATGTCTTTTGTTTCGGATCGATAGGATCTGGTTGAAACAGTTCTTCCTCCGTTTTGTCTCCTTTCGGTGCCAATTTTTTCGGTTCCGAACACGGTTTCGATTTGTGCTGTGGAGCCGTAGGATAGGTTTTGTGCTCCTTTGGCTTCGATGTCGAGTCGGAAATCTTTTTCGGATCCGAAGGTTGTCGAGGTTTGTTCGGATCCGAGGCCTTTTGGTCTTTCGGTGCCGAAGAGCTCGATGCCGAGGCCTTCTTGGGTGTAACGGGAGTAGGGTGTATTCCCGATTTCGGTACAGACGGTGTTTTTGGGTACTGATATGCGGCTTGCTCGGTCCCGAGGTGCCGGAAGGCTTTTCCTTTGTCTTCGGAGCCGGGCCTGGAGGCGGGGCTTCTGAAGTTTTCCCTCAGTCTCGACTAAGGCCTTCAGGTTAAGTTTTGACCGGAGCCTTCTTCTTTTCTAAGGAGGCCGGGGTAGGGGCATTTGTACTCACTCGCTGACCTGGAGTGATGTGGTCATCGGAGTCGGAGTCATCGGCTTCAGAGACTATGTCGAGATCCTCCGAGTCTTCTGCCTCTGGAACATCGGGACCCTCGAAGATGTCGTGTGGCACCTGTGAAGCCTGTTGAGCCATAACGTGTCGTCGAGCCCATCGATCACGAATAGTCTTTTTAGATCCAAAAGAGGCGCAGGCTTCGCAATCCTTTTGTTCGTGCTCTGGCGAGAGGCAAGGGTCGCAGACCTTGTGGTGGTCACTGTGTGGAAATTTAGCTCCACACTGGGGGCATTTTTTAAATGGAGTCCTTTTCATTTGCCGTAGGCCCGAATGGCGCCGATAGGCCCCGTGGCCCACGTTGATGACCGGAATAGAGGAGTTTGTGGGTTAGCGCGTCGAAGTCACGCGATCGAAACAATACCGTCGAGTAGTGAAGGCTTGCGCGTCGAAAAGGTTTGGAAACACGGTACGGAACCGGAGCGCCGAAAGTTACATCCGAACCCGATGGCGGAAAAAAACAATCTAAAGATGGAGTAGATGCCCATGCGCACTATCGTCCAAGGGAGGAGTCACCTATCTCGTGACTACAAAGACTTCTTCCAAGACAACAACAAACTGCAATCATCCGAGCCCAACACCAGATGGCTATCTATGCACAAGTATGTATTCTGCAGCTCATATGCCTCGAACAGTAAAGTTTAGTATGCCTGAACTCAAAATGTTAAAGTGCATCTTTTAGTGAGGGTGATTTTTACATTCTGTGTTTGAAAATACCACTTTTAGAAAGTAGGTATTTTCTTGCCTAACCATCCAGTGTGCCTCAGCCAGGTTTGTGTATTGCATGTCTGGCTTTTGGGTGACAGGGGGTGGAGAGGGGCAGTGGCTCCAGAAGTCTGATGTGTCAGGGCTGGGCTGCATTTAGAGTATGGGGAGGAGATTTCCTTTTCACCTGAATGGGCCTGGTCTGCCTACAACAATGCTGTCTCCACCTCCTGCCAGGACGCTGCACCAGTGAAGACAGAACAGGTTTTGGCTGGGTACAGACACTCTCTGCCTTCAGAGAACAAAGGATTTTGTGGTATAGATATGGGGGCCCAGACCCCAGACTTTTAGATCACTTCTGGGAAATCAAGAGGAACCTTTGCCAAGGAGAAGAGCCGGAGAAGCTGAGGAGGAATACTGCCCCTGTGCGGTTTGCTGTCTGGGGTTGGCCTGTAGTGGCTACTTGCTGCCAGGGAAAGGAGAAAAGGACTTTGCTGTTTGCTTTGCCACCTGCTTGAAGATCTCCAAGGGCTTGAAACTGAGCTTGCCTCCTGTTCTGAAGTCTCAGGGACACAGACTTCATTCCTTCTGTCTCTCTGCATCTGGAACTGCTGTTTCAGCTGCTACAGAAGGAAATTGCAACACCGGCAAGCAACGCCGTAACCTGCACCGAAGCAGTGGGCACCGCTCGTGAAGATCTCACCGCCCCGACTAGCACCGTAGGCCCGACGCCTGCTGACGCCGTGCCGCATCAACTCCGAACCTGTCTTCGAGGCCGCTGCCAGCACCGGAGCCGAGGACACCGCTTGTGACGTCCAGGACGCACTGTCCCGATTCGCACCGCAGCCCCGACATCATCGATGCCGGTGCTTCATCAACGCGGAGCCGATCCTCGACATGGGTGACTCCCAAATCCATCGACATCGCACCGTCGTAAGGAACCGATGCCTCGCCGCCATCCGTGACGTCACCTCCCCGACACAGTAAGGAACAGACGTCTCACCTCCCCTGCAGTAAGGAACAGAGGCATCACCTCCCCTGGGGTCGTAAGGAACCGACGCCGACCAACGAAGCATCACCTCCCCGACGCCGTGCACAGTCTTTGCTTCAATCAATTCCAAGATACTGTTCTTTGTGGGTCTGCTGGACTCCGGGCCCGACGCCACGCACCTCGTGGTCGGCGCCGTTCTTTGGGATTTTCATCTGTCGCGACGTCGTAATAACTCCAAGTGGAGTTATTTGTTGCTAGAAGCTTGATTTGAGTGAATAACCTATTTTTAAGGATATTTTTGATACTGTATTGTGGATTTGTCGTTTGGTCTTGTTTTGGTTTAGATAAAGATTACTTATTTTTCTAAACTGGTGTGGTGTCCATTTGTGGTGATTTCACTGTATTTGTTCACAAATGCTTTACACACTGCCTCTGAGATAAGCCTGTCTGCTCGGGCCAAGCTACCAAGGGGGTGAGCAGGGGTTATTTTAGGAGTGTATCCCCCTTACCCTGACTAGAAGCAAGGGTCCCGATTTTGGCAAGGGTCCCGATTTTGACAAAGGTACCTACCTCTGCCAACTAGAGACCCCCATTTCTAACAGTAGGTGTGGACATAGTGGGTCCTCTTGAACCTCTCACATCATCAGGAAACACATTCAGACTAGTGGTAGTGGATCATGCCATTAGGTATCCTGAGGCAATTCCCCTTAGGACTACTACAGCTCCTGCAGTAGCCAAGGCCCTCATTGGTGTCTTCACCAGGGTAGGGTTTCCTAAGGAGGTGTTTTCAGACAGAGGGTCGAACTTCATGTCTGCTTACCTAAAATACATGTGGAAAGAGTGTGGAGTGCAGTACAAGTTTACTACACCCAATCACCCAAAAACCAGTGGTCTTGTTGAAAGGTTTAACAGGACACTGAAAGGCATGATTATGGGTCTCCCTGAAAAACTCAAAAGGAGATGGAATGTCCTCTTACCATGCTTGCTTCTCGCCTACAGAGAGGTGCCTCAGAAGGGAGTAGGGTTTTCCCCCTTTGAACTTCTGTTTGGCCATCCTGTCAGGGGACCACTCTGTCTTGTAAAAGAGGGTTGGGAGAAACCTCTCCAAGAACCCAAACAAGACATTGTGGCCTATGTACTAGGCCTAAGGTCCAGAATGGCAGAGTACATGAAAAAGCTTCCAAAAATCTTGAGGCCAGCCATGAGATTCAGAAGCTGCATTTTCTCCAGAATCGGCTCCGGTGGCTTCATAGGAGCATATTTGTCTTTCAGTGCCGAAAATTTTGGCGCCGAGCTAGATTTGTCCTTTTTATCTTGATGCAAAATGCTTCGGAATCGAGGTTGTCTCATCTCGGTTCGAGCCCGAACCGGAAGGCTTGACTTTGTTTGTGTAGAGCCAGGAGGCGTGGCGTTGGAATCAGTCTCGGTGCCTACCATGGCCTGATGGCAGTGGTGGACCAAAAGCCTTTGGCTTGGTCGGAGTGGGCTTGGTGGGCAAAGGGGCTTTGTTACTCACGGCACCCTATCCAGATGAAACATCGTGGGACTCGAGCTCAATCTCTGAATCGGAGTCGTGGACGGAAAAGGCCTCTTCCTCTTCGGCCGCCGACACCATCTCTTCTTATTCGACATCTTCGCTGAAGATATCAGGAGTTTCCTCAATAGTCTCTCGCTGCATGTCTCTGCGTCGAGCACAACGGTCTCCAAGAGTCTTTTTTAATGGAACGAATGACACGCGTCGCAGTCGTCATCTTTATGTTCCAGAGAGAGACAAAGGTTACAGACCTTATGAAGATCGGTGCGCTGGTATTTGAAATGGCACCTAGGACAAAATTGGAATGGTGTCCGTTCCATCGGCGAAGACTCGATGCAGGATCTTCGAGTGGAAACAGGAGAGGAGCTAGGCCCGAAGGCCGCGGTTAGAGTTTTCTATAGAAAATGAAGGTTTTCAGAAGTTCAACACGCAGAGGATAATAACACGCTCCAAACAATACAGACAAGGGTAGAGTGAATTGCGAACCAAAGGGATCCAGATTGACTGTTTCGATTTAGAGCGCAGCAATACAAGTCTAAACCCGATGGCAGAAAAAACTGGTGGAAAAAAAAAAAAACAATGGAGTCGATGCCCATGCGCACCAACTCCACCGAAAGGAGAAGTCACTTTGCCTTGTGACTAGAAAAGAATTCTTCGAAGAAAAATAACTTGCAAACATCCGGAACCAAAACTAGATGGCAGGAGTATGCAAAGCATGTGCATCTACAGCACACATGCCTCGAACATAGTTACAGTTAAGTACCAGATTTTCTTCTACATTATTGGATCTTTCATAGATGCACATGCTTGAATCAGAATAGCAAGCAGTTACTTTATTTATACACGTTTTTGCCAATAGCAGAAACAGTGGATCTTGTGTATAAAACCTATATACAGAGAAATATACACATGTGAATAAGCTTTACCATGCATCATTAACTGTATAAATACATAAGCAAATACATGTAACCAAAGTGGCTCACCTTATTGAAATAAATGGCATAGCACCCCATGTCCAACAGCTGCATCACTGCACTGCGCTGATTGCAGGAAATAATGCTGCATGAATGTATGTACATTCTTCCATGTCGCGGCACAAAATATCTTCTCTAAAGGCACTCCAGCAAACAAAGCAGTCGAGGGGGAGACTGATCTAGCTGAATGCGCTTTGATTTTAGCCGCCAGTGGCTTACCAGCTTTGGAATGACAGATCTGGATTGCGGCTGAGATCAATAGAGCCACTGTTGCTTTTGTGACTGGTGCACCCTTATGAGTGTGTCCATATGTAACCAAGAGTTGGTCAGTACTCCTGACCCGCTTGGTACGATGCAAGTAGAATTTCAGACATCTTGTGTATGTAGGGATCTTTCCGCTGATGACTGTTGAGCTTCTGGGGTTAGAACAATGGTTCCCCCAGGGTCAAGGATGCACTCTCGTTACACCCTCAGCGGCACTAGGGCGGCCGGGTGCAGGGTGCGGAGGCCCAACGTTATCCAATGGGGGATACGGGGCCTCCGGTTGGTGTTTGCTGGCAAGCAGGCCACTGGGTTGTGGGAGCAAAGCTCCTGGACTTTAGCTCAGGGCAAATGGGGAAACAAATTAGCACCCAAGGTGCACCCTCAGCGGCACTAGGGCAGCCGGGTGTAGGGTGCGGTTTCGACGTCGGGCGCCCTGTTGGTTTCAATGGGAAACCTCCGGTTTGCAAAGGCACTGCAGGCTTGGGGACGAAGGTCTTCTGGGTGCGACCACCACTTCGAGAGGTAAGTTGGGAAGTTAGGGGTTGGCTAGGCACCGTTGGTTTGGGCACACAAGGCCGTGGGGCGTCAGGTGCAGGGGTGCCTTTTGGGGTCGGATCTTCTTACCAGCTCCTGGTCGCGGTTAGGGGGGCCTTCTGGATTTTGGCTGCAGTCATCGGCCGGAGGCTTGAGTCAGGTTAGGGGTCGCCGGATCTCAGGTCAGGATCGCCGGGGTGACCTCCTCGTGGTGTTTGCCCACTCGAGCTCGGGCTGTGGCCGGCAGGTGCAGAGTGGGGCGGATCCGCAGTGTACGGCCGGAGCCAGAGGTTGCAGATGAACAAATCTGGTGTTCACGGGAGACCAAGTCTTTGTGCTTGAAGGCAGGCAGGTCCTCCAGGGTTTTCGAGGTTGCTGGCTGCAGGACACACCGGGATTTCGCAGGAGCAGGTTCGAGGTGAGACAGGCCGGTAGGGCTGGGGCCAAGTCAGCGGGCGTCTTCCTCTTGTTAGCTTCGGCACGGCTGTTCGGTCCTTCTTTTCTTGTTGAAGGTTCTTGTATGAGGAAGCAAGGTTCAGGGGTGCCCCCAAATACTAGATTTAGGGGCGTTACAGGTAGGTAAAAGGCAGGGACCAATGGGTAACTTCCCTGGGGTGGGTACACCCCCTATTATGCCACCCTCGAGTGGGAGGGGGGCATGAGCCTGTCCCTGGTTGGCTGAGACCCGCCCCCACCCCCATATGTTCAAGATGGTGTGGAATGAAAGTTGTGCTTCACCTCGCCTCCCCCACCTGAGGGGTGGAGTTGGCAGAGGTGGGCACACGTCTCTTCCTCACTTGCTTTTCCCGCCGGTTCTCCCGCCCAAAGTGGGGGTCAGAACCAGTGGGGACAGTTGCTGAGAGCAGCAAGTGGCCTGGGGAAGCTCACAAAGGGGGCAAGCCTTTGAAGCTTCCCCTTTGTGAACCCTGCACATCCTGGGGGAGGAGGCTTGGCACCTCGTCCCAGGATGTGCATTGTTTCAGGCCCCAGAGAGTAGCTCGCTCTCGACCCAGGGGTCCAGAAACATGTCTGGTGGTGGCAGCTGAAAGCAGCCACTCAGCCTGAACACTAGTGGTAGGTTAGTTTTCAGGAGGCATCTCTAAGATGCCCTCTGTGTGCATTTTTCATTAAATCCCACTGGCATCAGTGTGAGTTTAATGTGCTGAGAAGTTTGATACCAAACTTCCCAGTCTTCAGTGTAGCCATTATGGTGCTGTGGAGTTCGTAATGACAAATTCCCAGCACCATATACTCTTAATGGCAGCACTGCACTTACAATGTCTAAGAATGGTCTTGGACACTGTAGGGGTACAGGGCTCGTGCACCTGTACCCTCACCACTGGTATAGTGCACCCAGCTAGAGGGGTGACTGATCTATTCAGGGCAGTGGGTTCTAGGCATGGCACACAGATGTGTGCCATGTCGACTTCACTTTGTTCTGCACCAAAACACGCAGCCTGCAAAGGCAGTGTGTGAGTGTAATGGTAGAGGACCTCTAAAGGTGGCACAATAAGTGCTGCAGCCCTTAGAGGCCTTCTCTGGTCACAGTGCCCTGGGTACCTGTGGTACCATTTACCAGGGGCTGACCTGTGGCCAGAGATGCCAATTGGGTTTAGGCTTCAATGCAGTTTTAGGGAAAGAACATAGGCCCTGGGTACCCGATTAGCAGGAGCCCAGGGCACACTCAGTCAAAGCACATCAGCAATTCAGCAAAAAGTGGGGGCAACCATGCAGAAAGAGGGTACGTTCTCACAACTGCAGATTTGGAAAGAAAGTTCGTAGTATCACAAGTTCATTAAGGTGAAAATCCGACGCAACATTGGGGATAAATTTCGGACTGGTCCTGAGAAATACAGAAGTCTGTAAAGCGCAAGAAAACTTCTTTAGTTCTACAGAACAAGTTACTTACCTTCGGTAACGATATATTTGTAAGGGACATATTAGTTCTAGATTCCTTACCTTAGAATTACCCCCAGGCGTCAGACTGGACCTGGAGATTGTTTTTCAGCAGTACCCCTGCGCGTCGGTAGGTGGCGTCGGTCGACTCTGCGTTCGTCGTTGGAGTCGTGATCGCCGGAATGACGTCGCAGTATCTACTTAGACGCCGCCCCTGCGTCCGGACGTCAGTTCTTTTACACGACATTCCACGCCAGAAGCACAGAGCCATGCAAGACACTGACCACTGGTGCACAAAACTAGGGCCCTGAAAGGGAGTCCCTTACTCTAGAAGTCAGTTCACAGAACAGGGAGGATGGGTGGGGCAGTAAGGGATCTATAACTAATATATGTCTCTTACAGATATATCGTTACCGAAGGTATGTAACTTGTTCAACTGAAAGACAATTAGTTATAGATTCCTTACCTTAGAATAGATACCCCAGCAATACCAACCCCGGAGGTGGGTCTGCAAACTAAGTTCACACCAGAAAGTCCTGGAGAACTGAACGGCCAAAGAAGCAGTCTCTCCGGACTGGACTATCCAGGCAGTAATGACTAGTGAACGTGTGCAGTGATGCCCACGTGGCTGCCTGGCAGATATCACCGAGGGGGGACTCCACGTCCCAAAGCAGTAGTGGCTGCCGTCGCCCTGGTGGAATGGGCGCGCAGTCCTACCGGATGCTCCGTTTTCGCCAAGGAGTAACAGATCTTAATGCAAAGGACGACCCGTCGAGAGATGGTCCGTTTTTGCACAGCCCAACCTTTCTTGGCGCCCACATAGCCAACAAAGAGTTGATCGTCCACCCGGAATTGTTTTGTGCGATCCAGATAAAATGATAACGCACGTTTTGGTTCCAGACGGTGGGGTCGCTCCTCCTCCTTGGAAGGATGCGGGGCGGGAAGAAGGTGGACAAAGTGATGGTCTGTCCTATGTGGAAAGAGGTAATCACTTTGGGAAGGAAAGAAGGTCTAGTTCGAAGGACAACCTTGTCTGGATGGATAGCAAGGAAAGGAGGTTTAGAAGATAGAGCCTGAAGCTCACTCACCCTGCGAGCAGAGGTGAAGCAAACCAGTCTTTAAAGTCAAGAGTCTGAGAGGACAATTATGTAGTGGCTCGAAAGGAGCACACATAAGGTAAGTTAAGACCAGATTCAAGTCCCACTGGGGCATTACGAAAGGAATAGGAGGAAAGAGGTGGGTAATGCTCTCAAGAAACCGAAAGAGAAGGCTGATCAGGAAGGTGAAGAAAGGCCGAAAGATAGCCTTTAGGGGTGCCCAGAGCAGAGCCCTGCTGGGCCAAAGAGAGAATGAAGAGGAGAACCTCAGAAAGAGGGGCAGAAAGGGGATCCACAGCCTTTGCTGTGCACCATGCCACAAATTTGTTCTATCTACAGGAGTATACCGTTTTAGTGGAGGGACGCCTGGCTGCCAAGATGACATTACAGACTTCGGGAAGAAGGTCAAAAGCTGTGAACTGTTGCAGCTCAATCTCCACGCAAGGAGGTGGAGGCTGGACAGGTTTGGGTAGAGGACCGTCCCCTGCTGCTGCGACAGAAGATCCTACCAAAGAGGCGGTCTGATTGGAGGATCCATGGCCATGTTCAAGAGCTCGGGATACCAGACTCTTCGTGCCCAGTCCGGAGCCACAAGAATGACTTGGGCCCAGTTGCGCTTGATCTTCTTCAGCACTCTGGGTAGAAGTGCTACAGGCGGAAAGGAGTACAGGAGACCGCATTTCCACTTGCGACGAAAAGCGTCGCCGAGCGAGTGCCACCTTGGAAATTCCAACGCGCAGAACTGCTGACATTGCGCGTTCTCTTCGGTGGCGAACAGATCTAACCAAGGCTCTCCCCACTGCTGAAAGAGACATGGCACCACCTCCGAATGAAGATGCCATTTGTGATCCTTCATGCACCAGCGGCTGAGTTTGTCCGCCCTGGCGTTCAGAGAACCCGTCAGGTGTTGAACCACCAGGGACATGCCCTGATGTTCCAGCCACTTCCAAAGGCGAAGAGCCTCTTGACATAGGGTCCACGACCCCACCCTGTTTGTTGCAGTACCACATGGCGGTGGTGTTGTCCGTGAACACCTGCACTACCCTTCCTCTGACAGAAGGAAGGAATGCCTTCAGTGCAAGACGAATCGGCCGGAGCTCCAGAAGATTGATGTGAAGCCCGGACTCCGCCGGAGACCAGAGGCCTCTGATCTCCGCCCCTCATGTCGCCGCCCCATCCCAGGAGTGACACATCTGTCACCACTGTGAACTCTGGTTGGGGAAGGGAGAGGGATCTGCTGTTCACCCAATTCTAGTTAGTTAGCCACCACTGCAATTGGTGTGCAATGCCCTCCGAGATCTGGACGCAATCGGAAAGATTCCCCTGATGCTGCGCCCACTGGAACTTCAGGTCCCACTGCAGAGCCCGCATATGCCACCTGACATGATCAACCAGCAGGATGCAGCAGGCCATGAGGCCCAGCAGACTCAGGGTCATTCTCACCGAAATCCGGGATAGAAGCTGAAACATCGGTATCATAGCCCAAATATCCCGGACTCGCTGCTGAGGAGGATAAGCCCGAAACTGGGCTGCATCCAGAACTGCTCCGATGAAAAGGAGCTTCTGAGAGGGAATCAGGTGTGACTTCGGCACGTTGATGGTGAACCCAAGCAAGTGCAGGAGGTCCGCCGTAGTCTGGAGGTGGGAGACGATAGTCTGGGGCGAGCTCGCCTTCAACAGCCAGTCGTCGCGATAGGGGAAGACTGGAACCCCTGATCTGCGCAGATGAGCTGCGAGCACCGCCATCACTTTCGTGAACACCCGAGGGGCGCTGGTAAGGCCAAAGGGAGCACAGTAAACTGAAAATGCTTGTGGCCTACCGTGAACGGTTGGTAACACCTGTGGGCTGGCAGGACAGGGATGTGGAAATAAGCATCCTGCAAGTCCAACGCTACCATCCAGTCTCCAGGGCAGACAGGACCTGAGCTAATGTCAACATTTTGAACTTCTCCTTCTGGAGGAAGCGGTTGACGTCACTGAGATCCAAGATCGGACGCAGGCCTTTGTCCTTCTTGGGCACCAGGAAGTAGTGGGAATAACAACCACGACCTACTTCTGTAACAAGGACTCGCTCGATAGCTCCCTTGGCCAAGAGAGCCGTAACTTCCTGACGGAGAAGTGCCAAGTGATCCTCCGACATGCGATGGAGTGTTGGTGGCATGGAGGGTGGGGTAGTCTCGAAGGGGAGGGAGTAGCCCCTTCGGACTACCTGCAAAATCCACCCGTCCAACGTGATGTTGTGCCAGTGGGGGAGGTGATGGCGGATCCTGCCGCCCACTTGCAACTGGTGGCCCTGAAAAGTTGGACTAGGAAGGTTTGCAGGCTGATGCAGAGGGGGCACTGGTGGACGGGCCCGCCCGCTGGCCCCCAGACCCACGGCGCTGGGTCCCACATCCCCGGCCACGCAGAGGCTGGGGAGCTTGCGCCAGCCTGTGGCCCTGGATGGAACGTGGTGGGGCACCCCTTCCGTAGCCGCGAAAGGCAGACTGAACGGGGCGAGAGGTGGCAGCGAGGCCCAAGGATCTGGCCGTAGCTCTAGAGTCCTTGAAGCGCTCGAGCGCATTGTCCGCCTTGTCACCAAACAGGTGACGGCCATCAAAGGGCATTTCCAGAAGGGTGGATTGGACATCGCCGGAAAACCAGTGGACCTCAGCCAGGCGTAGCGTCTCAAGGCTACTGACGTAGAAATCGTCCTACCCAGCTTGTCAGCAGTATCCAGCCCACATCGAATGGCGAACTTTGCTGTGTCTCTACCCTCTGCACAGGAGAGTACAGTCTAGGCCTCCTCCGGGCACTGTGGCAGCACTTGCGCAACCGTGTCCCACACAGAGTGGGTGTACCGGCCCAAGAGACATGCGGTGTTCACTGACCGCAGTCCTAAGCTGGCAGAAGAAAACATCTTCCCAAGATGGTCCAGTTTCTTAGACTCCCTATCTGGGGGAGCAGTAGGGAATGCGCCTTTGGATGTTGAGGCTTGGACCACCAAGCTCTCGGGGGTAGGGTGTTGGGAGAGGAAAATTGGGTCGCCCGGGGGCGGGCGGTGGCGTCGGGCAATCATCCTATCCACAGGAGCCACTGTGCTGGGCTTGGACCAAGTGCCCAGAAGGATGTCTGCGAGGGCCTCATTGAACGGCAGCAGGCACTTCGAAGAGGCCACTGCCAGCTGAAGCACCTCAGTCAAGAGGTTAGTCATGACAGCCACCCTAGGAAGCTCAAGGCCCAAGGCCTCAGCCGCCCTACGCAACACCACAGCGTAGGAGGCTCCCTACTCCGTGACCATGGTAGGGGGAGAAAGTATACCAAGGTCTGGGGAGGTATCCAGACCACTGGCCTCACCCAACTACTCTCTCCAGTCCGGCTCTATCAGCTGGTCTGCCAGAGGGTCAACAGATCCCTCCCAGTTCTCGTCACCCTCCTCTGGCTGCCACTCAGGGCGAAAAGGAACACCAGAGTAGAACAGTGGTACAAAAGTACCAGCCGGTGCCAGTCGACGCTGGTCCGGCTCCGTGTTCAAGTTGAGGAGGGAGCCGGGGTCAACGCCAGCCGGGGATACAACCGGCGTCTGAGGCGTAGTCAGAGGAATCAGCGTTGGGGGAGGTGTCGTGAGGTCAACCGGCGCCGATCCGGATCCAGGCCTGGATCCCTGTGGCACCGGAGCCGCCGGCATCAAAGGCCTAGAGCCCCCAGCCGAGTCCGTAGGGTCCGAAAGCACGTCGGCGGAGTCGGGCTGCCCAAAGATGGAGTGGAGGGCTTCGTAAAATGCACGAAGCTAGGCAGTGGATGCTCCGGCTCCCGGGAAGGGAGGGAGGCTCGGAGCAGTCCCAGTAGGCTCCGCGGGTGGAGCCGAAGGACGACGACCTTCCGCATCGGCCGACGGAGAGGGAGAAGGCGAAGAGCGACAGTGCTTCTTCGCCTTCTTCTTGTACTTTGACTTACCCGATGACGAAGACTTCAAGGATGAATGATGGTGGTGACTCCGCTACCGGTCCCGCAACCTCCCTCTCAATTGGGACCTGGAGCAGCGCGGAGCTGACTGCCGGGCCTCCAGAAGCTTTCGGGCCCGCTCCCGCAAAAACTTTGGGTTCATGGCCCGACAGTCAGAGGACGACTTCGAGTCGTGGTCGCGCTCCAGGCACCAGAGGCACACGAGGTGTGGGTCCGTGACCGACAACTTGTGACAGGAGTCACAAGGCTTGAAGCTGGTCCGACGATGGGACATCCCTACATGCAACAGGAGTTGAACGATTTGAAAAAGAGGTCGCCAAAAGTCGAAAAAGTGCAAGTCAAAAAATGACTAAGGGTACTGCTCTCTCCGGATCTGAGCTGGCTGGCACGGAAAAAAGAAAGAACGGACGTCAGCGCGCAGGGGCGGTGTTCAAGTAGATACCGCGACTTCATTCTGGCGATCACAACGCCAACGACGAATGCAGAGTCGACCGACGCGCAGGGGTACTGCCGAGAAAAAATTCTCCTGATCCAGTCTGATGCCTGGGGGCAATTGTAAGGTAAGGAATCTATAACTAATAGTCTCTTTCAGATAGCCTATATTTCGCTCACCCTTATGGCTGATGTTAACGTTGTGGCAGTGCGACCTTCCATGACAGGAACTCGAGGTCTGCTCACTGTATGGGTTTGAAAGGGCTCTTCATGTGTTGTGACAGCACTACATTCATCTTTCACTCAGGGGGAGGAGCCCACACTGGAGGAAAAACCCTGAACAGTCCTTTAATAAACAGTTTAATAATTCTGCTTGACCACAAACACAGAATTTGACGAGAGTCTATATCTTGATATTGCAGCAAGATGTACCTTAATCAGCGCATGGACTAATCCCGACTGAGTTCCGACAGGAGATAGGGTAGTATTTGCTCAAGTGATGTCTGAATGGGATGTACATTCGATTTCTGGCATCACAGACAGAAATGATTCCACTTCAGCCTATATGCTTTACAGTGGCATTAACCCTTGCCTTTGAAAGGTTTGAAATATTTGTTATTGTGATGGCATCAAACACGTACTGCGTTACAAAATCTTTTTACCTGCAACCCTTCGTGATGCAAAGAGCAACCGCAATGTTATTGAGGAAGATCAGAAGAGGAATGAAAAAGGCATGAAAGAAAAGGGAAATTATTTTTAAAAAGACAGCAGAAAAAGGAAAGAGACTGCGATCCACACATCTCGCCGGAGAGAGCTAATTGCACAGAAGATGGCATTCAACACAAAAAGTTTAAAAAATGAAATAATTTCATTTTTTCTTTAAATGTGGTCACCATCATGTTTGTACACTGCCGATATGTTCATTTTTTAATTCCCCAATGCCTGCCATCTGAAGCAGAGCACACCACTACCGGCTAGGCTAGTATGCCTCTGCCTTGTCAACACCGATTCATATTCACAGGCAACCTTTTTAGTACTGACCCCAGCAGGCTCCGCCGAATGGGGCCTGCAGCTTTCCAACAGTGAGCTGGACTGCTAACGCACATATTAACACCTTCTTACAGCATCCCCCACCCCCCTAAACATGCAACATCTGAAGTGAAATACGAGCATTTGCATTTATGTAGAGCTTACTACCCTTGACGAGGTGAAGTAGTTAGTCTTAAACAGGCAGTAGTGGTGTAGATCAGGAAGAGGGGCGTGTCGAGGTAGCCCTGGGCTGGAGTTGGGCTCCGCCACACAATTAGACAGTATTTTCCCCATGTCTAATTTATAAGCACAGGCCAAGTAAAAAATTGTTTTCAGTCTGTATTTATATGTAAAAATCTATTTAAAACTGAAAACCGGGAGCCTGTCATTATCCAGCTCCAGATTTCCGGATCTTCCCCAGAAAGAGCTATCGATCTTGTGCCCCCTTGTTTGTTCACATAATGCATGCTGGTAGTATTGTCTGTGTGAACTAACACTGACATCCCAACTAAACTTGTCCGGAAAGCTCGGAGACTTTGATAGATTGCTCTGAGTTTCAGGTGACTAATGTGCCTAATACAGGCCATTGCTGGTGGTGGTCGATAGGGCTGCTGTTGGTAGGACGGCCTATACCTGTGCTGGTAGGGCGGATATTGTTGAAAGCGTGGTTATCCCCCTCTATATGAAGCAAAACCTCTTCCAGCTGCTACCCGAAATGGCACTTTCCAAGACTGCAGTGTGCCCAACAGTTTCGCAGTGTCGGTGTTTGCCTTGATGGCCTGCAAGACATCGTCCATGTGTT
Organism: Calotriton arnoldi; assembly: GCA_963921515.1. Taxonomy (NCBI): domain Eukaryota; kingdom Metazoa; phylum Chordata; class Amphibia; order Caudata; family Salamandridae; genus Calotriton; species Calotriton arnoldi. The sequence continues at coordinate 4,909,785 of CAWUFW010000005.1, read as the reverse complement.
TACCGAAGACGGCTTCTCAGTCATGAGACAGGTCGAGAATTTTTTACTGTACTTCAGGCCGGAAAGATGTTTCTTTCAGCCAAACTTGCCGCCTTAAAACTGCAGCCCCGGCCAGTTGCCGAAATCCAGTTGAGGCTATGTCCATAGCGCAATCAACTATCCCAGAGGACGCCCTTTCTTGCAGGAACCTCTTTGCCGCCTATCTCTTGTCCTCTGGCACCAGGTCTATGAGGGACCTGATATCAGACCACATTTCCTTGTGGTCTGATAAGGCTAGTGAATTGGCCGGACAAACTGTGATGGCAGACAGTCGAAAATCTTTTGCCTATATTGTACAGGCGCCTGCCCTCTTTATCTACTGAAGTCGAGATAGGCGTTGAGGGGTTTTGGAAAGGCGCCGAGCTGCTTGAGGGATGACCGAGTCCAGCTTTGGGTGTCCGACTATGCAGGAAAGTGGGTTTCTGTTGCAGGAACCCCCCCCACTTTTTGCCTGATAACTGATGCACTTTTCCTTGGTGTGCCCTGGGTCCCTGCCAATCAGGTACCCAGGGCCTGTGTTCCTTCCCTAAAAACTGTACTTAAGCCTAAACCCAATTGGCATCTCTGGCCACAGGTAAGCCCCTGGTAAATGGTACCCTAGGTACCCAGGGCACTGTGACCAGAGAAGGCCCCTAAGGGCTGCAGCACTTATTGTGCCACCCTTAGAGGCCCTGTACCCTGACACACACACCCTGCCTTTGCAGGCTGTGTGTCTTGGTGCAGAACTAAACAGTCGACATGGCACACATCCCTGTGTGCCATGCCCACAAACACACTGCCCTGGCATACCTCAGTCACCCCTCTAGCTGGGTGCACTATGCCAGTGGTGTGGGCACAGGTGCATGAGCCCTGTGCCCAGGGCCATTCATGGGCACTAAGTGCAGTGATGCCATTAAGAGTATATGGTGCTGGGAGGTTGTCATTACGAACTCCACAGCACCATAATGGCTACACTGAAGACTGAGAAGTTTGGTATCAACTTCTCAGCACATTAAACCCACACTGATGCCAGTGTGGGATTTAATGTAAAATGCACGACAGAGGGCAACTTAGAGTTGCCCCCTGAACCCAACCTACAATCCACGTCTTGTCTGAGGGGCTGCCCCGGCTGCCACACAGCAGACATGTTGCTGGACCCCTGGGTGGAGAGCCATCCGCTCTCCTGGGCCTGCAACAATGCACATCCTGGGCGAGGTGCTAGGTCTCCTCCCCCAGGGTGGGCAGGGGAAGCTTCAAAGGCATGCCGCCTTTGTGAGCTTCTCCAGGCCACTTGCTGTACTCAGCAACTGGCCCTCACCGGTTCTGACCCCCTCTCTGGCGGGAGGACTGGTGGGAAACCCCAAGGGAGGAAAGGGGATGTGCCAGCCTCTGCCAACCCCACCCCTCAGGTGGGGGAGGCGAGGTGAAGCACAACTCCGGGCTCTCGCCATCTTGAAGATGGGGAGCCCTGCCCAATCAGGACTAGGCTACTGCCCCCTCCCACAGGAGAGGGGCAGGATAGGGGTGTACCCACCCCAGGGAAGGGACCCATTGGTCCCTGCCCTTTACCTACCTGTAACGCCCCTAAATTTAGTATTTAGGGGCACCCTGAACCTTCCTTCCTCAGATCCAGATTCCGAAACAAGAAAGAAGAACAAGAAACAAGAAGACCTGCCGTGCAGCTGCTAACAAGAGGAAGACACCAACTGATTTGGCCCCAGCCCTACCGGCCTGTCGACCCTCGAACCTGCTCCTGCTAAACCCCGGCGTCTCCAGTGGTCAGCAACCTCAAAAACCCCGGAGGACCTGACTGCCTTGTGACTCACTACCTGGGACTCCCACGAGCAGTGGTACTGCTCAAAGCAAGTAACAAGCCCCTGGCATCAGCCGGGAACCACGAACCATGCACCCGCCGAGCCCGGCCTGTGCCTGAGTGGACAAAGACCACGAGGACGTCCCCCCGGCGACTGTGACCCAGAATCCAGCACCCAAGGACCCTCCGACGCTCCTGACGCCTGCAGCCTCAGAACCAGGGACCCCTCCAACCACGACCAGCCGAGGGTAAGATTTCCGACGCCTAAAGACACCCCTGCACCCGGCGCCCCACGGCCTCCTGTGCCCAACTCCTGGGTGCCTACCCTTCCTACAGCTTCCCAACTTACCCCTCGAAGTGGTGGTCGCACCAGAAGAATCACCGTCCCCGAGCTTGCAGCCTTTGTTCGTCACGCAGCTTTCCCATTGAAAACCATGGGGCGCCCGACGGCCCAAAAGCCCACTGCACCCGGCCGCCCCAGTGCCGCTGAGGGTGCACCAACTACCCTGTTCGACTTCCCCACTTGCCCTAAGTGACCAGGAGCTTTGCTCCCACAGCCGAGTGGCCTGCCTGCCAGCAGCCACCAACCAAGGGCCCCCTGCCCGCCATAGGCTAACATTGGGCCTAACTCACTCTGCACCCGGCCGCCCCTGTGCCGCTGAGGGTGTACCAACTGTACCTACCTGACACTGGGAGGCCCCCGAGTCTATGCCCAGAACCTTAATTCTGCCAGTCGAGTACTTACCTGAAAGCCGATAACCTACATTTTCTCCATAGGGTAACATTGACTGGTTTACACTGAAATTTCTTCTAAGTGTCGAGTTTTGAAACTTTAAAATAATCACTAAAAATCGTCCGATCAACGAAAACGAAATTACTCACCTGTTATCAGGAGAGATCCCAGTGCTGGATCTTGGTGCCCAGCACTGACCCTGAAAAGTAATTACAACTGTACTTACCGGTAACTTGAATTTCCTTCCATAGGATAACATTGCCTGGTTTTTGCCAGAAATTCTCCGAAGTGTCGATTTTTGAAACATACAAATATTCCTTAAAAATCGCCCGATCAACGAAAACGAAATTACTCACCTGTTATCAGGAGAGATCCCAGTGCTGGATCTTGGTGCCCAGCACTGACCCTGAAAAGTAATCATAACTGTACTTACCGGTAACTTGAATTCCATAGGATAACATTGGTGATTCTATGTGAAAAAGTTTCTAAGTGTCAACTTTTAAAATACAATAATATTCCTTAAAAATCACAACTGTAACCAAAACGTTTTTACTCAACTGTTTACAGGAGATGTCCCAGGACTGAATCTAGGATCCAGTCCTGTGGTAAGAAAAGTAATCCAAAAAGTAATCTATTGCATTTAACTAGAAATTCCCATTGAGCTCAATGTATTATTGTGTTTGAAATTGTGTTGCCTATTGCAACAACTGTAACTATTGTATTCATAAGTCTATTGCCTATTTGAAAAGTATTTAACTAAAGTAACTCATTCTGAGAAAGTATATTTTGATACCTATTGTTGGTTCTAAAATAAAACTATATATTTTGATACAAAACCATTGGCCTAGAGTTCAGTTCTTGAGTGTGTGAGACCATTTGCTGACTGAGTGTGTACAACAAATGCTTTACACTGTCCTCTGATACTGCCTTACTGCTCGACCAAGCTACCACTTTAGAGAGTAAGGTTATATCTAACTTTAGCCTCTGCCAAACCTCTGGGGACTGTGGACTCTGTGCACACTGTACCTATTTGGGAACAGTATATACAGAGCCACTTTCTTACATGGAAGGAGTCTCTTCTGGTGCCATGCATTTTTTAATTATGCGTGGTAAGACAGCCGCAACTGTCACAGGGTAATCTTTGTGCCTTCTTCTCATACGTAATCTATTATCGGAATGGCTCGTACTGGTTTCTTTGCAGGCTCCTTAAAATCATACAGAAAGCAGTCAGACTGTTTGACTGACATTGGTAGTTGAAATCTCTTTGCCGCTCTCTCCATCAGGTTGTCAAAAATTCCAATGTCATCTGAAGGTGAATCTAAAGGTTGTGATGCAGGAGGAGATGGAGTGGGAATCAAATGATCGTCACATTAGTTGTGGGCGGATTGATCGTCTGTAATTTCGCCCTCTTCGGTCATCGTCCGGTGACAAAGGATCATCCCTAGGAGGCGGTGCGATATTTAATGCAGGAGTCATCCTGGGTGTCAAGGCTGGAGTGATGGGCCTTGGTGTTCTGGGAAGCGGAGAAGGATTAGTTACTTACCTGTAATCCTAGTTCTCATCCAGGGGTATACTCATCATAGTCATAATCTATGAATAATCCCCGCCCACGTGCGGGATCCCGGAGTATATAGAAATATATATATATATATATAAATATATATATACACATATGTGAAACATATAAATGCAGCCTAAAAAGTTTCCAACATGGCAGAACTGCCGAAATTACATAGGTTTGCATTGTAAAACAAATACTCTCCTAACCCATAAGGAAAAGAGTACATTCACAGCATAATTGTGATATACCAATGCTTTATTGCCACAAGGAAAAACTTGTAATTGCAGGCATTCGCCTGTAGGCTGCATTGCAGAGTAATAATGAAACAAGACAAAAAAGAAAAACTGGCACCTTGCCTTTAAGGCTTCCAAGGGTTAGGGTACCGTGCCTTTAAGGCCTGCCAGAGACCCTCTGCTCCCATCATGCACCACAGGTGACAGTTAGGTCAGTTCTTTTGACGGTGTATAATGTAGAGACACCTGAGTAGAGGATGCAATAACATAGAAGAACTCCAGTGATGCTCGTCCGGGGAGGAGGGAGGGTCGCTTATGACTATGATGAGTATACCCCTGGATGAGAACTAGGATTACAGGTAAGTAACTAATCCTTCTCATCCAGGGGATACTCATCAATAGTCATAATCTATGAATAGAGTAGCAAGCCCATACCCAGTACCTTGCGGACTGAGCAACGGAGTATACAGAACATTACATTCAAATTGCAATCATGCAAACAAATTCCTCAAAGAGGCCTGCCCCACCTGGGCATCGGCCTGTGCATCAGAATCTAGACAGTAATGACGTGTGAAGGTATGAACCGACCGCCATGTGGCTGCCTTACAGATTTCAGACATTGGCACATTGCGAAGGAGAGCTGTGGTAGAGGCTTTCCCTCTGGTAGAGTGCGCTTTAGGTCTGCCTGGTAAGGTCTTGTTAGCTAACTGGTAGGATAAAGCTATACAAGAGACAATCCATCGAGAGATGGATCTTTTAGATGCAGCTAGACCGGTGTTAGTAGAACCGTAGTTAATAAAAAGCCGGTCAGACTTCCTAAGTGTGTGAGTTTTATCAAGGTAAAACTTCAGCACTCTCCGGAGATCTAAAGAGTGTAATGATCTCTCGGGGGAGTTGAAGGTTTAGGAAAGAAGGTGGGCAGCGTAATAACCTGATTGATGTGAAAATCCGAGACCACCTTCGGGAGGAAGCTCGGATGTGTACGTAGCACCACCCTATTGGCATGAAAAACAGTATAAGGTGCCTTACAGCACAGGGCCTGAATCTCACTCACCCTGCGTGCAGAAGTGATGGCTACCAAAAAGCAGCCTTCCAGGTCAAATGCTGCAACGATGCCTTATGAATAGGCTCGAAAGGAGCACCCATAAGTTTCAGTAAGCACAATGTTAAGTTCCCAGGGAGGAGAGGAGATCTCACTGGGGGTAAACCTTCCTGAGACCCTCTAGAAAATCCTTTACCACTGGCATCTGAAAGAATGAACCCTGGGTCGGGACTTCCTGTAAGCTGTTATAGCAGCTAGGTGAACCCTGATGGAGGGATATTGTAGGCCTGACTTTGCCAAGTATAACAAGTAGGGAAGAATCACTTGCTCCTGACCTTTAGTCGGATCAAACTGGTTGTCCTTGCACCACAGGTAGAATCTCTTCCACTTGAAAGCATAAGATTTCCTAGTGGAGGGTCTCTTTGCTTCCTTGAGAATAGACATACAATCGGCAGGAAGGTCTAAATGTCCATACTGTATGACTTCAGGAGCCATGCAGTCAAACGCAGAGACGAGAGGTTGGGATAAAATACTCTCCCCTCGTTCTTGGTCAACAGGTCCGGTTGACAGGGAAGCCTCCGGTGTGGGACTTCGGACAGCTGCAGGAGATCCGGATACCACCACTGGCGCGGCCACTCTGGTGCTATCAGGATCATTCTGGCATTGGTCCTGTAAAACTTCTGTATGACCGCAGGGATCAGAGGGAGAGGTGGAAAGCGTACAGCAATGTCTGCGACCATCCTATCAAAAGTGCATTCCCCGTGATCCTTGTTGTGGGAATCTGGACGCGAAGACGGGGCATTTTGTATTTGCCGCGCCTGCGAACAGGTCGATGTCTGGCACTCCCCATTGCCGAAAAATGTCCTGAGCGACTTCTTCGTTTAACACCCAGTCGTGTGCTTCTACGAAGTCTCTGCTGAGAACATCTGCCTGCACGTTCAAGGTTCCTGGAAGGTGAACGGCTACGATCGTGAGACTCCTCGCCAGAAGCCACTTCCATATGGTCTGTGACTCCAGAGACAGGACCCGTGACCTGGTGCCTCCCTGCTTGTTCAGATAGGTCATTGTTGTTGTGTTGTCTGTCTGAATCTGAATGGAGCTGGACTGTAGGGACGGGTACAGCGACTTGAGAGCTAGATGGACTGCCCTTAGCTCCAAAAAGTTGATGTGATAACTTTTCTCTGTCTCGGACCAGAGACCTTGTACCTGAAGCTGGCCCATGTGCGCTCCCCAACCCTGCAGTGAGGCATCTGTAACTACAGTCTGTGTCGGAGGTACTTGGTGAAAAGGGACCCCTTGCAGAAGGTGAGAACGTTTCATCCACCATTTGATGGAGTCCCTGGCCGCCTGAGGAAGAGAGACACGATCTTCCCAACGGCCTGAGTGCTGAGTCCATTGATCATCGAGGGACTGCTGTAGAGGCCGCATGTAAAGCCTGGCATTTGGCACAATGAAGATGCATGAGGCCATCGATCCCAGCAGTGATGACACCTGCCTTGCTGTAGGATGTATAGTGCTGAGAAGTGCGCGGCACTTGATCAACATTGAGGACAACCTCTCCTCCGAAGGACACACGCTTGCCGTTGCGGTGTCTAGGGATGCGCCCAGATAATGTATTTTCTGCGTGGGGTTGAGAACTGACTTCTTGTAGTTGACTTGCAACCCCAGTGAGTGAAGCAGGTTGAGACAGTAAGTGAGATGGCTCTGGAGAAGAGAAGGTGTTGAACTCTTCAGGAGCCAGTCGTCTAGGTAGGGGTAGACGAAGATTTTCCTCTTGCGGAGGAAAGCGGCTACCACCGCCATGCACTTGGAGAACGTCCGGGGGAGCGGATTTGAGACCGAATGGAAGTACTCGGTACTGATAGTGCTGACGAGACACCTGGAACCTGAGGAACTTGCGATGTTTCACTGAAACAGGAATGTGAAAGTAGGCGTCCTGCAGGTCGATGGCACACATCCAGTCTCCCAGATGAAGATGTGGGAAAATCTGGTGCAGGGCTAGCATCCGAAATCTTTCTTTCTTATAAACCTGTTCAGCAGGCGCAGGTCGAGGATGGGCCTGTACTCTTTGGCTACTCCTCGTTTTTGGACCAGAAAGTACCGTGAGTATACCCCTTGATTTTGCTGGTGAGGTGGGACCTCTTCTATAGCCTTTTTGGAGAGGAGGGTATACACTTCGCTCTGTAACAATACATTGTGTTGAGGAAGGCACGTCAAATGAGGGGCAACTTGCGGAGGAGGGGTCTTGAACCTCAGCAAGTAGCCATGCTGTACAATATTTAGCACCCATCTGTCTTTTGTTATTGTTTCCCACTCTTCCAGGTGAAAACGATACTCCCTCCTACCGGAGTGGCAAACGGGTGCGGAGGAAGCAATGTCTCACTGTTTAGGAGGCTGCTTGGAGGAGGACTGCTGTTGCTTATTGTTCCCTCTGCCCCTGCCAGGACGCTTGTTCTGGTATTGGAACTTTTGTTGGTTTTGGGAGGACCATTGAGGGGTTTGAACCCTCTGTTGGAAGGGCCGCTTGTCGCTCTGACGGAAGCGTTTTCGAAACTCCTTCCGCTTCTCCAGTCCAACTGCTTTGACTGTGTCTAGCTCGGCCTTCATCTTTGTCATCTCCTCATCAGCATGAGAACCGAATAAGGAGGAGCCGTTGAAAGGAAGGTTTAGGATCTTCTTCTGGGCGTCCGGTTTAGACCTGTGAGGCGCAACCACGCTGAGCGCCGTGAACAGATGCCCTGTGAGTAGCCGTGTGCGGCGAGATCTGAGGCGTCAGCCGCCGCGCTGATGATTTGATTGGCTACTAAGCCGCCCTCTTGCAAGATTTCATGAAAGTCTTGTCTATCTTCTTTGGGAAGCTTGTCGGTAAACCTAGACAGGAGTCCCAAAGAGACCTATCATAGCGTCCAAGAAGGGCTGAAGCACTTGCAATCTTCATCGATGATGCCGAAGTATTGCACATCTTCCTGCCATAAGAGTCCATTTGTTTACTGTCCTTTTCTGGAGGAACAGAAGCGGATGAGGCTGCGGAGTGCGCTTTCCTGGCGGCTGCCACAATGATTGAATCCGCCGGAGGATCAGACCCTAAGGAACAAGGGATCCTGGTCTGGAGCTTTGTATTTTTTGCAATCCTCGAAGGAACTGATCCCACTGTGGCTGGAGTAAGGAACGTGGTCATGGCTGGTTCTAAAAACCTGGCACCAGAGGTAGCAGCGGTCTGGGAGCTGTACGATGGTGCAATGTCTCGAAAATGACCGATGTAGGGATCACAGGAGTACATAAACTGATGTTTAGTTTATTAGCTCCTCTGCCCAGTACGTCAGAGAAAGTCCCAATGTCATCAATAGGAGACACCCTTGAAGGTGGTGTAGATGAGAAAGTTGGCGAGTAGTGCCGAATGGAAGACGAAGAACAGGTAGAAGATGCTCTGCGCCTCCTCTTATGTGGATGATCGTGCGAGCTGTGACGACCTCCTGACCGAGATCGGCGTGTAGAAGGCGACCTTGGTCTTCTGGAAGGCGACTTAGAAAGTCTCGTTGCGTAGTCGTCCGAGCCCGGACCTCTGCGGGCACCTGTTCCGACCCCTGCAGCCAGCGAGGGGACAGGCCGCAAAGATTCTTTTCAGCAACTGTAGGAGATTTCTCTGGTGAAATCTGTACAATATTCAGCCCTGGAGATGACTGCCTTGACGTCGAACGGGATGTCGACAAGGTCTGCGTCACCCTCGTCGTTGATCTGCGCTCTGATCTTGATCTCGACGTCGACCGCCCACGGCGATGGGGGACTTTGACGTCGACTGTCGGCGTCGACGGGGAGACTTCGACGCCGCCTTGACGCTGCCGCCGATCTCCTCGACGGTGAATGATCAGTAACAGGTCTCGACGTCGACCGCCCACGTCGATGGGGGGCCCTGATGTAGCCTGACGGCGCCGATGGGGGATCTCGACGTCGACCCTCGATGTCATCGACCTCCTCGACGTCGAATGATGGGACCTCGACGATGCTCTCGACGTCGGTACGTCCCTCGCGTCATGGCCTTCGACGGTGACTCTCTCAACGTCGACCCCTTGAGGGTGGCGGAGAATGCCTCGACGTCGGTATGTCCCCTCGCGGCATCGTCTTCGCCGGCGAGTCCCTCAACGCCCGATCCCCTCGAGGTTGGCGGAGTGTGCCTCGACGCCGACGGAAGCCTCGACGTCGACGGAGTTTTGGACAGTCTCTCAGTACCCACAGCCTTCGAGCCTGAAGTGCTGAGCGCCGACTTACTTGGCTTGTCCCTTGACGTTGAAGAATGTCTCGGCCTCTTCGACGGCGATCTCGACGTCGACGGCGAACATTCAGGCACCTGCTTCTTCCTGGACTCAGGAGAGGTGGAGCGATGCCGTTTTCGGTGTTTACTTGAAGAGGGAGCTCTATCTCTATCCCTCTCCAGTAGGGCATGAAGCTTGATGCGTTCTCTGTCGCGCTGGGTCCTCTTCGAAAACTTCTGGCAATGATAACACTGGTCAGGATTGTGTGACGATGGAAGGCACACAATACACACCGAGTGTGGATCTGACAGTGCCATCTTCTTGCCACAGGAAGGACATTTCCGAAATAAAGCAGGCATTCTGACTGGAAAGATTTTTGGAACAAAAAAAAAAAAAAAATGCCAAAAGCCAGCCGAATATACCTCTAGGTATCAGAAACTGTCAAAATTTCCAAGGTTTAATATCAAAAAATTATCTTTCAGTCAAAAACTGAAGAGCAAAAACTCCAGGATCCTCACAGAAGGAGCCGGAAAAAGAACTGACCTAACTGTCACCTGTGGTGCATGATGGGAGCAGAGGGTCTCTGGCAGGCCTTAAAGGCACGGTACCCTAACCCTTGGAAGCCTTAAAGGCAAGGTGCCAGTTTTTCTTTTTGTCTTGTTTCATTATTACTCTGCAATGCAGCCTACAGGCGAATGCCTGCAATTACAAGTTTTTCCTTGTGGCAATAAAGCATTGGTATATCACAATTATGCTGTGAATGTACTCTTTTCCTTATGGGTTAGGAGAGTATTTGTTTTACAATGCAAACCTATGTAATTTCGGCAGTTCTGCCATGTTGGAAACTTTTAGGCTGCATTTATATGTTTCACATATGTGTATATATATATTTATATATATATATATATATTTCTATATACTCCGGGATCCCGCACGTGGGCGGGGATTATTCATAGATTATGACTATTGATGAGTATCCCCTGGATGAGAACTGGGCTGTGCTGATGATGGCCTGGTGGGCTCCGGAAACCTCATAGTAGTTTTCAACAGTTTATTAACAGTCGACAATGGTGTTGAACGGTGAGGTGGTAGTCAAATTTTTTAAGCGGTTTCAGGCTTTGTAGCTGACTATTCTGAGGAGGGCTTTGGAGGATGAACTCCAGACTTCACAGATGGTGTGAAGGGCTCAGACCTGGGAGTTTGAGGTCATTTTCTAATTTTTCTCTTTTTGAGAACTGTCCGACAGACTCATAGGTAGTCTGGGAGGTTTAAGAGGTGTCACTGCCTTCCTTAGAACTAGGAGATCTTTTATATTTAGCTTTTTACAGCCGTAGAAGCAGCCTTCCCCTCCCTACCTTCAAGAATTTAGCTGAGAAGGCGAGACATTTTACAGTTTTTTTATCTTATGCGGAGGGTAGAGGCAGTGAATACAGTCCTTGTGGGGGTCTTCAATATGAAATCTTTTCTTCCCACATGTAGTACAGGGCCTGAAAAGCACCATCTTAGATGACACCGACATGGTAGTAGCAGTAGATAATTTTTCCAATACTGGTTTGAAGAAAAACTGAGCTGAGCTCAGGAGACTCCCTTCACACGACATGCAGTAGAAAATCAGAGGAACTCAGCCTCTGTTGGGAGTGTTCTAGAGGATGCAGTCACCCGATTGGCTGGAGTTTGGCTCTTTTTTGTATTTTTAAATGCATAGGCTATTAAATTGATTGTTCATTACCATTATAGCCTATGACAATGTTGTGTACTGCTTTAATATAGGCTCCCACTTCGACGGGGAAGGATTAAGCATGTGAATCTATGAAAGATCCAATACTGGAAAAAGTGTGTTCCCTAACTTCATAGCCTGACATTTTTTTAACATGGCAAAATGTAGCAGAATACATAACATGTAACAGAAGCTTCAGTACCTTACAACACATGAATTAAATGCATTAGAATTGTTTTTCATACAGCACATGTGGGGCATACTTAAAATGCCCAATTCAAGTAGGTTTCTCCCAAGAACCGAAAGCAGCACAGAAAACCTGCCTTGAGACAAGAATTATTTAAAGCTAGGTTCAAAACACACACAGAGTTCTGCTGAAACTGGCACCACTGTCCCTAAAGTCACAAACCAGTATTGGCAAAGCAAATGTCTTGAGTTGCCTTTAGGCTTTGTCAATCGGATGATGAGTCGTGGCTTTTGCAAAACATACATATACATATATACATATATATATATATATATATATATACACCATGTCTAGAGGTGTAAGATTGTGGTGCAGTGGGTTAAAATACTGGACAACCAACTGAAAGTCAGCCGACTTTCGGAAGTCAAATGGGCGAACATTTCTGAAAGCAACTGGAGTGACTCATTTAAAGGAAGTGGTAAAGATCCTCACTAAGATTTAGTCCTCTCGGTGCCTTGGTGTTGAGTTCAATAATATATTTGGACTCCAGTTGTCTTAACAATTTATCTCTATTACCCCCACGTTTGAGTGGTGGGATGCAGTCAACTACACAATATTTCAAGTGATCCAGGTTGTTGTGATGTGTTGCTTCGAAGTATCTGGCAACTGGGTATGCCGGGTCACTGTTAACAATAGCCCTGATATGTTGCAGAATGCGAAGGTGCACTTGGAGCTTAGTGCTCCCCACGTATCTGAGCCCACAACTACAGGTGAGAATGTAGACTGCGTATTCTGTTCTACAGGTGAGTTTTTGTTGGATCACTATCGGTTTGTTCCTGAACTCTGCCGTGATTTGGGTGGTGTTAACTCCAAACTTGCATGCCCTACAGCTACTGCATTTAAAAAACCCTTTGATAGCCAGTTCTTGGTGATGGTTATTTCGGGGCTGTTTCTGACTACAGCATCATGCATGGAGACAGCTCTCCTGTAGGTGATCTCCGGCCTGGGGGCCACCATTGGTCCTAGTGTGGAGTCAGTTTTGATAATGCCCCAGTGTTTATTAAAAATGGATTTTAATACCCGTGCCTCAGTGTTGTGGGTGATAAGGCGCGTGGTTACCTTGCTGTCCGTGGTCAGCTCTGGGGCAGTGTCAAAACTGTTGCTGGTGTCAGTGTGTGCGCCTAGTAGGAGATGTTCTCTGGGAAATGAGTTGGCTTTGGTGGTCGCTGCTGTGATCATCTTATCTGTGTAGCCTCTGGCCCTGAATCTCATGTGAGACTCCAATTGGCATTTGGCCAGGTCTGTGCTGTTGCTGCATATTCTGCGCAGGCGCAGCATTTCCCCGTAAGGAATGCTTACCATCAGGCGTTTTGGGTGAAAACTGCTGGCGTGTAGGGTGGAGTTTCCTGCTGTGGTTTTTCTGTGGAGAGTGGTGTGAAGTGTGCTGTTGGTGACATATACTTTGACATCAAGGAATTCCACTGATTCTGTGCTTATGGTGGCATTAAACTCTAAATTCAAATCATTCCAATTGATCTCATCAATAAACGTTTTTGCACTGTCAATGGAGCCTTTCCAGACCACAAAAATGTCATCAATATATCGCAGCCAACAAAGGATATGGTTAGACCAAGCTTCCGAGTGAGTGACCCTGAGGATCCGCTCCTCCCACCAGCCAACATGAAGGCAGGCATAGCTGGGGGAGAAGCAAGCCCCCATTGCCATGCCCCTCAGTTGCTGGTATGTCTTGTTGTTAAACAAAGAAGTTATGTTCCAGGCACCATTCTATGAGATGCATAATGAGTTCGTTATGTTTGTAACAGTGAATAGGTCTCTTGGCCAAGAATTCATGGCATGCATTGAGTCCATCAGAGTGCCGTATGCTGGTGTATAGTGAAGTGATGTCAAGAGACATCAGGACACATTCCGGGGACCATGAGATGTTGCTGATTTTTGAGAGGAAGTCGCTAGTGTCTCTTAGGTAGGTCGGGAGGTTGAGGACATGCTCTTGTAGAAAGAAATCAACATATTTGGATATGTTTTCGCAGAGGCTTTTGCGTGCTGAGATGATCGGTATTCCTGGAATTGGAGATGTGCCTTTGTGTACCTTTGGAAGAAAGTACAAGATCGGAAGTACAGGAAATTCATTGTTGAGAAAACTAAACTCCTCTTTGCTGATGGTGCCTTGCGTCCTATGATAGTTGAGGCTTATTTTGAGTTCTTTCCCACAGGTTGCTATTTCCTTCATTGTGGTAGGTTTGTAGCAAGTGGCATCATCCAGATGGATAAGTTACTTACCTGTAATCCTAGTTCTCTTCCAGGGGTATCCTCATCAAAGTCATAAGCACTGAATATTCCCGCCCACGTGCGGGGACCCCGGAAATATAAAAATTATATATGGAAATCACATATATACAGCTCTACATATATGCATATACATATATCATTTTTCTCATACCAATGCAGCTCTCAATAGGAGGCTAAACAATGTAATTACACACATAAAAACTACTTTTGCCAATATATAAAAACACCAGAGGACAATTAGTACTTGAACTCGGTTTTTTAATGAGCAAAATACTCATAAATAGTAAAAACTGCAAAATAAGTAGACATTGTTAGCCTACAGGCTGCATTGTAAACTAATAGCATAGAAAATGAAAACATTTTCAACAAAAACTGGCACCGTGCCTTTAAGGCAGCCATGACCCCTAGCTTCCCATCATGCCTCAGGGGTGACAGTTAGGTCAGTTGTTCTTTGCATAACCCTGAAGGTCAGGGCACAAAGATATCCTTTAACACTTTAGAAATCTCTCATTTACCTGGGAGGCGGGTGGGTTGCTTATGACTTTGATGAGGATACCCCTGGAAGAGAACTAGGATTACAGGTAAGTAACTTATCCTTCTCTTCCAGGGGATCCTCATCAATAGTCATAAGCACTGAATAGAATAGTAAGCCCATCAACCACCTGCAGGTAAATGAGAGTAAAGTGACCCAACACAAAGAAACATAACAGCCGAAATCAGCTGTTGAACAGATTCCTCAAGGAGGCCTGGCCTACTTGGGTGTCTGCTCTGGTGTCTGATTCCAGACAGTAGTGCCTCGTAAATGTATGGACGGACCTCCAAGTTGCCGCCTTACAGATTTCAGACATGGGCACATTTTGAAGAAAAGCAGTAGTAGCCGCTTTTCCTCTAGTAGAATGCGCTCTGGGAGTAAACCCCAGGAGCTTCTGCGCTAATTGAGAAGCAAGCTTGATACATGAAACTATCCATCTGGAGATGGAGCGCTTTGAAGCTGCGAACCCAGATCTGATCGACCCATAGTTAACAAATAGTTGATCAGATTTTCTTATAGATTTGGACCGATCCAGATAGAATTTTAAAACCCTTTTGAGGTCCAGAGAATGCAAAGCCCTCTCAGCTGGAGTGGAGGGATTGGGAAAAAGGTGGGTAGAGAGATGGTCTGATTCACATGAAAATCCGACACCACCTTTGGAAGGAAAAGAGGGGTGCGTCCTCAACACAACCCTGTTAAGATGGAAGACTGTATAGGGTTCTTTGGAGCAGAGCGCCTGTATTTCACTCACTCTGCGAGCTGACGTGATCGCTACCAAGAAAGCCGCCTTCCAAGAAAGATGCTGTAAGGTTGCTTTGTGTATGGGTTCAAAAGGCGGACCCATCAATTTTGATAGCACCAGGTTAAGCTCCCAGGGTGGTGAAGGAGGATCGTACCGGAGGATAGACCTTCTTTAAACCCTGCAAAAAATCCTTAACAGCCTGTAACTGGAAGAAGGAAGGTTGAGAAGCTGAACGCCTATATGCAGTTATAGCTGCTAAATGCACCTTAATGGAAGAAAACTTCAAACCTGCTTTCGCCAGATAAAGTAGGTAAGGAAGGATGACCTCTTCCTGACCTTTGATTGGGTTACAATTGTTCTGCATACACCACATGTAAAACCGTTTCCACTTGCATGCATACGAATGCCTCGTGGACTGTCTTCTTGCTTCCTTCAAGATGGACATGCAGTCCTGCGGCAGTCCTAAGTGGCCATACTGGAGGACCTCAGGAGCCATGCCGCCAAGTTCAGTGAGGGAAGGTTGGGATGATGAATCCTCCCGTTCATCTTGGACAGCAGGTCCGGTCTGCACGGCAGCCTCTTGTGAGGACACTCTGATAGGTGCAGAAGGTCCGGGTACCACCATTGTCTCGGCCAGTCCGGGGCAATTAGTATCATCCTCGTGCACGAATGGGACAGCTTGGTCACCACCTTCGGGATCAGCGGAAGGGGTGGAAAGGCGTACACAAATGCCCCTGACCAGTCTATCAAAGGGCATTCCCTTTCGATCCTGGTCGGTAGAACCGTGAGGCGAAGTTTCGGCATTTGGCATTTTCGTCGTCCCGCGAAGAGGTCGATGGTGGGACGACCCCATGTCTGGAAGATGTCTTCGGCGACCTCGTCGTTGAGCACCCAGTCTTCTCTGTCTTCGAAGTGACGGCTGAGTGCATCCGCTCTCACGTTCTGTTCTCCCTGGCAGGTGGACTGCTGTGACTGCCAGATTCCGAGCCAAGAGCCAATGCCAGAGTGCTTGAGCTTCCAGGGAAAGTGTGCGTGAGCGAGTTCCCCCCTGTTTGTTCAGGTAGTACATGGTGGTGGTGTTGTCCGTCTGTACTAACACTGAGGTTGCCTGAATCGAGGGAGGAAAGCTTTGAGGGCTAGGTGTACTGCTCTCAGCTCTAGCATGTTGATGTGATAGGATCGCTCCTTTGGAGACCACAGTCCTTGAGTCTGGAGAGAACCCATGTGGGCTCCCCAACCCTGCAGCGAGGCGTCCGTGATCAGTGTCTGAGCAGGCGGAGGTTGATGGAAAGGAACTCCGACTTGCAAATTTTGTTTTCTCATCCACCAAGGTATGGAAGCTCGAGCCGCGTTTGATGGACTTATTTTTCGTCCCAACGAGCGGTCTGCTGGTCCCACTTGTCCTCCAGATCCTGCTGAAGAGGACGCATTCGTAGTCTGGCATTGGGAACCAGGAAGATGCAGGATGCCATCGACCCTAGCAGGGAGGCAATCCAGACGCACAGGTAGTTTTCTGTTGCGCAGAACCAGCTGGCATTTCTGTATGAGGGAACACTGTCTCTCCTCCGAAGGAAACACTTTTCCTACCGTGGAGTCTAGCAGAGCTCCTAAAAATGTATTTTCTGTGTTGGCTGTGAAGTTGATTTGACGAAATTCACATGCAGGCCCAGCCGGTGACACAGCTCGAGACAGCTCAAGAAATGAATCCTCACACTGTCTGGGGAAGGACCTTTCAACAGCCAGTCGTCCAAGTACGGGTATCACGAAGACGCCCCTGCGGCGCAGTGCGGCTGCCACCACCGCCATGCACTCCGTGAACACTCTGGGGGCTGACTTCAACCCGAAGGGTAGAACCTTGAACTGGTAATGAGCGGATCCCACTAGGAATCGCAGGTACTGTCTGTGATACTGATTGATCGGAACGTGAAAATATGCATCTTGCAGATCCAGCGAGCACATCCAATCCCCCTGCCTGAGATGTGGATATATTTGATGGAGAGCCAACATGCGAAACTTTTCCTTTTTATGGATAGGTTGAGTGACCGCAAGTCCAGAATGGGTCTGTACTCTGCTTTTTGGCCTTTTTTCTTCACCAAAAATATCTTGAGTAAACCCCTTTTCCTCTTTGAGATACTGGCACCCTCTCGATGGCTGACTTTCTGAGAAGGGTGGCAACCTCTTTCTGCAAGAGTTTTAACTGGTGACACGACGGAGGAACTGGAGGGATTGATGGTGGGCGATGTTGAAAGCGTAGAGAGTACCCATTCTGCAACGTGGCTAGTACCCACCGATCCTTTGTGATAGCTCCGCCACTCTTCGAGATGATCTGCGATACTTCCCCCACTGGAGTGGTGAACGGCGACAGGGAAGTGAGTGTTCATTGTTTCGACTGCGTCTTGGCGGAATTGTTGCCTTGTTGCTGGTTTCTTCCTCCTCTGGAGGAGCGTCTGCCCCGATACTGCGTTTTTGCTGGCCTTGCTGATCCTGATTTTTCTGCCAATGAGGGGTTTGAACCCTCTGTTGGGAGGATCGTCTATTGTAAGGACGGAATCTCCTACGGAATTCCTTTCTTTTCTCCAGGCCCACCGCTTTAAGCGTGTCCAGTTCCGTTTTCATCCGCGTCATCTCTTCATCCGTGTGAGTCCCGAACAAAGAGGAACCAGAGAACGGAAGATTGAGGATGCGTGACTGCGCTTCTGGCCTGAGTGCTGTAAGACGTAGCCATGATGTTCTCCTTGCGCATACCCCATGAGCATAAGCATGTGCCGAAAGGGTAGCTCCATCCGCCGCAGCACTGATGACCTGGTTAGACACCTGACTGCCCTCTGTTAAGATTTCTTCAAAATCTTTACGGTCTTCCTGTGGCAACTTTTCAGTGAATCTCTGTAGTGAGTCCCACAGAGATCTGTCGTAGCGGCCCAGGAGTGCCGCTGCATTGGAGACCTTCAACATGGAGGCCGAAGTGCCACAAACCTTCCTTCCCCAGGAATCCTGCACCTTGCTCTCCTTGTCTGGTGGGACAGTAGAGGAGGATGCCACCGCATGAGTCTTCTTTGCCGCCGCAATTACGACTGAATCCGGAGGAGGGTCAGCCCTGAGGAAGAGCGGATCGTCCTCTGGTGAACGATACTTTTAAGATCCTCGCTGGGCGGTCTTAACACTCGCTGGCGTGAGAAAGATATCCATCACTGGCTCTATGATGCCTGGTACCAAGGGAAGCAGAGGTTTAGTTGCTGCTCTTTGGTGTAGAGTCTCAAAAATCACCGAGGACTTGCTTTGACGAGTTGGCATAGGGATACCCAGCTTTACAGCTCCTCTGCCAAGAATGTCCTGAAAAGTGTAGATGTCGTCCACCGGAGAGACCCTCGACGGTGGACTGTCTCGTCAAAGTAGGCGAATAGTCTCTATGGGATGTATGAGTGGAAGAAGAGGACGGAGTAGGCGATCTGTGTGCTCTCCTCCTGCTTCTTGATCTAGACCTCCTCCTGTGTGAGTGCACCGGTGTGCGGCTGCGAGCTCTTGTTCTTGAAGGAGATCGCTCTTTATCCTGAGTTAAACGAGCCAACGGGGATCTGTTCTGATGGCTCGAGTAATTCCTGTCCGTAGCCCAGTGATGTAGAGGCCTGTGCCATCGTGGCGATAAATGGATGGAAGGCGATCTGTGGCTCTCTCTTTCCTTAGGAGACTGGAGCAGGAGGCGTGAAGCTCAGCTCTTCATGCCTTGTTGGGGAATCTTGGTGACCCCCTGACACTGGGCTGTTGGACGTCGAGATAACCACCTCCGGGGATCTGGACGAACCTGAAGGTGACGAAGACAGGCTCACTGGAGGTGAGGTGTTTCCAGAAGGGCGCTTTGACGTTGACCTGGAGCGTCTAGCGTCGACTGCCCTCTCAACGGAGACGTATGTCTCGACGTTGACTTTCTTCTCTTAGAAAGTGGACTTCTCGGCGACGAACGTCTCTCCAACACTGGTGCAGTGTCCTGCTTTGACACTCCCTGCACCCTTTCAGGAGATTGCTGTGTCGACGTCGACCGGCGTTGGACTGCCGGCGACGGAGGTCTTGGTCTCGGCGTCGAAAATCCACTCGGCGGAGTCATCCGCCTCGACGGCGTGGAATGATGGATCGTCTGCTTCGACGCCGAAGGAGGTGTCCTGTGTCTCGGCGCCGAAGATCGTTGCTTGATCCCGGCGGAGATCTGTGTCTCGGCGTCGATCGCCGATGAGGAGGCGACGACGGAGAGATGCGCCTCGGCGTCGATCGCCGCTGACGAGACGGGGAGATGTGCCGACGTCGATCGCCGTTGATGAGGCGGCGACGGAGCGCTGTGCCTCGGCGTCGATCGCACCTGCGGCGACGGAGCGCTGTGCCTCGGCGTCGATCGCGCCTGCGACGACGGAGCGCTGTGCCCTCGACGTCGTACGCCCACCCGGCGCCGACGGAGACCTGTCTCTCGGCGTTGAGCGCCGCCTGGTTGACGTCAACGGAGGACCTGTTACCTTCGTCGACCGAAGATTTCGTAGTCGAAAGATGATGCGCCGGCATCACCGAAGTCTTCAACGCCGATTTCTTCGTCGCCGATTTCTTCGACGTCGATACCGACGCCGACGGAGAACAGGTCGGGACTTTTCCTCTCGACGTCGACCGAGT
>CAWUFW010000005.1:4770000-4885000 GCA_963921515.1 Calotriton arnoldi | reverse complement strand
AAACATAATTTGAATTCCAGGCAACCGTATATTAAGGCTTTTATTACAATTACCAATTGCGCCCCCCCTCCTCAAAGTCCGAAAACCCCACTTGACCTAAACTTCATTTCCAAAGCAAAGGCTTTCATAAAGTCTTACCTGGAAGGCATCATGTCTCTGAAATCTTCACCAGGAGGCCAATCTTTAAGCTTTAGCACCATAGGTTCTCCTTCTTTAGATTTAAGACGACCTGAAGTATATACAAATTAAACGTTAAGCCCAGTTGCACAAAACAAAAGCTTTGTAAAAAACAAAACAAAAAAACACAATCAGTGGCAGCTTTTTAAATGGCTTGAGGCTACCCCCGCCCCTTGTTTTCTGACCCATTTTAGTTATGCCAAAAGTGATTGATAATTTATTGTTCAGTCTTGGTATTTAATTAAAACAAATAACAAAAAAAAAAAAGCAGACTACCTTCGGGTGCGGCAACAGTATCTGGCTGGTGCAGGCACACAAAAGGCACCTGCACCAGGTTTCAGAGAGCGTTGAAGAGGACTGGAGAAATCCCATTACTGACCTTGGGGCCCTGGCATGCCTCTGTCCCTCCCCCCAGTTTCTGATATGCTAGGCGTCACAGCTAAAAAGGTAGACATAGATGCTGCAGGGTTAAGGCCTGTAGTGCACTTAGCTACACACCAAGCAGCCTGTCACCCTACCCTTTCCCAACTAGTCACCGAGTTGGGAAAGGGTGGGGTGAAAGGGCAGAGACTGAAACCTAGTCACTGCGACTATGCAGGTTTGAGGTTGCAGTTTCATGCGCCAGGTGTCAAAACAAGTCCCCGCAATCACGATATACGTACTCTCAAGACACAGCTGGTCTTTAAAGTTCAGGAAAATGTATTTCGCTTCTCCGCTATGCGTTTTGGCTGTAAACAGCCTTGTCTTGAGAGTACGTATGTCCGTGATTGCGGGGCCTTGATAGATCATACATACAGATTTGTTTTTTAACCAAAAGAGGTACACTGTATAAAAAGTCCAGGCAAACACCAAAGGAATTACAGAGGCACAAATGACATCCCCAGATATTCTTTTGTGGCAGTCTAGTTAGGCATATCAGAGGGTAGTGTGACACACACACACACATAATTGTGACACTCGAAGAAATCCGACACCAATTTATAAAAACACGTACTTTTATATGAATTTAGATACCAAGGTCGGAATCAGTTAAGTATTTTTGAAGTTATGAATTTGTAGTTTTTAAAAATGGACACTGCAAATTCTGAATGGGTAATGTTATCCTATGGAGGAAAGAGACACTTAATACAGGTACTTCACAGCGACTTACAGGACCAATCTCCTGGACTTAAGGTAAGTATGGGGCAAGGTCCAAGGCCACACGAACAGGTCACTTCGGGAGGCTCTGGGGTATCCGGGTGCAGAGGTTGTAGGAAAGTGGGTTTCTGTTGCAGTAACCCCCCCCACTTTTTGCCAGACTACTAATGCACTTTTTCTTCGTGTGCCCTGGGTCCCTGCCAATCAGGTTCCCAGGACCTGTGTTCTTTCCCCAAAACTAACCCAATTGGCATCTCTGGCCACAGGTCAGCCCCTGGTAAATGGTACCACAGGTACCCAAGGGCACGGTGACCAGGGAAGCCCTCTAAGGGCTGCAGCACTTATTGTGCCACCCGTAGAGGCCCTGTACCTTTACACACACACACACACTGCCTTTGCAGGCTGCGTGTTTTGGTGCAGAACAAAGTGAAGAGTCGACATGGCACACATCCCTGTGTGCCATGCCTACAACCCACTGCCCTGGCATAGATCAGTCACCCCTCTAGCTGGGTGCCCTATGCCAGTGGTGAGGGTACAGGTGCACGAGCCCTGTACCCCTACAGTGTCTAAGTCCATTCTTAGACATTGTAAGTGCAGTGCTGCCATTAAGAGTATATGGTGCTGGGAGCTTGTCATTACGAACTCCACAGCACCATAATGGCTACACTGAAAACTGAGAAGTTTGGTATCAAACTCCTCAGCACATTAAACCCAAACTGATGCCAGTGTGGGATTTAATGAAAAATGCACACCGAGGGCATCTTAGAGATGCTCCCTGAAAACTAACCTACCACTAGTGTCCAGGCTGAGTGGCTGCTTTCAGCTGCCACCACCAGACATGTTTCTGGACCCCTGGGTCGAGAGCCTGCTGCTCTCTGGGGCCTGAAACGATGCACATTTTGGGACGAGGTGCCAAGCCTCCTCCCCAGGATGGGCAGGGTTCACGAAGGGAAGCTTCAAAGGCATGCCGCCTTGTGAGCCTCCCAGACCATTTCTGCTTTCAGCAACTGGTCCCCACTGGTTCTACCCCCACTTTGGGCGGGAGAACCGGCGGGAAAAAAACAAGTGAGGGAAAGAGGTGTGCCCACCTCTGCCAACTCCACCCCTCAGGTGGGGAGGCGAAGAGAAGCACAACTCCGAGTCCCCGCCATCTTGAGGATGGGGGGACCCAACCAACCAGGGAAAGGCTCCTGCCCCCCCCCTCCCACTGGAGGGTGGCATGATAGGGGGTGTACCCACCCCAGGGAAGGGACCCATTGGTCCCTGCCCTTTACTTACCTGTAACGCTCCTAAATCTAGTATTTATGGGGCACCCTGAACCTTGCTTCCTCAGATCCAGACAAGAAACAAGAAAAGAACGACGACGAAGAGCCGTGCAGAGCTAACAAGAGGACAACGCCCACTGACTTGGCCCCAGCCCTACAGGCCTGTCTCCCCTCAAACCTGCTCCTGTGAAATCCCGGTGTGTCCTGCAGCCAGCAACCTCAAAAACCCCGGAGGACCTGCCTGCCTTCACTTCCAAGCCTGCTTCTCCCGTGAACACCGGACTTGTTCAAACTGCAGCTTCTGGCTCCTGCCGGATACCGCAAATCCAGCCCACTCTGCACCCGCCGAACCCGGCCCGAGCGGAAAAACACCACGAGGAGGTCACCCCGGCAAACCTGACCCGAGATCCGGCGACTCCTGACCTGCCTCAAGCCTCCAATCTACGCCTGCAGCCTCAATCCAGAGGATCCCCTCTACCCCGACCAGAGCGGGTAAGACTTTCCGACGTCCCAAGGCACCCCTGCACCCGACGCCCCACGGTCTTGTGTGCCCAAACCAACAGTGCCTAACCAACCTAAGACATCCCAACTTACCCCTCGAAGTGGTGGTCGCACCCAGAAGATCCTCGTCCCCGAGCCTGCAGTGTTTCTTCTAACCGGAGGAGCTCCATTGAAAACAGGGCACCCGACCGCAAAACAGCACCCGGCCGCCCTAGTGCGGCTGAGGGTGCACCTTTGGTGCTAATTTGGTTCCCTATTTGCCCTGACCTAAACCCTAGGAGCTTTGCTCCCACAACCCAGTGGCCTGCTTGCCAGCAGCCACCAACCAGAGTCCCCCTATCCTCCATAGGATAACATTGGGCCCCAACACTCTGCACCCGGCCGCCCTGGTGCCGCTGAGGGTGCAAAAACAGTGCATCACTGACCCTGGGAGACCCCCCCCCCCACCCCAGTCTAACCCCAGAACCTTAACTCACACAGTCGATTACTTACCTACAAACCGATAAGGATAAGTTACTTACCTGTAATCCTAGTTCTCTTCCAGGGGTATACTCATCAAAGTCATAAGCACTGAATAATCCCCGCACACGTGCGGGATCCCGAGCATATAGAAACATATATATATATATAGGTGTATGTTCGGGCCCACAAGTGTAAAACTTCCGAAACACACATATATATATCGTGAACAAGGTATTGTGTAATACCGAAACGCGTAGATCTTGTTGCCTGTGTTCCCGTTTGATGTAAGGAGAAAATAAACTTTAGTTGCAAAGTTCTACGGGAGTGCGACCAGTTTTGTCCTTTCCTGTCAGGAGAGGATTGTGAAATGAATTGAAGCGGCGTGGTTCTGCACCCATGAGGAGCGCTGCCAATTCCCGACAAGGTTGAACCAACTTGGAGGATGGACACGGACACACGGGGGGAGAGAGACACACACACACACACCTTTCCCATCTCCTCTACATTACGAGAATTGTTTTGGTAGCCCTACGCGTTTCGAGGCAGATTTGCCTCTCATCAGGGGCTGGCTGCTGTTCTCTCTGGCGCACGGAAGTCTCTTATGGGCGTGCATAGTCAATTAATTGCACCCTGGTGTGCCGCGGTAAGCGCGCTGTAGAAGTAGATGCACGCTGGGACATGTGGTCTTTAGAGAATTACTTTGTCATTAGTGGGCTCCAGGCGCCAGAATTAAAAGCATATTATTCCTTGGTAGGATCGCGATGTGGAGGCATTCTCCTTGGTAGGTACTGGGTCAGCTGTGCTGTTCGGGCTGGGCATAGTCCCCAACCTTCAGCCTTGTCTTTATTAGCAATGGTGCTCTCCTCACGCCGGGACAGGTGTGTTCAACATTTTTTTCAATGGTCCGAGCCTTAGGAGTCACTCGACAGCTTTCCCATCTCCTCTACATTAGGAGAATCGTTTTGGTAGCCCTACGCGTTTCGAGGCCGATTTGCCTCATCAGGGGCTGGCTGCTGTTCTCTCTGGCGCACGGAAGTCTAGATAATTAACATCACAGTACAGTAAAAAACTGGCACCTTGCCTTTAAGGCTTCCAAGAACCTGGACACCGTGCCTTTAAGACCTCCAGGAGCTCCTCTGCTCCCATCATGCACCACAGGTGACAGTTAGGTCAGGTCTTTTTTACGGTGTACTAACTTGTAGCAACCTGAATATAAGATGTAAACACATTAACGTACCATAAATGCTCGTCCGGGGAGGTGGAAGGGTTGCTTATGACTTTGACGAGTATACCCCTGGAAGAGAACTAGGATTACAGGTAAGGATTACAGGTAAGTAACTTATCCTTCTCTTCCAGGGGATACTCATCAATAGTCATAAGCACTGAATAGAGTAGCAAGCCCATACCCACTACCTCGCGGACGAGCAAACCAGTACATAAAACAGTTAACAGCACATCTTAAAATGGAATCAACCAAATAGATTTCTCAATGAGGCTTGCCCAAATTGAGCATCCGCCTGAGTATCAGAGTCCAAACAGTAATGGCGAGTGAAAGTATGAACTGAACGCCATGTAGCTGCTTTACAAATTTCTGCCATAGGAACATTCCTAAGGAGAGCCGTGGTAGAGGCTTTTCCCCTGGTAGAATGCGCTTTAGGTTTGCCCTGAAGAGTCTTGTTGGCAGGACAAAGATATGCAAGAGATTATCCATCTAGAGATCGATCTTTTAGAAGCTGCCGAACCGGTATTTATGGGACCATAGTTAACGAACAACCGGTCTGTCTTTCTCAAGGACTTAGTTTTGTCTAGATAAAACTTCAGAACCCTCTTGAGGTCTAGAGAATGGAGGGACCTCTCAGGAGTCGTCGTGGGATTGGGAAAAATGTGGGCAGAGTGATAGCCTGATTGATGTGATCCGAGATCACTTTAGGTAGAAAACTCAGATGGGTTCTTAAAACTACCCTGTTTGCATGAAAAACAGTATAGGGCTCTTTACAACACAAGGCCTGGATTTCACTAACCCTGCGGGCAGAAGTGATGGCGACTAAAAGGCAGCTTTCCATGACAAGTGCTGCAGAGAAGCCCTGTGAATCGGCTCAAAAGAGCACCCATTAACTTTGAAAGGACTATGTTGAGCTCCCAAGGTGGAGAAGGAGATCTCACTGGAGGGTAAACCTTCTTTATCCCTTCAAGGAAATCTTTAACCACTGGCATTTGGAAGAAAGAAACCTGTGTTGGGGATTTTCTGTATGCAGTGATCGCTGCTAGGTGAACTTTAATCGAGGAGAACTGCAGGCCAGATTTGGCCAAATGTAGTAGGTACGGCAGGATCACCTGCTCTTGACCCCGCACCGGATCATGAGCATTGTCCGTGCACCACAAGTAGAACCGCTTCCATTTGAAAGCATAGGACTTCCTGGTGGTAGGTCTCTTGGCTTCCTTGAGGATGGTCATACAATCCGCTGGTAAGTCTAAGTGTCCGTATTGCAGGACCTCAGGAGCTATGCTGTCAATCTGAGGGATGAGAGATTGGGATGAAACACTCTTCCCTAGTTCTTGGACAACAAGTCTGGACGGCAAGGCAATCTCTGATGTGGCACCTCTGATAATTGTAGAAGGTCCGGGTACCACCACTGACGCGGCCAGTCCGGGGCTATCAGGATCATTCTGGTGTTGGTCCTGTAAAACTTGTTGATCACTGCTGGGATGAGAGGCAGTGGCAGAAAAGCGTACAGTAATGTCTGAGACCATTTTATCAAAAGGGCATTCCCCCGTGACCCTGGCTGGTGAAACCTGGAGGCGAAGACGGGGCATTTGGTGTTTGCCGCGTCTGCGAAGAGATCGATGTCTGGCACTCCCCATTGCCGGAAGATGTCTTGCGTGACTTCGCTGTTTAGCACCTAGTCGTGAGCTTCTACGAAGTCCCTGCTTAGGGCGTCTGCTTGGACATTCAGAGACCCTGGCAGGTGAATGGCTACAATGTTGAGATTTCTTGCAAGAAGCCACTTCCAGATGGTCTGTGACTCCTGAGAGAGAGGTCTCGACCTGGTGCCCCCCCGCTTGTCCAGATAATACATCGTCGTGGTGTTGTCTGTCTGAACCAAGAGGGAGCTGGACTGAAGAGAAGGGTACAGCGACTTGAGAGCTAGGTGCACGGCTCTCAACTCTAGAAGATTGATGAGATACCCCCGCTCTGTCTCTGACCAGAGACCTTGTACTTGAAGATGGCCCATGTGAGCTCCCCAACCTTGTAGGGAAGCATCCGTGACTATAGTCTGAGTGGGAGTGTCTTGGTGGAATGGGACTCCCTTTAGTAGGTTTGATCGCTTCATCCACCATGTGATGGAGTCTCTGGCCGATTGAGGTAGAGTCCCACGGTCCTCCCAGCGGCCTGACGTCTGCATCCACTGGTCCTCCAGAGACTGTTGCAGAGGATGCATGTTCAATCTGGCATTGGGGACGATGAAGACACAAGAAGCCATTGACCCCAGTAGCGAAGACACCTGTCTGACTGTGGGAAAAAGAGAGCTGAGGAGTTCGAGGCATTTCTCTCTGATTGATGATAACCTCTCCTCCGAAGGACACACGTTTGCCTTTACGGTATCCAGTGAAGCACCCAGTTAATGGATTTTCTGGGTCGGGTTGAAGACCGACTTCTTGTAGTTGACCCGCAGCCCCAGCATATTCAGTAGTTGAAGACAGTAGGAGAGATGACTCTGAAGCAGAGAAGGTGTGGTGCTCTTCAGGAGTCAATCGTCCAGATAGGGGTAAATGAAAATCTTGCGTTTGCGGGGAAACGCTGCCACCACTGCCATACACTTTGAAAATGTTCGTGGGGCTGATTTGAGCCCGAACGGGAGGACTCGGAATTGGAAATGCTGAAGCGCCACTTGAAGGCGGAGAAACGTTCAATGTTTTTTGGACACTGGGACATGGAAGTAGGCGTCCTGCAGGTCTATAGCACACATCCAGTCCCCCTGATGGAGATGAGGGAAGATCTGGTGCAGAGCCAACATCCGAAATTTCTCCTTGCGGATGAATTTATTTAAAAATCGCAGATCGAGAATTGGTCTGAATTCTCTGGTCGGGCCTCTTTTTTGGACCAGGAAATAACGAGAATATATTCCCAGTCTTTGTTGTTGTATCAGAACATATTCTATGGCCTTTTTCCGTAGAAGACTGTCCACCTCTTCCTGTAACATGCGGTGGCATTGGCGGAATTTTCTTTGTGGAGGAACTGGTGGAGGTGGGGCTTTGAACCTCAGCAAGTATCCATTTTGCACAATATTCAGCACCCATTTGTCGTTTGTGATTGATCTCCACTGTTCCAGATAAAAAGCAATACTTCCCCCCTACCGGAGTGGCTAACGGGCACGGAGGAAGCATGTGCTCATTGTTTGGCTGGTTGTTTAGTAATTGAAGCCGGCTGTCTGTTGTTTCCTCTTCCAGGTCTTCTCTGGTGGAAGTGCGACCTCTGCTGTTGTTGATTTTGAGAGGACCACCGAGGGGTTTGAACCCTCTGTTGGAAGGAACGCCTGTCGTAGGGACGAAACCGTTTGCGGAATTCCTTCCGCTTCTCCAGTCCAACGGCCTTCACAGAGTCCAATTCAGTCTTCATTTTAGACATATCATCCGCATGAGACCCAAACAACGAAGAACCATTGTATTTGTATTTAATATATTTATAGAGCGCATCAATCATCCCGAAGGACATCACGGCGCTTAGGACGGAGATTAGTGCAATTCAGGTTGGTCTTAATAGGATCAGTATCTGGGAAACAAAGTGGTTGAACGGTAGGTTGACGATCTTCCGTTGTGCATCAGGCTTAAGACCTGTAAGACGCAGCCAGGCCGAGCGTCTAGAACAGATGCCGTGCGAATAGCCGTGCGCGGCCAGATGAGTCTGCAGCAGCACTTATTACCTGGTTTGCCACCAAGCCCCCTTCTTGTAGTATCTCCTGAAAGTCCTGTTGGTCTTCTTTCGGGAGTTTCTCAGTAAAACGTGACAGAGTCCCAAAGTGACCTGTCATATCTCCCCAAGAGAGCTGAGGCGCTGGCAACTTTCATAACTGAGGCCGAACTATTACACATCCTCTTGCCCAATGAGTCCATAATCTTGCTGTCCTTCTGAAGAAGGACTGAAGAGGATGTCGCAGAGTGCGTCTTCCTGGCCGCCGCCACAATAACAGAATCCGGGGGAGGATCAGAACGTAGGAACAACGGATCTTGATCAGGGGCTTTGTATTTTTTTGCAATGCATGAAGGTACTGCACCTACTGATGCAGGAGTTAGGAAAGTCTGCATGGCAGGTTCCAAGAGGCCTGGGACTAGCGGCAGCAGAGACCTAGCTGACGATCGATGATGTAAGGTCTCACAAATAACAGAAGTGGAGACCGTTGGAGCCGACATACTTAAGTTTAGTTTGTTGGCTCCTCTGCAGAGAACTTCGGTGAAAGTACCTATGTCGTCAATCGGTGACACTCTGGATGGAGGTGTTGCCGACAGAGTTGGGGAATAGTCCCTTATCGTGGACGTGGACCAAGTAGGTGATCTTCGTCGCCTCAGTTTTGGAGAGGAAGGATGTTGAGAACGTGATCTCTCCCGTGACCGTGTGCGGCGGGAGGATGGGGATCTAGATCTTCTCAGGGTTCTTCTCGGAGACCCTCTTGATGAAGCCGGTGGAGAAGGATCTCTTGAGACTCTTGAAGGTGAATAGGTTTGAGAGAAATCCGAGCCCAGACTTATGACCAGCACCCCCTGCTTCCTTGCGTCTGACACTTTCCAGCCACCTTGGCGAAAGGTTAAAAGGATGCTTTTTAGCAGCCACTGGAGAGCCCTCCGGGGAAATTTGGACAATGTGAATGCCAGGGGATGACGACTGTTCCCTCGACGTGGAACGTCTTGACCTCTACGTCGACTTTGGCCTCTCTGTCACCTCCTCCGAGGCGACGGCGGGATTTTTGTCTCTCGACGTCGACACAGACTGTGCAGTCTTCGACGTTGACCTCCTCTGCGGAGACATGCTGGAAGACTCCTGTCTCCGCGATGCTCTCGACGTCAATCGCCCATGAGATCGAACTGGGGAATTCGACGTCGATCTTCTATGGCGCTTCTTTGACGTCTACTTCTTCGACTGCGAACGCCGCAACGGTGATCTCGAAGTCGCCAGTCTGTAGGCTCTTGGCAGAGTCTTAGCCGGCGAACCCCTCGACGCCGACCCTCGGGAAGGTGGCGGAGTGTGCCTCGCCGTCGACGGAACCCTAGAGAGGCAGATCGACGTGGTTCTTGGTGAGAGGAGGGCTCTCGACTCCCAAGGCCACTTTTGGGATGACTTTTTCCTCTCTCCAACATGGCATGGAGTTTAATCCTTTCCCTGTCACGAAGGGTCCTTTTAGAAAACTGCTGGCAGTAGTAACAAATATCAGGCTTGTGGGAAGATGGAAGACACACAATGCACACTGAGTGTGGGTCAGACGTAGCCATCTTTCTACCACAAGACGGACATTTATAAAATAAAGGTGGCATTCTGACAGAAAAAAGAATGGTAATTTGTCAGAAAATAGTAGAAAACAGCTACCAGCAGACAAAAATGCTGAATATTAAGAAAAGATCAATTTCGGACTAAGAAAGTCAAAAAATTGTCGAGCTCAAGCTTCAGGATCCTCACAAAAGGAGCCGGAAAAAAGAACTGACCTGTCACCTGTGGTGCATGATGGGAGCAGAGGAGCTCCTGGAGGTCTTAAAGGCACAGTGTCCAGGTTCTTGGAAGCCTTAAAGGCAAGGTGCCAGTTTTTTACTGTACTGTGATGTTATTTATCTATGCAGCTTATGGGCCAACTGCCTTCTATTACTTGCTTTTTCTTTCTGAAAATAAAGAATTCTTGTATGACACTATTACAGTGTATGTTCTCTATTACAAGGTGTATTTTGGAGATTGTCATACAAGAGAAATCTATGTAATTTTGGCATTTTGCCCTATTGGAACGATTTTAGACTGCATATTTATGTCTGCATATATATACACACATACATATATATATATATATACACACACACATACATATATATATAGAAAACAATCCCCCTTGTTACGTCGCATCCCTACATATGCTCGGGGAAACAGAGGGGAGTGACGAAGCATTGTGCAGCACTGCTTGATGCAGTGAAATGTTTCGAGAAAAGGGAGAGATGTGGCAAGAAGTCTTGAAAGGTATGAGTTAATGGAGCGAAGAACAGGGACATAAATCATCGGGTAACATGAAGGAGGTTTAAGAATTTATGTAGGGATGCGACGTAACAAGGGGGATTGTTTTATAACTGAGGTGTTTAAAAACTGAAGTGTAAGTTAGGCTGTTGTCCAGACAGAGGTGTGGCAACATCATGCACGGTGTTTTAGCGGGAAAGCGTTGATAACAAGCAGGGCAAAGTAATGTGTTTGTTGTAATATATTTGCCGTTTATCATGGGGTTTGTAGCCTTGTTTTAATTGCAATATCCTTTTATTGTAGTGAACCCCTGAAGAAGGATTTTTACAATCCGAAATGCATTGGGTATAATGTGACTCGCTACCAAGGATGTATTTGTGTTTTGACGTGCTCAGAAAAAGCTCGGATGAGCATATCTGGGACATGAGAAGCAATGAAATGCATAAGCAGCTCACGTGTGCAAAAAGCAAGATTAATAAATTAAGCATCACTAATATGCCGGAGTACTTGATCATTTTCGCTATAAATTGGAATAATTTTTGGAATTATTAAGTGGGACAATCTCCATCTAAAGCTGTGCACCGGGATCAGGAGTGATATTTCGCTACTGTTGTTCAGGATTTTCATAAGGCGTGATACCAGGGTAGATCACGGAACTCGGGAGAACGCAAATCAGAACAAGTCAGAAAAAACATAAAACAAAGATAAAATGGATGAACA
This sequence comes from Calotriton arnoldi, assembly GCA_963921515.1. NCBI lineage: Eukaryota > Metazoa > Chordata > Amphibia > Caudata > Salamandridae > Calotriton > Calotriton arnoldi. Next base: position 4,873,534 of record CAWUFW010000005.1, on the reverse strand, counting down.
TGGTGTGCACTGCAAAGCCCTTTTTGATGTAGTATATATAGAGCCAGTTTCTTACAGAGGTGAATTACAGCGAAGGGTGTCCCATTCATTTTAATGAGGAACGGTCCAGTTGCAAAGAGGCTACAAGCTGGGACTGGGAGACCAGTCAGGCTGAACCAATAAGGGGGCTCAGGTCTCATGATGCTCTGGGATGTGGAGACACCTCTGGTTCTCTTCTCCGCGGGCGAGGGCGGCCGGGTGCAGAGGTGATCTTAGGCGTTGGGTTTTAGTCACCAGAGACACTCACAGTAGAGGGGGCCCTCGCAAAGAGGATGCAGGTGGCGGCGGCGAGTCCACTGTGGGCAAACCCAAGGTGAGCCTCGTCCCCAGAGGGGCAGGGGACCACGTTGGCCCACTTAAACTCAGGCTAGGGGGCACAGGTGCAGTGGTGCTTTCAGTGTCTGGTTTCGGCAGTCTGGAGTCCTCAGTTCTTTTGGAGTGCCGGTAGGATGCAGGGAAGCAGCTCCGCGACTCTACAGGGCTTCCTTGGTCTTAGTTGAAGGCAGGCAGTCCACCCCTTTTGGAGGCACAGCAGCTGCAGGACGAATCGACTTTGGCACAAGTGTGTCGGGAACAGCAGAGAGGCCGGCTGGGGTCCTTGCTTCTCGGGGCTCGACTGTGTCCTCCTTAGGTCGGCAGGAATCTGAAATCCTAATGGCATGGGCTCCCCTAAAGCCCAGTTTCTTACAGTGTGCATATGGGAATGAGCGTGTTTGTGGGTAAGAGTTGGTCTGAGAAAAAGCGTGTGCATGTGGGAACATGTGTGTGAGTGATAGTGGAAGGACTCAGTCAGGACAAGTGACAGGAAGAGTGAGTGTGATATCAATGAATGACAGTGAGTTAGAACGACTGAGTGTAACCAAGTGCTACTAAGTGATTCATAGTTTGAGTGAGTCAGACTAAAATGAAGTGAGAATCAGTGAGACTGATTTTCAGAGCGAGTCTGAATAAGCGGGACTGAGTAGGAATGATTGCGACTAGGTCAGTCAGTGAGACTAAATGAATCAGGAGATTGAGTAGGAGTGAAAATGAGTGGGACTGAATGAGACTATGAATGAGGGACCTAGTGAGTCGGAGACCGAGTGAGTGGGTCTAAGTGGAAAAGAGTGGGAACAAGTGAGTCAAATTGAGTGATGGGTTGAGTCAGAGGGAGAATTAGTGGGGCTACAGTGAGAATGAATGAGTCAGACTAGGTTAGAGTGACTGAGATTGAGTGAGACTCTGAGTTAGAATGAGACTGAGTGAGAGTGTTAGCCCATCCCTTCTCACTGAGAAGTCAGGCTCGCTCACTTTAATTAGAGTCAAAGATTAAGCTCACCAGCCGCCACTTGGCTAAATACCCTAAAGGTGCAGTAGATAGACATGAAAACCGCAATCAATCATTAAAGAACTAATCACAAAATTCACTTATAAAGCACACTTGAACCAACACAAGCACTGATCCAATACCAGGCACTGGATACTCAGTGAATTGTCCAGGTTACATGTAATAATTATTATTATTTTTTTTTTTTAAAAAGCCTAGCTATTGCTCACTAAATGCCATTTCATGGCGTCAAGAAACAAAAGTTTACAAGAGGCCAGATTCTTAAACAGAAATGTGAACTGACTAATTCCCCGGATCAGGATCAAACAATCATGTTTTTCAGGAATTGCACCACATTGGACTTCTGACTGGGGACATGCCACTAATATGGCAGATCTGCAGCTTGAAGTTTAAATTTGAAAGGAAAGAGTCTTAGCCATGCAAAACTAAAAACACCCACAACATTGGACATTTTGTTGGCAACTACCACGTTGGACACAATCAATCCACGCGACCCCCCCTCCCCCCATGCTCGTTATCGTGACCTCTTCACACCCCAGGTGCTGCACCTCACAACTGCCTAACACCAAGATGGCCACCCGAGGCTCAGAACCCATCCAGACAAGCGAAAACTTCACCGGTGAGAGACAAACTCCTCCTACAGTCGTGACCATAACGCTCTCGGCCTCTGCTTTACCCGGAAAACCAAACCCTATAGTGCAAAGAGCCCGAACGCTCCAGAGAAAGCTATGGAAACACTTTCCCACCTTTCCTAAAGGGAGCTCGCCCCCTTCCCACCTAGACACAATGCTTTCCGCCACGTCAGCCCATACCATCCCCCTTTCAATGAAGCACTTCAAACCGCACGGCCTGAACTCCTTCTCGATCAGTTTCTCGCCTAACCTCTCACGCAAAGCGAAAAAGAACTAACTTAGTGTGCTGTCAAACTAGGGAGAGTCTGTGGGGGCTTCAAAGAGTAAAGTCTAAGGATTGAAGCACTTGAGGCATAGTGGGGAGCACGCTCGCTTAATCCAATTGAATAGCATTTGCTAGCCGTATTCTGGATTGGGGAGGCCTAGCCACCAAATAAGTGTGGGGAAGAGTACTCCCCCGCCTACAAGGCCAAACACTAGGCAAAAGGCCCCTATGCGAACCCCTACTGTCAAACCTACAGCTATTGACAAAATGTTACAGCAGGCAATAGGAGCCGTCTCCAGCGAAATAGAACGCACTGAGAGACGCCTTTCCATAACACCAACGATTCCAAGATCCTCACCAATTATGGAGTCAGGAGTACTCCACTCTTCCCAAACCAAACATTAGATCGCCCGACCACCCCAGACTTATTGTCTGTACAAGAAAACGTAGTTCGTGAAAATCCGAGCAAAATTGGTATGGGGAGGGGGGGGGGGGCAAAAAGGAAAGGATCACATCGGAAACAAAAAGATCACAAGGGAGGGAAACATGTGATTCACATCCCTGTGGTGGCACCAAATCAACTGCCAGAGGGACATGTAGCTGGTGAAAGTAGCACAGAATCAATGGAGCCACCGATCTGGGCAACACACCTGGTAAAAGTTTAAAATTTACCTTGAACATCTTATAAAATCTGAGTTAGAAGTTGCAATGAGACGAATTGAAAAGCTGACCTCATTGGTGGATTCTTGGGGGAGTAAAATTGACATAATTTCACACTACTAAATCTATTAAATCCTTGGACCAGGCCACTGTTCCCCAACGAAACTTCGTGACTCCACCCGTCTCCACTGTGCTATCTGTCCCTGAAGGGCAAAAATTATTAGCGCGAACGAATGCCCCAATTTGGGACTATCCCCATAACCCAACAAAACCACGCCCTAGTTACTACCCAAAACCGTACGACTCACGATGTAGATATCGCCCATGGCCCTAGGGATATGGCAACAACTCCAGGTCTGCCAGCGGAACGCCTGCCACTTAGTAATCACAAAGGAGATAATAAGAATACATCTCAACCTAACTCAATGGAAACGATTTCCACTTTGCCATGTATAGATCTCCCCCCAGCCTCTAGTCCCTATGTGGTCATACTAGCTGGAGTACCAGAGTTGGAAATAGGTCGTGGGGAGTCTTATCCTGTTTTAAAAAACAAAATCATCTTTTGGTTAAACAAACACAGATCTCTCCCCCACCTAATATATAGCGAAATTCTATTTGCACGTAGGGTTAGTTGGTTGGGACAGAGGCGGAAAGAAATTCCGGGGGACTGTGTTCTGATTAATTTCAGAGAAACCAGGGTGGTCCAACACATTCTTGAATGGGGATTGCCCAGGGAGACTAGTAGTATTTATACACTCCCCTTAGGCTATTTTTATCCTCCTAGTCCCTTGTTAGAGAGAATGGAAAGTGTGTATAAAAAGTGGGAAGAGAGACCCCAGACTGGGAACTTGCTAAATATGGGTCGGGGATCTGAAACTATCGTGCCATTTAACATTCCTGTCAGTAATAGATTTAGCCTCCTAGACCTGGTCGATTGACTAAATCCTACTGTTAAATACCTGGAATGCACGGATAATCAGCTAGCGGAGACCCAAAATTATGAAAGATACGTGCTCCTCGATCAACCTTCTGAGAAAACTTATGAGGCTACATCTACAGTCAGCACTTTTTGTGCTCCGACTAAAACACCTGGGGATCTCCATCGTACCACACAGGGACGGGTGGGGACTTTGCACCAAGTACTACAACAGGAGGGGGGCTCCTTGCATACACAATCTGTAATAGTAGAAGAATCACAGAACACTAAGATCTTATCCTGGAACATAGCAGGTCTTACCTCTAAAATGGATCTCCCTGACTGGGGAGATTATATAGATACACACGAGCTATGTCTTTTCCAGGAAACATGGTCAACGATAGCATTGTATAGAGTAGGATATGTTGCATACTGTATTCCAGCTGTCCAGGGGCCCAGGGGGAGACCTTCAGGGGGCCTTTGCATCTGGGTCGGTATACACCTGGGTTGCACTATTAAGATGGTAGATACTTTTTCTCCGGATATTTTGTGTATCCTCCTCTCCTTTGACAGCTCTCTAAAGATGGCCATCATTAATATTTATTCTCGCCCAGTGAGGCAGGGGCAAACATCACAGACCTTAGACTGCTTGGCCTCCTTTCTCCTCACTCTACCTGATTCTGCACATTTAATTATTGGAGGGGATTTTAATTGTCATTTCGAACCCCTTAATGGCGTAACCACCACTATTATAAGCGAGGAAGATTCGGTCTGGGCAATTCCAGATTGTAACATCTACCCAATAAGGGGGTGGACCCCCCTTGTTCTTCAAATGAACTCACTTACATTTAGCCATTCGCTTAGGGCATGTAATGGTCGTCTCCCCTCTGACAGTCCGGGCAATCCTACTTTCAATAAACCGGGACAGGCATCTACAATTGATTATATCCTGGTAGACGTTGAGATATGGCACAGAATTATGGACTTTTCGGTCCAATCCCGATGTGAAAGTGACCATAATCCATTGGTGCTAGATATAGCCTGTTCCCAGCCAAAGGATGACCAGAGTATGCCAATTCAATCTGTCCCAAATTTAATTGCAACTGAAGGAGGTAGAAGAGTACGATGGGGAACATTTGTACAATCAATTGAAAAAATGGTCTCCCTCTATCAACAAATTATTCCTTTTTAGAAACCGCATTTGCCGTTTCAGAAAATAGTCGAGGCCATGAATCTCTGTTGGTGTTAGGTAAGAACCATCAGGATATGTTTTTAAACTTAGCGGAGTTTTTACAATGGTGAAAATAATAATAGTCCTGACCCCAAACCGAAACACCCCTGGTATAATAAAGCGTGTAGGGAAGCTAAACGCGCTCTGCTATTTGGGATTAAGGAAAAGGATAACCTATGTATCAAAGAAACCAGGGCACATTATAAAAAAACTAGCTGAAGCTAAAGCAGCGTGGGAGATTGAAAAATGGGAAGCAATTAAGAAAGCTTTAGATGATAGAGATATGAGAGGCTTTTGGAATCTAGTAAAAACTGGTAAATCCGAAGGCAACTCAGCAATTCAACCAAATTTGGGGGAAGAAGCTTGGAGATCACATTTTGAAGTCTTATATTCAAGGCCCCTAGATGGAGATGTAGCTGCTAGAGCACCAGTTACTGATCAAATTTCCCCAAACATTGGTCCACCACTCTGTACATTGGCAGAGGTTTCTTTGGCGTTGGCTAAATTGCTACCAAACAAGGCACCAGGGCTGGATAGAATCCCCGGTGACCTGTTTAGAAATGAACAAGTAGTATGGGCACCTATCTACAGACCTTATTCAACGCCATCCTTCAAGGTATGGCGCTCCCTCCCGACTTGGGCTGGCGCAGAAATTATTCCTATCTATAAAAAGGTTCCCCCTCAATCCGGCAAATTACCGGCCAATAAGCCTCATTGATGTTACCCAAAAGATATTTGCCCGTGTTCTCCTGGGCCGATTGCAATCATGGATGGATGAGATGAATGTATTAACTCCTTTACAAGCTGGTTTTAGGTCTAAAACCTCGACCATCGACCAGATTTTCAGATTGCAATTGATCCATTGGAAAACTGTAGTTTTGGAGGGTGGTAGTCTTTATCTAACCTTTGTGGATCTCAAATCCGCATTTGATATGGTGCAGCGCGATCAGCTATGGGGTTTACTCCATGACATGGGAGCACCAGAATATCTTTGTCAGCAGCTGAAGCGCCTACACGAAGGTACCTATGCGAGGATAAGACATGGTAAGAAAGGGGAACTGACAGCTCCCTTCCCTGTAGAGAAAGGGGTGAGACAGGGATGCGTCTTAGCGCTGACTCTGTTCTCCCTCTTTCTAAATGGTCTAATTGAAACTCTCCTGGCAGTGAAGGACATGGATTCACCAAGGCTAGCGAACCGCAAAATACCAGCTTTAATGTTTGCGGACGATACGCTGCTCCTGTCTAAATCACCCATGGGTATGCAGCGGGTACTGGAAGAGTTCAGCCAATTCTGCAAGAAGAGGGATTTGGAGATAAATCTCCAGAAAACAAAATATATGGTCTTCCATGCCAATACTAGTAACTGCCCACACCCCCAAATGGAAGGTGTCCATTTTTGATTATTTGGGCCTTACACTGAATGATAACATGGATTGGGGGACCCAAGTAAAGAAAGCCAACCTAAAATTAACACAGTCTATAGGGGGTATTTTAAAAGTACACAAAAATTGTACCCATAAAGTGGTGGGCCCACAAGCAGAAATTTATAAGATTCAAGCAAGGGGAGCTTCAATATATGGAGTTGAACTCTGGGGACATTGCTCTTCTAACATTCTATCTGTATCAGAGAACACTTTTATCAGGCAGCTGTTGGGTCTCCCAAAAAGCACCCCCCTAACCCCACTAAGGATGGATTTGGGCATTGGCCCTATTGCCGACTTAATTGCCTCTCGTCCACTTTTATTCTGGCGTCGCTTATGGAGTACGCCCGAGCTAGAAACGTACAGGGTGGAATTGAAGGACGTCTTGTCCATACTGGGAGCAGGGAACTTACCATGGCTGTCTTACATTAGGAGCACATGCCACGCACTGGGGAGGGCAAATATGTGGCTAACACCAGAAGAGACCTGCCCCATCATCCCAAAAAATCTCTATCCCTCGCTTTTAAAGAATACAAGTTTGTTCAATTGTCCCGGAGTATGAATTCATGCTGCTTGACCTCCAGGTTCCTGGATGTCAAACAGCAATACAAGTTGGAGTCGGCCCTGGACAATATCCAACCTTGCATGGCAAAGAAATTGTTTTTACAATTCAGACATGGGACGCTCCCGCTCCGTGCATTTACAAACAAATGGAAGGGAGCTATTCAACTAGATTGTCCTGGGTGCACTTTGACAGAAGAAACCGAACTCCATGTTATACTTTTCTGCCCTGCCTATAAAAGGTCCAGGTCCAAGTGGGTCCTCCAACTCTGTAGAAATTTGGGGCTTAGAAATGATATCGAGGTTTTTAGGTTACTAAAATATGAGACACCCATTATTCGTAGTCGCCACCTCGAGATTTTTATTCGCGATGTGGTGTATACGTAGAGGCATTATAAAGGGAAAAGAGCCGGGTAATATTTAATTATGTTCTCTCATTAGATGTTATTGATCTAAATTTGCACATATCTCCAACTAGGGAAATTGTTTTGATATTTTTCTTTTTGTCAAGTAATTTTAATGTTCCATTTCTAAATTATTTTTTAAACGTTTATATTTTTATTGTCTTAAATGTCTTTTAAACTTCTGTTTTTAAGATAATTTGGCAACAGCTGATACATATGGTGGTTAACCACAGGGTGTGGAGTAATAGTGGGGACAGAAAACACTTTATAAAATTATAGCATATTATTCCCCATGGATTTAATGGTTCTTTGTATTATCTTCTTAACAATCAATCGTTGGGTATTATAATTTTTTTGTAAATTATGTATTGTTACAATCATTTGTGCTTTTATGGCTGTATAGCCGAAATAAAGTTTTTTTGACTGACTGAAAAAGAACTTTAAGCAAAAACTGATCAGACAACATCCTGAATCACCATTCGCGGACACCTACCACTGCTCATCCAAAGGACAGGTAAAAATGGACCTCATTTTCTACACCGAAATTTGGAACTCCATCCTCAGATCGCAACTCAATATCTCCAAAACTACCAACACTTCACATAGCTCCAAACTGACACTATCAGCTCCTAACCGCACTAGACGTACTGGTAACACCAATGTGACCATCTACTCCAACGGCACAGTCCTGATACAAGCCAACAACGACAATCTAGAGTCCTTAGACGCCCTCTTCCCATGCCTCCGGACTGCCCCCTCTCACGCCCTCCTCCCCTTCCTGCCCCTCCCCCCGAAGAACCGGACCCGCCACCAGAACTCACCCACCACCCCAGTGCTCCCTAGTAACTACACCCGCCACGCGACCTCACCCTCACCACTACCAGAGAGAACAAGACCCCACGACTCCCCGCCGGCATTCACCCCCTCCCACCACCTGGCCTCCACCCCCCTCGAGCGACTTCAACTCGCAATCTGACTCCCAACCACCTCCCCAACCCCACATGCAATAAAACACTGACACCCCTACACGGGTGGGGGTCCCAGCACCCTGCACCCACGGCCCCGCCCAAAACCCACACGGCTAACTCACCCACAAAAAAGCAACCCAACAACGTAAGTCTCTCCCCCCTCAGGTCTAACGTACCCGCCCAGAACACCCACACCGACTTGAAGACTGGGCAGCGACTCACCATGCTTGAAACCCAGATAGCAACTATAATCCAGGGTTTTAGCGAAATCCTAGCCAACCTTGCCGCGCTCCATAAACCTCTGCATATCCCCGCCCTCCCCACCTATACTCAACAAAGTCCCTCAAAGGCAAAGGACTCCCACCAGAGATGGATCTCTACCCCCCTCTCCAAGCAGACACAGAGGCCCAAAAGAACCAGAGATGCAATGTCGGAGAGTGAATTTGCAGACCTCGCCTCCCGTCACGACAACCCCACTACTGTCACCCTCCAATCCAAAATCCAGGTGATCACTGGACGAGGCAGAGACCAGACCCGTCCGAAGTCCCCCAGACCCCCGGCCGCCCGCACTATCATACCCACGGCCCCCAGTGAGAAGAAAGCCAAAACAGAGACGACCCCCACCAACTGCATGCTCATAAACTGCAGATCAGCCACCAAGCACGCCACAGAGCTAGCGAAATCCATCCTCACTCACGACAGACATAGCATTCATCACTGAAACCTGGCTAAATGATTCCTCCCTACCTCTTCTGGATACTCTTGTCCCCCCCCAGGCTTTACAATCACCAACAAAGATAGAAAAGACCAAAGAGGAGGAGGCATAGCAATCATCCACAAAAACACTATTTCCGTGACGGAAATAGACTCCTTCAACTACAACACCTTTGAATGCTTAACCGTCAACATTAACACCAGCAACAACAAAACACTAATCTGCCACCTTATCTACCACCCCCAGGCAACACCACCACATTCGCTGAACACCTGTCTGACCTGATTGCCCACTGCTCTCTCCGAGATGCAAACAATTTAATTCTGGGCGACCTCAACCTACACTGGAATGAAGAAAACAACCTGCTAATCCAGAACCTGAACGCGCTGCTACACAACAACAACCTTACCCAACACTGCATAGAGGAAACTCACAACAAAGGAGCAATCCTAGATGCCATTATCGCCAAACGCGACACAATCACGATAAACCACACCCTACTCGTGGATTGGTCAGATCACCACTTAATCCTCTTCCACCTCACTCAACCGACCACTCTCCAACCCCCCACCCAAGACCCTCCCAAATGGACCAGAAACCTCACTCAGATCAACATCAATGACCTTGAAAAAAGGGTCAATTCTCTCCTCACCTCCTCCGCGGATGATCTATCCACCACTGATCTCACTGCCCATTACAACACAACCTTGACATCCATTCTAGATCAAGTAGCCCCACTGAAACTAAAAAAAAAACAGGAACATCCCATCTAGATCCTGGCTCAACACGGATATTAATAACGAAAGGAGACAACTTAGAGCTATAGAAAGACTATGGAGGAGCAACCCCTCAGCAAGCCTACTCGAACAACTCAAAGGAGCCCGAAGGAAGTACAAAAAACACATCAGCAGTGAGAAATCCTCCTTTTTCTGCTCTGCCCTCGACAACGCAAAAAATAGACCCAACGAACTGTTTAAAATCATCAAGCAACAAACCTCCAAGCCCCTCGAATCCTCAACACAGGCCTCCAAAGATCTGTGCAAAAACTTCGCCGTCTTCTTCGAAGAAAAAATCACCAAGATTGAGCTCTCACTAGACATCAATGCCAACCCCACCTGCAAAAGCTTGCCCCCAGTGACAACAGACTGCACGTGCATGCACCCCATGAAAACTTGGAAGTCCTTCGACCCCATCACGGAAGCCGAGATCCTCAAGCTGATATCCACCTTCAAACCCGCCTCCCACGTCCTTGACCAGATACCCACCCAACTGACCAAAAAACTGAAACTCTCCATAGCCCCTTTCTGGTGCAGAATCATAAACAGCTCCCTGGAAACCGGCATCATACCCGAATGCCTCAAAGTTGGCCAAGTCACGCCACTACTAAAAAAAACAGGCCTTGACTCCAAGGACCTCAATAACTTCAGACCCATCTCCAATCTCCCCCTCCTATCCAAAATCCTCGAAAAATGCGTCCTCTTGCAACTGACTCAGCACATGGACAACATCAACCTTCTGGACCCCCACCAATCGGGGTTCAGAAAAGGCTATAGCACTGAGACCGCGATCCTCAACATCACAGACGATATCCACAAATCCCTCAATACCGATCAATGCTGCCTACTCATTCGCCTGGACCTATCGGCAGCCTTTGACACGGTTGATCACCAACTTCTCATCAAGGCTCTACAAGAGAGGGTAGGTGCTGATGAGGTGGTCCTACGCTGGTTCTCCTCCTTCTTACACAACCGCTCGCAAAGGATAAAAATCAAAAACTTTACTTTCGACCTGCACCCCGTAAGCAGAGGCGTCCCACAAGGCTCAGTGCTCTCACCACAACTGTTTAACATATACATGGAACCCCTCACCACCATTCTAAAAAATGCCAACATCCCTTTCCACCTATATGCGGATGACAACCAGATCTATCTAGAAACATCCTCCTTAGATGACATCCAGAGACTAAATGTCACTCTAAAAGAGATCCAACATTGGCCGTCTCTAAATCACTTAAAAATCAATCAAGACAAAACTGAGATACTCCTCATCTCCAACAAAGAAGAGAACCCTCAAATTGCAGAATGGCTAAAAGGGATGGATGCTCTCAACGGGAATCTCACTCTGGCAAACTCAGTAAAATCACTCGGAATCACCCTAGACCCAAAACTCGACATGGCCAAACACATCAAAAACTCCGCCAAGAGTGCCTTCCTCAATCTGAAGCTACTCAACAAAATTAAACCATTCATCCCTACCAAAGATCTCAAACAAGCCACCCAAGCACTGGTACTATCCAGACTGGACTATGGGAATGCAACCCTCACTGGTACAACAAAATCCCACCTAGCTCCCCTCAAAACTACACTCAATGAAGCAGCCAGAATGGTCACTGGAATTAAGAAATACGATCACATTTCACCAGCACTCAGAGAACTAAAGTGGCTCCCAGTCGAACTGCGTGCCAGCTTCAGAACTGCCTGCCTCATGCACAAAGCCCTACACACAGGAAAACCCGACTACCTGGCCGCGAAACTCAAGAGGGCTGGTCAGAGTAGAAACCTCAGGAGCTTAAACACCCTACTTCTCATCCCTATGAAAACACGCAAACAAAAAACCGCTGCACGATCCTTCGCCGGAAACGCGCCCAAAATCTGGAACTCAATCCCAGCAGATATCAGAACTATCGCGTCCTTCACAAAATTAAAAAAACACCTAAACGTCCTCTTCCTCAACCGCTCCCTCCCGAAGGGATAACCGCCGCCTCAATGCAAATCTCTACTTGTCATGGCTCCCTGACATTTTATCATAAAGACCTACCTTCTACCTGCTCCCTGACCACCTCCTGATCCCCCCCTTAGGGTCCATCCCTAGACAAAGTGCACTAATCGAGGTTATCTCCGGTCACACGTACTACCTCAATACTGCACAGCAAACTTGGACTTCCCTATCCTATATCTATAACTCTGCTCTCTAACCCCCTCCAGTTCCTCCGCCTCACCCTTAAAGGTTAACCCCAAGACAAAGTGCACCAATCGAGATTACCTCAGGACTCACGAACTACCTCAATACTGCATAGTACTCTTGGACCTCCGAACCTATATGTATTACGCTGCTCTACTTTATGACTCGTGCGAAAAACTGCTGTGGTTCAACCCAAGACAACGTGCACTAATCGAGACTAATCTCAGGACTCACGTACTACCTCAATACTGCACAACACACTTGGACTCCCGAACCAATATGTATAACAAGACAACAGGCTCTATTATAGGACTCTTGCGAAAAAATCTGCTGTAAAGCGCTCCGATGCCCTCGGGTCCAGCCAGCGCTATATAAAACTCCTCAAATAAAATAAAATAATAAACTTACACACAATGGAGATGGAACCCAAACCTACACCCATGGGGATATAAACAAGTATTAATCCTCTGTAGGTAAGTGGAATATTATTTGGGGTGGACAAGTATCCATCTCAAAGGACAAGGCCACCACCTGCTGGATGTCACACAAATTAAACAAACGTGCTCAATCCTCCGTAACGTGACTCAAAGTGGTCAGGTTTAGATCAAAGGCAATGTGTAAAGTATTGAAGCAAAGCATGTACTGTGCAAAAAAGTCATAATACAGATTAAATCTTTGTAGGAAGCTGGGTCTGTATACTCTACACTAAAGTAAGGTATAGTGCGCACAGAGTCCAGTGGATCCCCAGAGGTATAGCAGAGGCTCAAGTAGATAACACCTTACTCTCCTTTGTGGTAGTGTGGTTGAGCAGTTAGGCTTATCAGGAGGGTAGTATTAAGCATTTGTTGTACACACTCAGGCAAGAAATGTGTCACACTCAAAGACTGAATCGAAACCAATTTTTTGTATAAAGTTATTTTGTTATTTAATTTCTAGAACCAAGATTTACTTAGTAGCAGGTAAGTTAAACTCTTCATACAATGTTACTTTCAGCAAGACCGTGAGGATTTGCAGGAACATTCAGATTACTTTTTGCAGTTGAGAAAACAGTTAAAAAATGTTGATAAGTACTTTACGATTACTTTTGGATTACTGTTCTAGTTTGGTATAACACTCCTAACAGTTTAAGCAACACAGGACATTTTTAAGCAGGGTAACTCCTGTGCAAGCAATAGATTACATTTTGTGCAGTACAAAACAGTTCAACACTTAAAAGAATTTTCAGAAAAAACCCACCATTATCCTATGGAGAAAACGAGGTTACAAATTGCAGGTAAGTAAAACGGTTCTCGCAAGTTTTTAGGGGTAGAACCAAGGTTCCCCAAGGTTCAGTTTGGCACTCGAGGAGCACCACCAGCGGCACTAGGGTGGACTGCAGGGTGCCACTGTTAGCCAATAAGGCTAGGGGGCACCTTGGTTAGGACTGCTCACGGGCAGGCCACTCGGTCTCAGGAGAAAAGCTCCTAAGAGTAAGGTCAGAGCAAAGGGGGTCTCGGGTTAGTACCAAGTCCACACCACCAGCGGCACAGGGTCGGCCGGGTGAAGGGTGCTTAGTAGGTGTTGGGAGCCCAATGAAGGAGGTCGGTGAGAAAAAGGTCTGCAGGCTTGAGCCAGAAAAATGGATGAAGAGAACCAACGACTGGAGGATGAAGTTGAAGAGTTGCTGGACACCAGGACACAGTCGGTCAAGCACTTCAGGTCACAGCAGCTGCAGGGGTGTCCTTTCATGTCGGGTTCTTCGCACCGGTTCTGGTCGCGGTTGGTGGGACCCTTCGGAATGAGGCTGCAGGAGTCGAGGAGAGGGTCGGTGAAGGTCGTCCAATGCTGGATCACAGGTCAGGATTGCCGGGTGGACCTCGCTGGGGTGCTGGGCCACTCAGACTTTGGCTGTGGGCGTCAGATGCAGAGTGGTGAGGACTCGTGGATCCAGCCGGATCTGGAGTCCTGGCTTGGGTTGGTATTGGACAAATTCGGTGTCCACAGGAGATAGGAGTTCTTTGTGAAGGCAGGGCAGGTCTCTGGGGTTCTTTGAGGCTGCTGGATGCAGGACACACTGGTTCAGAGCAGGAGACATACCGGTAGGGCAGGGGCCATAGAAGTCGCAGTCCTCTTTGGCAGCAAGGCTCTTCAGTCCTTGTCACGTCGAATCTGAAGAGGCAAGGTTCAGGGGTGCCCCTAAATACTAGATTTAGGGGCGTTAAACGGGGTGTGCAGGTTGTGACCAATGGGTCCCTTCCCCAGTATGCCACCCTCCAGTGGGAGTGGGGCATAAGCCTCTTCCTGATTGGAGGGGTTCTTCCCCCCCCCCCCCCATCTACAAGATGGCGGGGACAGATGTGTGCTTCACTTCGCCTCCACCACCTGAGGGGTGGGGTTGGCAAAGGTGGGCACACCTCCCTTCCTGGATAGGTTTTCCTGCCAGTTCTCACGCCCAAAATGAGGGTCAGAACCGGTGGAAGCCAGCTGCTGATAGCAGTAAAAGGTTAGGGGTAGCTAACAAAGGCAGGAGGCCTTTGAAGCTCCCTCTTTGAAGACCCTGCCCATCCTGGGGGAGGAGGCATGACACCTCTGCCCAGGATGTGCTTAGTTCCCGGACCCAGAGAGCAGAGGGCTTTCTACCCAGGGGTCTAGAAACCAGTCTGGTGGTGGCAGATGGCTGGGAGTCGGTCAGAAACCACACCAGAGTTGACTGTTTTTCAGGGGGCATCTCTCAGATGCCCTCTGTGTGGATTTTTCATTAAATCCAACACTGGGATCAGCGTGGGTTTAATGTGCTGGGAAGTTGATACCAAACTTCCCAGACTTTAGTAAATCCATCATCGAGCTGTAGAGTTCGTGTTGACAAACTCCCAGCCTATGTGCTAAAAATGGCTTCACTGCACTTACAAGGTCTGTGAGGCACAAACACTGTAGGGGCATATTGCTCTTGCAGCTATTTCCTCACCTGGACAAGGTGCACCCTGCTTTTAGGGCTGTAAGGCCTGGTAGAAAGGTGACTTACCCATGCCACAGGCAGTGTTGGTGGGCATGGCACACGGGGATTTGTGCCATGTCAACTTTTAGTTTAGTCTGCACCAAAACACCTAAGCTGCATTGGCAGGGATGCCTGCCTCGAATCTCCAATCGACGCCTGCAGCCCCTTCCTGGAGGATCCCCCCTGACCGCGATCGGAGCTGGGAAGAAAACCCGATGCTTAGAGACACTCCTGCACCCGACGTCCCACGGCCTTGGGTGGCCCAACAGACGGTATCCCAGCATCCTCAGGCATCCCAACTTACCTCTCCAACCAGTGGTCACCTCTAGAAGATCTTCGTCCCCGAGCCTGCTGTCTTTGCTGCAACCGGAGAATCCCCATTAAAATCAACAGGGCCCCCGACGCCAAAACAGCACCGTGCACCCAGCCGTCTCTGCGCCGCTGCTGGTGTACTTTGGGTGTTAACTCGGATCCCCCATTGCCCTGTGCCTAACAGCAGGAGCTTTGCTCCCACAACCTTGTGGCCTGCTCGTGAGCATCCACCAACCGGAGGCCCACTATCCCCCATTGGATAGCATTGAGCCTCAGCCCTCTGCACCCGGCCGCGCTATTGCCGCTGAGGGTGCTTTGAGAGTGCATCCTTGACCCTGGAGGAACCCTGGTTCTAACCCCAGAAAACCAACTTACAAACCCAAGTACTCGCCTTGAAACCGATAACCACATTTCTTCCCATAGGTCTGCATGGACTGCTTTCTTGGGAAAATTAAGTGTGGGGTTGGTTTTGTACGCGAACTTGAAAAACTGCAACTATCTAAAAACTGCTTTACTTACCTTTTCAATAGGAAATGTCCCAGTGTGATATCTAGACATATCACACTGATTAGAAAAAGTAATCCATAAAGTAATCTGAAAAGTAATCAAAAGAAATCTAATAGTAATTTCAACTGTATTCCAAGTATTTACAAACCGGTAACAAAGTCATTTTCATTCAGCTTGCTTGTATTGTTCAACCTGCCTTGAAAAGTACCATTTACACTTACCTGTACCAGGCTTGCTTGGTTCTAGAAAATAAATCTAACTAAATAATATTTTTTCTACAAACAACTTGGTCTGAGTTCAGTCTTTGAGTGTGTGACATCATCTGCTGCCTGAGTGTGTACAACAAATGCTTAACACTACCCTCTGATAAAGCCTTACTGCTCACCCACACTACCACAAATAGAGAGTAAGGTGCTATCTACTTTTACCTCTGCCTACCTTTGGGGGTGCCTCTGGACTCTGTGCACACTATACCTCATTTGGTATAGTATATACAGAGCAAGCATCCAACAGAGCCCCAAAATAAATATGAAAAAGAGGGTGACCACCCCAAAGGGGTCATTTTGCAACATTCACCATTAAATATTTTCAATTAAAAAAATCTGCATGAGCATATTCAGAGAAAGAGTCCTACCCCAGTCAGATCTAAAGCTTCCACAGACTTTCACTTCCAGTCCTGGGGGTTGATTGGGAATCGCTAAAAGTTGAAAATACATATTGCGTTTGTCTATGGTTCATACTCATCAACCGTTGACTAATTGGGTGTGATGTAACCACTTATTGTGGTGTATGTCTGCCAAAGCAGAAGGACCACTCGAATAATGGAGTGCTTTATAAAACTGACTGCGAGATGGCTAGGCATAGTTAATAACAATTCAGATGTTCTGCATGAAATGGGAACAAGGCATTATACTCTACAAAAGAGGACGCTTACGGATTAAACAGAAGAACTGCTGCGTTCATAAACATCCCAGACAGATATAGCTAGTGCATTCACCCACTTAGCTGCTAGAAGAACAAAAGATATTTCTAGTGGTGCCGAACTTTTTTGATTCACAACATTATACATGGGTTTGCTGGGTTTTGGATAAAGGAGAAATGTTTCCTCCGACCCACCAGCAATCAGCCAAGTTAATTTATATGAAGTTACACTGAGAGGGAAGCAGGCTTAGAGGGCCTCAAGGAACTTTACCCAGAAACACAAAACATTTTACATATGGGAAAATTTGGAAACATTTGAAATAGTAACAATAAGAAAACAAGACATTTGTTAACAATGCAAATTTCAGCACCTAATGGGATAATATGTATGTGTGGGAGCACATTATGCACAAATAGAACGCTTACATGCAGGGCGTAATAGGACAATCAGCGAGGAGTACTCGGTGTGGAAGGAGTAGGTTACGGGAATTAGAACCATCTTGTCACCACACCTACAGTTCCTTGGAATAAACAATCAAACCATCGCATTCTGAAAGATTAAATTATTTAAACTCACGAGAAATATCTTCAAATCCTTCCCAGAACTCTCCCACCAAGGCTCCTGCGATAAGGGCATTGGTCCTGCAGTTCACAAGATCGACTTCCTGATCTCCAAACTCACGGCAGAAGGATTCAGGTTTCCAGAGCTCTGCATTCAATTTGTGGTGCACCCCAGATACCATCACAGGCTAAACAATATTAAAAAAATAATATTAATAAAAAAAGACATGGGGAACAGTGGCGTAAGTCACATTGTTGAGTTAGGCAGGCACTTGAAGAAAGTTAAGAAAAATGCTACTTGCCCTGTAACCATCTGTTCACTGCTTGTAATGCTGTAGATTCACGTTCTGGACATTACAGCCAACAAGTGTTGGGCACTGTTGAAGACTGAGATATTGTGTCCCCTCCCTGAACTAACAATGAACCAGGAAAGATATTTGTTTTTCACCCAATAGATGAGTAAAGTCAGTGGAGTGTACCGACACGAAGACAGAATATATGTGCTGTGCATTGTGAAGACCTCTTTGATCATTGCTCACTTCCAGGGAGAAAGGAGCGCACGTGACTCTGCAGCACACGCCACAAACAGATGGTTTGTTCGTAGCATGTGTTAGTACTTTACAGTTTATGCAGTGTTGTAGCACCTCCACAAAGGGGTGGCTAGTGAGCAGATAATGCAGATGTTTGAAACTGGGTTTTAAAAACTGTTTGGGCGACTAAAGACTCTTGGTGGGCTTGAATGTTCAAACAGTAATGCTTGGGAAACCTGTGTGTAGCGTGGACCATGTAGCATCTTTACATGTGTCTATCTTGGGAATGTTCCTCAAGAAGGTGGTCATCTTTCGAGTAGAATGTGCTTGAGGCATTACACACAATGCACATTTAGCTTGAGTATCGTATGTTTGTATACACACAATTCATCTAGCGATATCACCCCTATAGATAGGTTTGCCTGTATGAAGGTACCGCCAGAAGGGATTGTTATGTATATACAAACATGCTATGCTAAGGGTAAAACTACATGCCCATTGGCAAAGGTTGAGGAACTGGGGGAGGGAGGGGGTATGGATCAGTCTTCAATTTAGTGGACTTGTTGATGCACCATGGTGAACAGGTCCGCAAAGTTGTGGTCCTCCCCCAGCAGATGCTTCGCAAGAAGCTGCATGCGTTTCTGGATGGCCAAATACCAAAACTTTTGGGCTAGAGTAAACAGATAGGACAAATGACCCCCCCCTTCCACCCCTCCCACCCCCCCCAGTTACTGGATGTAGTGATTGCAGTCATGTTGTCGGTTTTTGCCTCAGATGATCCTCTAAAAGGTTCTGATTGCTAAGCTAATTACCATGAGTTCTAGACAACCGATGTGGCAACTCTGTGAGAAGAGATTGGATGACTTGCGAATCAGTGCTCCGAGACAGAGGCGCACACCTGCTGGGGCCACCTCTACCCATGCCTCTGCTGAAGTACTTTGGTTTTCGTGTGTCCTCAAATGACTGCTGCTGGGGGGTCTCTCTGCCTCGGAGGAGTGAATGACTTTAGACTTCCTCTTGCCTGCTGTTTGAGGAAGGCAGATCTAGGTGTTTGGGTAGTACATCCATGGCCATGGCAGTCTGTATCCTTTATTTTGTTGAGCACGGAGTAGATCCGAGGGCCCATCAGATACCCTCCGGCTAACAGGACAATGAGGGGGTGTAGGGAGCTGGGTTCTTGTTGTAGTACCCCCCACACACACACACGTGCACTTTTTGCCTGGTATTTGATGCAACTGTGACTGAAGTATACTGGGTTCCTGCTAACCAGGTCCCCAGTACCAGTGTTCTTTCCCTAAAAATGTTCAATTGTTTCCGTAATTGGCATAGCCTTTAGCACTCCCTGTAAGTACCTAAGCAAATGGTACCCCTGGTACCTAGGGCCTGAGGTACTAAAGAGGGTCCCCAAGGGCAGTAGCACGAATTGCGCCACCCAAAGGGACCCCTTTTCACCAAGCACATGCAAGGCTGCCACTGCAGGCTGAAAACCCGACATGTCAACATCCCTGTGTGCCATGTCCCCTAACACTGCACGTGATATTTGTAAGACACCCCTACAGCAGACCTGACCGCTCTAAGGCAGGGTGCTGAATATTCTCTTGTAGGGGATTTCCGTGTATAGTCAATCATGTGAATAGATTAGCAAGCCCATCCCAAAAAACATTTCCCCAGCGGTGGAAGAAACAAAGAATAACCTCACTATTGTGCAAATAGATTGCGAAGTGAAGCCTGCCCAACCTGAGCATCTGCCCTAGCATCAGTGTCTAGGCAGTGCTTAGTAAATGTATGGACTGACTTCCAGGTGGCAGCCTTACAGAATTCCGAAATAGGTACATTACGAAGTAAAGCCGCTGTAGCAGCTTTACCTCTGGTAGAGTGAGCCCTAGGCTTACTCACAAGAGTCTTGTTGGCTTTCTGGTAACAGCTGAATACAGGAAACAATCCATCTAGAAATGGATTGTTTGGAGGTAGCTAGACCAGTCCGGACCGAGCCATAGTTTACAAATAACTGGTCTGATCTACGAATATCCTTAGTCTTGTCCAAATAGAACTTGAAGACCCTCCTGACAGCAAGGGAATGAAGCGACCTCTAAGCAGGAGAAGAGGGATTCTGAAAAAATGTAGGCAATGAAATAGTTTGATTCACATTAAACTCTGAAACTACTTTAGGGAGGAACTTAGGCGGAGTCCTCATCACTACCTTAGAGGAATGAAAAACTGTATATGGCTCTCGACAACATAGTGCCTGAAGTTCAGCTAACTCCTGCGGGCAGAAGTTATGGCCACAAGGAAAGCCGTCTTCCAAGACAGATGCTGAAGAGAAGCCTTATGAATGGGTTCAAACGGTTCCCTCATCAGTCGAGAAAGAACCACATTGAGCTCCCAAGGAGGCGAAGGACGCCTAATGGGAGGAAACACTTTTCTCAATCCTTCAAGAAAATCCCGGATGACTGGGATTTAAAAAAAAGGAAGTTTGTGAAGGACATTTCCTATAAGCAGTTAAAGCTGCCAGGTGAACTTTAATCGAATGAAACTGGAGGCCAGATTGAGCCAAGTGTAGCAAGTAAGGAAGGATGACATCTTCCTTGCAGGAGGTAGGATCCACATTCTTAGCCGCACACCAGATGCCAAATCTCTTCCATTTATATGCACAGGAAGTGCGTGTAGATGGCCGTTTGGCCTCCTTCAATATCTCCGTGCAGTCCCGAGGGAGATTCAAATGTCCGTACTGTATTAACTCAGGAGCCATGCCGCCAAATTCAACGACGAGAAGTTGGGGTGCACCATCTGTCCACCGAACTTCGTGAGAAGGTCCGGCCGGCATGGAAGACGGAGATGTGGCAGGAGAGACCGGTGGAGTAGGTCTGTGAACCACCACTGACGGGGCCACTCCGGAGCAATGAGGATCATCTTGGCCCGTGATTGTGAGAGCTTGATCAGTACTGTCGGGATCAGGGTAATTGGAGGAAAAGCGTAGAGAAAGCCGCCTGACCAGTTGAGCCACAGTGCATTCCCCAGAGTCCCTGGTTGGTAAAACCTGGAGGCGAAGTCGCGGCATTTGCGGTTTTCCACGGTAGCGAACAGATCGACCTCTGGAGTACCCCCATCTTCCGAAGATGTCTCACACCACTTCGTCGTTTAAGACCCATTCGTGATTTTCGTGAATGAGTCTGCTGAGAGAGTCTGCCTGAACATTTTGAATGGGAGGGGAGTTGCTGTGATGGTGAGGTTCCTGGTCAATAGCCATTTCCAGATGGTCTGGGCTTCCCGAGATAATGCTCGAGATCTCAAGCCCCCCTGCTTGTTGAGATAGAACATTGTTGTCGTATTGTCCGTCTGGACAAGCAGGGAACTGGTGTGTAATGACGGCTGGAAGGCTTTCAGCGCCAAATGAACTGCTCGAAGTTCCAGGAAGTTGATGTGGTACGTGGCCTCTTTCCGGGACCATGAGCCCTGTATCTGAAGGTGGTCGGAATGTGCACCCCAGCCGTGGAGAGACGCATCCGTCACTATGGTTTGCGTCGGTATCTCCTTGTGGAAGGGAATCCCCCGGAGGAGATTGCGGGGAGAACACCATCGGATGGACTGGAGGGCCTGCTGTGACAACTGAATCCTGTCTTCCCAATCCCCCAGTTTCTGGTCCCACTGATCCTCCAGACATTCTTGCAGGGGTCTCATATGGAGGCGTGCATTTGGAGTGAGGAAGATACAGGAGGCCATGGAGCCCAGGAGAGAAGATACCTTCCTCACCGTCGGGGAGGGCATGGTCATGAGAGCCTGAGCCTTCCAAAGGATCGATAAGCGTCTCTCCTCCGAAGGGGACACGTTTGCAGTGCGAGTATCGATGGTGGCTCCCAGGTACTGTAGACATTGGACAGGAGTCGAGACACACTTCGTGGGGTTGATGTGGAGGCCCAAACGAAGAAGGAGATTGGAAGTCCGATTGAAATGCAGTTGCGCTTCCTGAGACGTAGCTGCCTTGATCAGCCAGTCGTCTAGATATGGGTAGACGAACACCTTGTTCTTCCTTAGATGTGCAGCAACTACGGCCATGCATTTGGAAAAAGCCCGAGGCGCTGACTTCAGGCCGAAGGGAAGCACGGAGTATTGATAGTGGTTGTTGCCTACGGTGAATCGCAGGAACTTGCGATGTTTCCTTGCTATGGGCACGTGAAAATATGCGTCTTGCAGATCTATTGCGCATAGCCAGTCTCCCTGATGAATTTGAGGGTAGATTTGATGCAAGGACAACATCCGAAACTTTTCTCTGCGAATCCATTTGTTTGCCTGTCGCAAGTCGAGGATGGGTCTGAACTCGTTCTGGTCTTTCTTGCGGACTAGAAAGAACTGAGAATACAGTCCTGTTCCACTCTGTGCAAGAGGAACCGGTTCCATCGCCCTTTTCTGTAAGAGGATGTTGGCCTCCCTCTGTAACTCGCGTAGCATGAGCGAGTTGGAGGAATCGACGGAAGAGGGCTTGTGAAACGTAGCGAGTATCCATTGCAAACAATATTCAGCACCCAATTGTCCAGAGTTCTTTTCTGCCACTCTGCCAGGTAATTTTGAATGCTTCCCCCCACCGGAGTGGGTAACAGAAGAGGGGGAAGTGACCCTTCAGGGCTTGGAACCAGCAGGTGCCTTGTTCCCTTTTGCACACTGCTGGTTGGACCGTCCTCGCGACTGGCGTTTCTGAAACGGCTGAAAAGACCGCTGAAACTGCTGTTGTTGATTGGACTGACGGCCTTGCGATCGTTGGAACCTCTGGGAAGAATAACGCCGTTGGAAGGGGCGGAAGGTTTTTCGCTGTTCTTTAGGTTTCTCTAGACCTACAGCCTTCAAAGTCTCCATTTCCGTCTTCATGCGGGCCATCTCGTCATCCGCATGGGAGCCAAAGAGTCGTGCCAGAGAATGGTAGATTAGAGATGCGCTGTTGCGCCTCCGGCTTCAGTGAGGTAAGACGAAGCCAGGCATGCCTCCGGAGAGCAACTCCGTGGCAATACCCGTGGGCTGACAGGAGTGAAGTATCCGCTGCAGCACTGATGATTTGATTTGAAACCATCAGTCCTTCATTCAATATCTCCTGAAAATCTTCCAGCTGGTCCCTGGGCAGGAGGTCCACAAATTGTTGAAGCGACTCCCACAGGGATCGGTCATACCGGCCCAGCAAGGCAGTAGAGCTGGCCGCCTTCATGGATGTAGCTGCGGTGTTGCAAACTTTTCTCCCCACCGAATCCAGCTTACGGCTTTCCTGATCAGGTGGTACCGTTAAAGTCGGAGCCGTAGCATGCTGTTTCCTTGCCGCCACCACTATGACAGAGTCCGGTGTGGGGTCCAGTCGGAGGAAGGCAGGATACGAATCAGGTGGGCGGTATTTCTTCTGTAGCCTAGAAGGCGCAGATTTTATAGAAGATGGAGTCAAGAACAGTTCCATAGCAGGTTCCACTAAACCAGGCACCAACGGCAGCAAGGGACGAGATGTTTGTCTCTGCTGGAGGGTTTCAAATATAACCGAAGTCGACGGCACAGGAGTAGACAAGGGAATGTTAAGCTTTGACGCCCCTCTGACCAGAACCTCCTGAAAGGTGGTGATATCATCAACGGGAGACACTCTTTGAGGAGGAGAGTCCGTTAGAGTAGGAGAGTACCTCCCCGCACTCGTGGAAGACGTGTCCCTGATATGCCGGGAGCGAGATCTCTCGTGGTGATGGCGATGAGATCGCGTGGAAGACCGGCGGTGTCTACGGGAACGATGTCTCGGCCGAGACCGTGACCTTGGTCTGCGAGGCTCTGCAGGACGCGTGGGCTGAGGAGCTGTGGGCCCAGGCTGAGGCAGAGGAGGAGGCGTAGGATGAACCGGAGGGGTAGGAGGAGGAGGCGGAGGTGGTGGGGTTGGCAGGGCCACCGGTTGACGAGGAGCAGGAGGCATCCTTGATGGTGAATAGGTACGGGAGTACTCCGAATCTGCAGAAGAGACCAGCCTCCTCCGCTTTCGAGCTGGCTGCGAAGAAGGCGCCCTGGACTCAACGCCAGACCTCCCCCTCGACGGCGAACGTCGACGTCGTCTGGACCGTGAACTCCCTGTCGACAGGCTCACTACGGAGCGAGTCCCGGAACGGTACCTTGACGTCAAACGTCGGTGGTGACTCCTTGACGGCGACCTTCTCGTCGACTTCGACCTTTTCCTCGACCTTCTCGTAGACGTCGATGGCTATCGGCGGTGTCGCATCGACGGCTACCTCCGTGACTCCGATCGACGACGAAGCCTCGACGGCGATCTGCGTTGATGAGTCGATGTTGAACGAGGAGACCTCCTCGACGATGATCTCGGCTGAGATCTCGCCGTCCTGCTCTTTGACGTGGAGCGTCTACGTCGCTTCGCCCCAGAGCCCTGGGTCGACGGAGAGCATATCGTTGTCATACCTTCTCTCGACGTCGTCACCTTTGACGTCGACCTGGAACGGCGCTGTTTTTCCGCCGTTTTTCAACCGGGGAGCCCCCCCAGAGGTCGAAGCATGGGTTTTGGAAGAGGACTCACCCTCTCCTTGCCCAGAAGTTGTA
Organism: Calotriton arnoldi; assembly: GCA_963921515.1. NCBI lineage: Eukaryota > Metazoa > Chordata > Amphibia > Caudata > Salamandridae > Calotriton > Calotriton arnoldi. Next base: position 4,849,071 of record CAWUFW010000005.1, on the reverse strand, counting down.
GATGCTGCCTTCTGTCTTCACTGTTCCAACCCTTGGAGTCGAATCTTCACCCGGTCACGCAGGGTGCGTCTAGAAAAGGTTTTGCAGATAGAGCAGGAGTCAGGCACATGAGAGACAGGCAGACACAGAATACAGACTCTGTGTGCATCCGATTTGGCCTTCTTTCTACCACAGTCAGGACACTTGTCGAACAGAGAAGGCATTATGACAAGAAAACTGTGGAAATTCTGCAAAAAAAAAAACAAAAAAAAAAAACGAACAGCAGAAGGTAGATACAGGCCAAAAACGTCGAGTGAAGTAGCAAAAATTCCAATACTTTAGTAAATTCTGAAGAAAATACCAAAATAGGTAGAGTTCAATGCTCCAGGGTCCTGCAAGCAGGAGCCGGAAAAAAGAACTGAAAGTAACTGCCTCTGGCTGTGCATCATGGGATACCGGGAGTCTCTGGAGACTCTTAAAGGCACGGTATCCATTTACAGACACGTAATGGCAGCCTATGGGGGCTTCTCTGTCCAACCCTTTCATCTCTATCATGAAAAAAGGAGTTTAGTGAAGGGGAGTTTTCTATGTGTTGAAACTCAGTAAAATTACTAAATTTAAAAGTTAACTGGCTATCTTTTTTCACTTCAGGATGAAGTAATGGCCAGTGTAGCCTAGTTAGTTAGGCTGCATTATTGTCTCTTTATCTCTTAAGTGTCTATGCAGGACTTCCTGAAGAAAGGCAGAGGATGACAACTTAAGAAGATATATCTAATGAAGTGCTCCGGGGTCCACGCACATGGGCGGGACTATTCACATGATTAGGACTATCACGGAAATCCCCTACAAGAGAACGAATAGTTTCTTACCTGTCAGTATAGTTTTGCAGCTTGAAGACTTTCTGGATTCACTATGCTGTGCATTATTCCGCGGACTAGTGGTTGGGTCCGGAATCGTAGTCTTTTTTTTTTTTTTCGTGTAGCCCAGGTGGGCGTCGACGCCCCACCATTTGGTGTCCTCCCGTGACGTCGGCGCGCTTCCTCCGGAAGCTCCCACCTTAGGGCGCCATCTTCGGATTCTTTTTTTTTTGTCTTGTGCTTGTGTTGTTAATCCTTTTACCCTTTTGAAGGTGTTTTCCATTTGTTAGTCCCATCTTCCTCCTGTCTCATCTTTCTGGCGGAGGCGGGTGGGTTCGCTAGTGAATCCAGAAAGTCTTCAAGCTGCAAAACTATACCGACAGGTAAGAAACTATTCGCTTTGCAGCGTGAATCTTTCTGGATTCACTATGCTGTGCATAGATTTTGTAGCGGTTTGCTATATTTGTGGCGGCTGGGTGGAAGATGAGCGTTGGTTGTTGAATATATGTTGAAGCACTTCTTGACCTACTTGTGCTTGCTTGTTCATCTGTATATCCACGCAGTAGTGCTTAGTGAATGTGTGCACTGAAGCCCATGTTGCCGCCAGGCAAATGTCTTGGATAGGTGTGTTTGCTAGGAAGGCTATTGTTGCTCCCTTTTCCTGGTTGAGTGAGCCTGAGCTGCTCCCTGTAGCTCTTGGCCTGCCTGTTTGTGGCAGTATTGAATTGTTTGTGCGATCCATCGTGCGATGGTATTTTTCAGTCACTGGTCTGCCCAGGAAACTGCTTGCAAGGACACAAAGAACTGCTTTGTTTTTCTACAATCCTTAGTCCTTTCGATGTAATGCATTACTGCTCTCCTGGCATCCAGAGTGTGCAGTGCCCTTTCAGCGCTGGTGGATGGTTTCTGGAAGAAACTGGGGATTTGTATTGTTTGGTTTATATGGAACCTGGACACCACCTTTGGCATGAAGTGTGGGTCCGTCCTCATTACCACCCTGTCATTGTGAATCTGAATGTAGGGTTCTTGTAGTGTGAGTGCCTGCAACTCGCTCACCCTACGTAGCCGAGGTAATCGCTACCAGAAAGGCCGTCTTTATTGTGAGCATATGTAAGCGATGCCTTGTGGATGGGTTCGAACGGTGCTTTCATAAGCTGTGTTAGAACTACATTGAGGTTCCATGCAGGCGGTGGCATCCTCTTTGGCGGTGCTATTCTTTTGGCTCCTTCTAGGAATCTTTTTACTACTTGAGATGTAAAGAAGCTTTTCCCTGTTTCTCCTCTTGTATAGGCTACTATTGCTGCCAGGTGCACTCTTAGAGAAGTGCAGCTTAGGTTACTTTTTAGTAAGTGTGTTAAGTATTTTAGCACAGTTGATTCTTTAGTGATTCTCCTGTGGAGCTTTTTATTGATGCACCATTCAGTGAATCTCTTCCATTTTGCTGCATAGCATTTCCGTGTGGTGGGTCTCCTCGCTTCTAGCAGCACTGCCAGCGTGCTTTGTGGAAGCTTGAGGTGAGCGAACTCTAAGTCCTCAGGAGCCACGCTGCTAGTCTGAGGCTCTCTGGTTCTGGATGGAGTACCCTTCCGTTTTGTAGCGAGAGCAGGTCTTTCCTTCTTGGGAACTTGTGTGGTGGTCCCTGTGCCATCTCCACGATCTGCGAGAACCAGGACTGCCTGGCCCACTGTGGTGCTACCAGAATTAGTGTCATGTTGCTTGTTCTGCACTTGCTGAGCACTTTGTGTATCAGCGTGTATCGGTGGAAAAGCGTAGGCAAATGTCTTTGACCAGCTCATCCATAGGGCATTTCCTTGGGATTGATGGCCTGGCTGCGAAGTATTGGCATTTTGCATTCTGGTGTGTTGCAAACAGGTCTAGTTGTGGGGTCCCCCACTTCTTGAATAGTTTTTGCGTCTCCTGCGCGTTGAGCTCCCACTCGTGTGGAGATTGACGTCTGTCTGCTCAGTCTGTCTGCTTCCACATTGTCCTTCCCTGGCAGATGTATTGCCAGGAGGTCTATTTGTAATGGAATTGCCCATTTCCATATCTGTTGCGCTAGATCTGAGAGCGCCACTGAGTGTGTTCCTCCCTGCTTGTTGATGTAGAACATCGTTGTGGTGTTGTCTGTTTGTACTAACACCCTTTGGCCGTACAGCTGTTTCTGGAACGCTTTTAGGGCAAGGAACACGGTCTTGAGTTCTAGGTAGTTGATGTGTTTGACGGCATCTGTTTGTGTCCATAACCCCCTTACCTTGAGCAGTTTCATAGGCGCTCCCCACCCCATCTGGGATGCGTCTGTTGTGATGGTCACTGTTGGAGTAGGTGGTGTGAATGGGTTTCCCCTTGTTATGTTGCCCCTGTTCCACCATGCTATCTCTTCCTGCACTGCGTGCGTTACAACCACTAGATCTTCCCAACTCCCTGTTGCCTGTGACCATTGCTGTTGCAGCCATTCCTGGAATGGTCTCATGTGTAGCCGAATATTGGGGACTAAATGTATGCAGGATGCCATCATGCCCATGAGCTTGCTCACTGCCCTCACCGTCAGACGTTGCCCCTTCAGGTAGCGGCGAGTCTCCTTCAGTAGTGCGAGGATCCTTCTCTCGCTGGGGAACACCCTCCCTGAATGGTGTCGATCTTCGCACCCAGGAAGATCTTCACTTGTTCTGGTTCCAGCGATGACTTCTCCTTGTGTATGGAGAAGCCTAGTTTCGTCAGCGTTTGTGTGACTTGCTGAGTATGTAGTTTGCATTGGTTGTAGGAGTTCGCTTTTACCAACCAGTCGTCTAGGTAGGGGTATACGTGTATCCCCCGTCTTCGCTGATGTGCTGCTACGGCAGCTAGGCATTTGGTGAATACTCTTGGCGCTGATTTGAGGCCGAAGGCTAGGGCCGTGAACTGGTAGTGCGTCATGCTGATGGTGAATCTGAGCAGACGCTTGTGTCTTTGGTTTATGGGGATGTGTAGGTAGGCATCCTTGAGGTCTATTGTGGACATAAAATCCCCGTGCCTTATTTGAGGTATGACCTCTTGTAAGGACGTCATCTTGAACTTTTGAGTTTTGATGTATTTGTTTAGGAACCGTAGGTCCAGTATGGGCCTTAACGTTTCGTCTACTTTTGGTACGAGGAAGTAGTTGGAGTACACTCCTGTGCCCTTTTCTCTGTACGGCACCTTTTCTATAGCCTGTTTGTGGAGGAGTTCTTGTGCTTCCTGCCACAATAGTGACAGCTCTTTTGTTGAATGTTTTTTGTTTGGTGGCCTCTTTACGAGTTCTATGCAGTAGCCGAACTGTATGATGTTGAGTATCCACTTGTCGGTTGTTATCTTCTCCCACTCCTGGGAGAAGTGTTTTAGTCTTCCTCCTACGGGCGTTGTATGATGGTAAATTTGTAAATGTCGTCCGTGTCTTTTGTTGTGCCACGGCACTAGCGATGTTGGGGATGCGGGCACGTGTTGTAGTGTGGAGTCACTTGGGGGCGGGCTGCTGGCCGCCTCTTCTTGTATTGCCTCGTCCGTTTGGTCGGCTACGAAAGGACTGGCCCCTTTGTTGGTTCTGCCAGCTTCGTTGCTGCTGACCTTGTTGTGCCTGGCTGCTTCCCTGAAATGTTTGCTGGAAGGCCTGGTGCGATGTTCCCGGCTGGTTTCCACCTCTGCTGTTTGGTCTTCGTGAGGGGGTGCCCCTTCTCATACCCCTGAACTGTAGTGCTCCCATGGACCTTGCCGTTTCGTTATCTTTTTGAGCTGCGTCAGCGTCTCGTCCACGGGCGTGCCGAACAGCTTTTCCCGTTGAAGGGCAACTTCAGGATGTTGTTTTGTACCTCTGGCTTGAACCCGGAGATCCTGAGCCAGGCATGTCTCCTCTCTGTCACCCCAATCATCATCAGCCTGCTTGATGTATCAGCTGCGTCTAGGGCCGACTTTAGGCAGGTGTTGGCCATGTTCTTCCCCTCCTCCACCAGGTGTGCCGCTCTCTGCTGGTTTTCTGTGGGGAGCAGTTTGAGCAACTGTCCAACTTCTTCCCAGTGCTGGTAGGCGTGCCTATTTATAAGGGCGTTGGAGTTGGCAATGCTCCAATGTATTGCCGCATTCCTTTCAATTTTCCTCCCTGTGAGGTCTATCCTTTTGCTCTTTGTCTGGGGGCGGACCGGAGTTTGTGGGAACGTTGGCCCTCTGCCTGGCTGTTGCTGTTATTATTGAATCAGCTGGCACAGATCCCTGGATATATGGTGGATCCTTTGAAGAGTGTTTATATTTTTTCTCAGTTCTGGGTGTGACCGATCTGCAGGTAGATGGCTCCTTGAAAGCTTCCCTGCCTTGGTCTAGCACACTAGGGAGCATAGGAAGGAATTGGCTCCTAGTTTGTGTTGGTAGCAGTGTTTCCAGGAGAAAACCGGCTTTTCCTCCTCCATTTCCACTCTATAGGTGGCTGCCGCGTTCCTGACGACCATGTTGTACACTCCTATGTCGTCTGGCGGCGAAGGCCTCGACGGATACGTCTCCACGGCCTCCTCCGGGTCTTCGGCGTCGAGATCCTGCCATTCCAGGTCTTGAGCCTCCGAGGGTGTTGAGCCGAGTGCGTCTGCTGGTCGTCATCACCTCCGTATAATCGTACAGGACCTCTTCGTCCTGTTGTTCCGACGGTTCGGGAGTTTTCGGCGGCTCGGTGCTGTCGAACTCCTCTTGCGTTTCCGCTCGACGACCGTCGAGGGCTTCGAAGGGATGGTGTATCTACTCATCCGGTCGTCGAAGTCCTTCTTCTTTTGGATGATACTGGCCATTTCGGCCTCGAGCCTTTCTTCTTCCTCTCCATCTCCGCCGCTTGATCGGCGTCAAGAGTTTCGGCAGTTCTCTTCGAGGTCGTAGTTGACGTCGGAGGTGCCTTCTGCTCTTTCCCCTTCGGCGTCGATCGCGGTTTCTCGGAACCGTGCTTCGACGACCTGGGTGTGTCAAGAGCTTTCGCCGACCGGGAGTCCTTTTCGAAGGATCCGCTGGGCTATTTGTCCGTGGATGCAGCTTCGGTCGTCGAGTGCTTAGACGCCGGTGCTCCTTTCGAGGACTTTGGCTCGGATTTTCGAGAGTCTGTCGGGGTTCTTTGGGTCGACGTGTCTCTTACCTCCTTCCTGGAAGTGTTATCGGTCTCTACGACCGTGCAGTCCTCTGGTCCCTCGGCGATGTTGTCCTCTTCCCCACTGGAGAGGCAGCGACGGAGGTGTCCCTTGGCCCTGCATGCTGTAGTTTGCTCTCCTCGGTCTGTCCCTCACCCTGAGGGTCTTGGTGGCGAATGCTGCGCAGGCGTTGCAGTCGTCGCTTCGATGGTCGATCGGTAGGCAGAGGTTGCAGACTGGATGTTGGTCTTTCTGTGCGAACTTGTGGTGGCAGTTACGACAGAACTTGAATGGTGTCTTGTCCATTCCCGCGCTCAGGGAGCCCCCTGTGTGCGCATTCTCCGTTGGACGTCGAAGTTTCTTATACCTCTCACCAGCTTCGTCGTCCCGGTAGTATGTTCTTTGTCTTGTGATGAAGATCTCCAATTTTTCTCGGTTCTTTCTGCTTTTCTCTTACTTCTTCTCTCCTCTTCAAACTCTGGAGCTCTTCACGACGATCCAGACCCAACGGCGGAAAAAAGAATCTGAAGATGGCGCCCTAAGGTGGGAGCTTCCGGAGGAAGCGCGCCGACGTCACGGGAGGACACCAAATGGTGGGGCGTTGACGACCACCTGGGCTACACGGAAAAAAAACAAAACAGAAAAAAGACTATGATTCCGGACCCAACCACTAGACCGCGGAATAATGCACAGCATAGTGAATCCAGAAAGATTCACGCTGCAAAACCCCCTGTATCCCATCGAGCCTCAAAGGTGACAGACCATTAGGTCAGGTCATTTTTACAGAGATTAGGAATCCTGGGTGAAGAATTTGAGAGCTGTAACAATTTGTCCGTGGATGTGGGAGGGTAGCTTATGACTTTGATGAGGATTCCTCTGGAAGAGAACTAGGATTACAGGTAAGGATTATGTTACTTATGCTGTAAGCCTCCATTCTTGGCATGTAGAGCTGTAGATTCACATGCTTTGCATACACCTGCCATCTAGTGTTGGGTCCGGATGTTTGCAAGTAGTTTTTCTTTGAAGAAGTCTTTTCCAGTCACAAGGTAAGGTGACTCCTCCTTTCGGTGATAGTGCACCTGGGCAGACTCCATTGTTAGATTGTTTTCCCGCAAGAGGGTGAGAATGGAGTAAGTGTAGTTTAGAGATGTCCATGCGTATATAATGTGAATAACAAGAACTGCAACCGCCATAGGTGTCCGGGGAGGAAGGAGGGTGCATGTGAATTTACAGCTCTATATGCCAAGAACAGATGCTAACAGGGTAAGTAAGGATAAGTTACTTACCTGTAATCCTAGTTCTCTTCCAGGGGTATCTTCATCAAAGTCATAAGCACATGGATATTCCCGCCTCATGCGCGGGACCCCGAAACATATAAACATATGTGGAAACCATATATGTAGCTCTATATATATATATATATATATATATATATATATATATATATATATATATATACTATATATATCTATATATACACACACAACAATAAAAAACAATGCAGCCTTCCATATACTAGAAACGCTGAGCAATGTTGTAAGAATTTCCCTTGCACATAAATACAATTCCAATAAAGCAGGGAGAAAGAAAACACATTTGAAAACTGCTTTAATGCACAGCAGAAAACATACTCCTGCAAAGAGGAATGAAAGAACATTGCCAGCACATAGGCTACATTGTAGAAACATCAGTGTAGAAAGCTGAAAAGCTAACCCACAGAAACACACAGAATAAACTGGCACCGTGTCTTTAAGGCAGCCATGACCCCTAGCTTCCCATCATGCCTCAGGGGTGACAGTTAGGTCAGTTGTTCTTTGCGGAGACCCGAAGGCCAGGGCACAAAGAGATGACATGTATCTTGATCACTTGCCCAGGGAGGCGGGTGGGTTGCTTAGGACTTTGATGAGGATACCCCTGGAAGAGAACTAGGATTACAGGTAAGTAACTTATCCTTCTCTTCCAGGGGATCCTCATCAATAGTCATAAGCATATGAATAGAATAGCAAGCCCATCCACTCATCCTGCGGGCAAGTGACCAGAAAGAATACATTGTTAAACGTTTCAAAGACTCCAATTAAACTAGCTTTGGAAAAGATTCCTCAAGGAGGCTTGGCCAACTTGGGTATCCGCTCTGGAGTCAGAATCCAGACAGTAATGCCTGGTAAACGTATGAACCGACTTCCAAGTTGCAGCCTTGCAAATCTCGGCCATCGGTACATTGTGTAAGAAAGCTATTATAGCAGCCTTTCCCCTAGTAGAGTAAGCTTTAGGGGAGGCTAACAGAGGCCTGTTCGCTAATTGATAAGCCAATTTAATACAGGACACTATCCACCTTGAAATGGATAGTTTGGAGGCTGGAAAGCCTGTTCTAACAGAGCCGTAGTTTACAAACAATTGATCAGCCTTTCTAATGGATTTTGTTCCCTCCAAATAGAATTTGAGAACCCTCTTGAGGTCTAATGAGTGAAGAGACCTTTCTGCTGGTGTAGCAGGATTGGGAAAAAAAGAGGGGAGAGAAATTGTCTGTTTGACATGGAAGTCATTTCTTTAGAAATCAAATCGGGAGTGAAGAGGAAAATGGCAGAATCGTCCTCCTCTCAATGCTGTTTTACAACACAAAGATTCTACCGTTACATTAATTCTAGGACCTTAATGGGTCTGATTATAACGATGGTGTGGAAAATTCAAAGCTCCTTCTCGTTGATGTCAGAAGGGCAGTCTTATTGAAATTGTAAAATACCCCTCACACACAAACCTGATTCAGTGTCATGCTTCATCATTGGGGTCTTCCCGTCCCTCTACGGGACGTGCTACGACCTACGTAGACGCGGGAGCACTTAGTTTTGTGATGGAAGTTATGTGTAGTGCATGGGGAAGTAGGGTTGTGAAAAATTTGTGAAAAGATTTGTGAAAAAATTAAAAATTCCCTGGCTAGTGGAAAAAAAATTAAACTTTATTGCCTTCCCTAGCTGGAAATAGTAAAAATGGGGAGGTGTAGATGGTGTACTGTAATGAGTCACTTTCTACAAGGTCGACATGTTTCAGAAGCCATCCCCCTGGCTTACTTCCTCAGGACCAAGAACGATCGCTACATCACTGTTGTCAGTGAAATGATATTTTAGTAGTACATGTGCCTGCTGGTCTTTAGTACTAATCCAATATGCCTTAAATGTGGCATTCAAAAGAATACCATTAGTATTCTTGTCAAGTCTCTGCAAGGAAAAGACACATGGGATAAACAACATTTTTCATTATTTATCACGCATTGTATTCACATCACCATCATGTGGAAAGTATCGTGGTAAATACCACTGTGATATATTTCTCTTTTCATCAGACACATTATATTCATGCCTCCAGTTGGTGCTGTGCAACCCAATAGTGAAATTCACTCGCTCACAAAATTAAAAACACTTCAGTCGTTTTTGTTGTTTCTTTAGTATGACCTAAATTACACATTTCCTTCCGTCTCATACACACATTATTTTGGGCTCTAGAATGCTTGTTCTCTCCCCCATTGCGTTGTTGTCTATGTCGTAAAATAAGCATACACACGAGCGTTTCACTCAAATACATTTATACTCTCATACGTCCAAAATATTATCGTGATAAAACCGGTATACATACATCCGTTTAGTGACGTTGCTGCCCCATGAGCTGGCACAGAAGGTGAGAGGCGCCTGTATTTAGACACTGTGGGGTAAAGAATACGGGTCTTACAACTATCCCGTTGTTGTAGTATAACTCAGACTATCATTTGTTTGCGGGGCGGCTGTTTTTAAGACTTGCCATCGTCTTACTCACGTGCTGGAGGCTGCTCTTTCACCCAGGAATTACCTTCTCGTGGCTCGCCGGAACGCAATCTGGACGTTCGGAGCCCCGCTTTTAAACTGGTCAGCTTGTTTAGGAAAGCGCGCTCAATTTCAGGAAGCAAAACAAACACTAGACCGAGGACCTCGTCAAAATGGCCGCCGCTATTGGGTCTTGTCACAACTACACTTCCTGGTTGGTCGCGGTGTAGCGCTAGCTGTCATTTGTCATGAAACAATTGAAAGGAGAACCCAAAAGGGCGGTTGTCATGCTTTCCTTAAACATACAGGATGTTTTTAGAAAAAAAGGTTTTTTTTTTATTTATAAAAAATAATAAAATATGACAGTCCGTGTTATTTACACAAATAAAGATTTCTAGAAAAGGAGCGTAAAAAAATGGTAGTTTTTACAACCATACATTTTTTGAAAATCTGTCGCTGACACCCGAAAATAAGTTGCTGACATCTGGAAAAATAATTTTCTGATTGTTTAGCTGTCAACTAATATTTTTAAGTATCATCTCCTCATGTGGTCTGTGTTTGTGTGCCTGGCGTTTTGTACAGACAGGTTAGAGCTGGTTCCAAGGAATATCATCATTTAAACCGGTCTCATGCGTTCTTAAACGGAACACCCAACGTTGCTCCTTTTCGAAGAGGTACCTTTCATTCTGGATTGGTACAATGACTGTCCAGGAAATTTCTTCCCACTTATGTCCTTTTTCCAGGAAGTGAGCAGCCATCTTCGTAGTATTCTTTTTGCATTTGATGTTGCTCTTATGTTCTCCAATCCTTATCTTGACGGGGCGTGTGGTCATACCGACGTACTCCATGAGACACGGGCAAGTGATCAAATAGACTACATTTCTGGTGTTGCAAGATGTGAAACTTCTTTGATCCCACTTTGTTCCATCATGGAAGAGTATTTCTTTGCTTCTTTTGGTCAGTCTACATACATTACACATTCCACATGGATGATGGATGATGGCCTGAGACTGGTGGTAATAACGTTTGTTTTGCAAGTTTTTTCTTTTGGTCTGGTATGTACCACCATGTCTCTGATACTTCTCCCTCTTCTATGTGAAAAGATTGGCTTTGGTAAATTCATGCCTCCGCTGTTAAGAATTCGCCAATGTTTATTCACAATCTTCGTGATTTGATTGGAATTCGTATTAAAGGTTGTAATAGAGATTGGACGGTTTTCCTCCTCTTTGTGTGGTTGTGGTTCCAGAAGGCTGTCTCTACAGTTGTTTCGAGAAAAAAGAAACTTGAGAAACGCCAATACCCGAAGAAAGTGATTGACAAAGCGTATAAAAGGGCTCGAAACAACTGAAATTGAGCGCGCTTTCCTAAACGAGCTGACAAGTTTAAAAGCGGGGCTCCGAACGTCCAGATTACGTTCCGGCGAGCCACGAGAAGGTAATTCCTGGGTGAAAGAGCAGCCTCCAGCACGTGAGTAAGACGATGGCAAGTCTTAAAAACAGCCGCCCCGCAAACAAATGATAGTCTGAGTTATACTACAACAACGGGATAGTTGTAAGACCCGTATTCTTTACCCCACAGTGTCTAAATACAGGCGCCTCTCACCTTCCATGCCAGCTCATGGGGCAGCAACGTCACTAAAAGGATGTATGTATACCGGTTTTATCACAATAATATTTTGGACGTATGAGAGTATAAATGTATTTGAGTGAAACGCTCGTGTGTATGCTTATTTTACGACAGACAACAACGCAATGGTGGAGAGAACAAGCATTCTGGAGCCCAAAATAATGTGTGTATGAGACGGAAGGAAATGTGTAATTTAGGTCATACTAAAGAAACAACAAAAACGACTGTGAGAAGTGTTTTTAATTTTGTGAGCGAGTGAATTTCACTATTGGGTTGCACAGCACCCACTGGAGGCATGAATATATTAAGTCTGATGAAAAAAAGAAATATATCAGTGGTATTTACCACGATACTTTCCACATGATGGTGATGTGAATACAATGCGTGATAAATAATGAAAAATGTTGTTTATCCCATGTGTCTTTTCCTTGCAGAGACTGGACAAGAATACTAATGGTATTCTTTTGAATGCCACATTTAAGGCATATTGGATTAGTACTAAAGACCAGCAGGCACATGAACTACTAAAATATCATTTCACTGACAACAGTGATGTAGGGATCGTTCTTGGTCCTGAGGAAGTAAGCCAGGGGGATGGCTTCTGAAACATGTCGACCTTGTAGAAAGTGACTCATTACAGTACACCATCTAACACCTCCCCATTTTTACTATTTCCAGCTAGGGAAGGCAATAAAGTTTAATTTTTTTTCCACTAGCCAGGGAATTTTTAATTTTTTCACTAATTTTTTCACTATTTTTTCACGACCCTACTTCCCCATGCACTACACAACTTCCATCACGAAATTAAGTGCTCCCGCGTCTACGTAGGTCGTAGCACGCCCCGCAGAGGGACGGGAAGACCCCAATGATGAAGCATGACACTGAATCAGGTTTCGGTGTGTGAGGGGTATTTTACAATTTCAATAAGACTGCCCTTCTGACATCAACGAGAAGGAGCTTTGAATTTTCCACACCATCGTTATAATCAGAACCATTGAGGTCCTAGAAGTAATATAACGGTAGAATCTTTGACATGGAAGTCAGACACCACTTTGGGTAGGAAAGAAGGGGGGAGTTCTCAAAACCACCCTATTGTGATGGAAAACCGTATACCGTTCATTAGAACAGAGTGCTTGGATTTCACTCACTCTGCGCGCTGATGTAATAGCCAACAGAAAAGCTACTTTCCATGTAAGGTGTTGTAACGTGGCCTTATGCATGGGTTCGAAAGGAGGACCCATCAGTTTTGACAAAACTAGATTCAACTCCCAAGGAGGAGAAGGAGGTCGGACAGGGGGATAAACCTTCTTCAACCCCTGAAGGAAGTCCTTGACCACCTGAAGTTGAAAGAAAGAGGGTTGGTTGGGTGATTTTCTATAGGCTGTAATGGCCGCCAGATGAACTTTTATGGAAGTGTATTTCAAACCAGATTTGGCCAATTATAGCAGATACGGCAAGATTACCTCTTCTTGCCCGCTAGTCTTACTCCAACCATTACGCATACACCACAAGTAAAATCTTTTCCATTTAAAAGAATAAGAGGTTCTTGTGGATGGCCTTTTTGACTCCCTCAAAATGTCCATGCAATCCGGAGGAAGGTTCAAATGTCCGTACTGCAGGACCTCAGGAGCCATGCTGCCAAGCTCAGCGATGGAAGGCTGGGGTGAGGAATCTTCCCTCCCATTTTGGTCAGAAGGTCCGGCCTGCACGGGAGTCTCCTGTGCGGACAGATCGAGAGCTGTAGTAGGTCCGGATACCACCATTGGCGAGGCCAGTCCGGTGCTATCAGGATCATCTTCATCCTGGATCGGATGAGCTTGGTCACCACCTTCGGGATGAGAGGAAGGGGCGGAAAAGCGTATGCAAACGTCCCGGACCAGTCTATCAAAAGAGCATTCCCTCTCGTACCTGGTCGGTAAAACCTGGACGCTAAGGCGTGGCATTTTCTGTTTAGATAGTCTGCAAAGAGGTCGATGGATGGACGACCCCATTGATGAAAAATGTCCGCCACCACCTCGTCGTTGAGCACCCAGTCTTCTTGTTCTTCGAAGTGTCGACTGAGAGCGTCTGCTCGCACGTTCTGTTCTCCTGGCAGATGCACCGCCGTGATCGAGAGGTTCCTGGCGAGCAGCCAGTGCCAGATCGCTTGAGATTCCAGAGACAGAGGGCGAGAGTGTGTTCCACCTTGTTTGTCTAAGTAATACATGGTGGTTGTATTGTCCGTTTGTATCAGAATCGATTTGGACTGAATCGATGGATGGAATGCCTTGAGGGCCAAATGAACCGCACGCAGTTCTAACATGTTGATATGATAGGTCTGCTCCTTGCTGGTCCATCTGCCCGGAGTCTGCAGTTGACACAGATGCGCTCCCCATCCCTGAAGAGACGCATCTGTTATTAGGGATTGTTTTGGAAGAGGCTGATGGAATGGGACTCCCACTAGAAGATTCTTTGGCTGGATTTCTTCACAGCCTGAGAGCTGAGAAATCGGTCTTCCCAATGACCCAAGGATTGGTCCCATTTGTACACCAGATCCTGCTGCAACGGTCTCATTCTCAATCTGGAGTTTGGTATGAGAAATATGCAAGAAGCCATCGACCCCAGCAGAGACGCCACTTGCCTTACTGATGGTTGATGTGCTTGAAGGACGATATTGCATTTGTTTCTCATTGATAACAGTCTCTCCTCTGAAGGAAACACTTTTCCTAGGCCGGAGTCCAAGGTGGAGCCCAGATAGTGGAGCGATTGAGTAGGTTGATGAACTGATTTCTCCATGTTCACATGAAGGCCCAAGCGGTGAAGGAGATCTAGGCAGATGTGGTAGTGATGCTGCACCATGTGGGGAGATGATCCCTTCGACAACCAGTCGTCCAGGTATGGCTACACAAACAGCCCCTGGCGATGTAATGCTGCCGCCAACACTGCCATGCAGTTCGTGAATACACGTGGGGCAGATTTGAGGCCGAACGGTAAGACTCTGAATTGGTAATGCTTCGCGCCTACCATGAATCGCAGGAACTTGCGATGTCGTGGGGCAATTGGAATGTGAAAATACGCATCTTGGAGATCCACCGAACACATCCAATCTCCTTTCCTTAGATGTGGGAATATTTGATGGAGCGCTAACATACGAAACTTCTCCTTTCGGATGAACTTGTTCAGAGATCGGAGATCTAGAATAGGTCTGAACTTGTGCGCTTGGTCTTTCTTCGGAACAAGGAAATATCTGGAGTAAACTCCTTTTCCCCTCTGGGCAGGAGGGACCTCTTCTATGGCTAGCTTCTTCAGAAGGGTCGACACTTCCCGACGCAGCAGTTCCAGGTGGTGAGGACGTGACCTTAACCGGAGGAATGTCTCTTGGAGGCGCGCAGAAACGTAGCGTGTATCCATTGCGCAGTATATATAGCACCCACTGATCTTTGGTAATGTTGCGCCACTCTTTTATGCAATTTGAAATACTTCCTCCCACTGGAGTGTGCAACGGTGCTAGAGGAAGCAGAAAATCATTGCTTGCCTTGAGTTTTAGCTGTGGAAGAGGACGGCTGTTGATGTCCTCCTCTGCCTCTCGAGGAACGACAGCCTTGGTATTGAGATTTGGTTTGTTTGTTTTGCGACCATTGAGGGGTTTGAACCCTCTGTTGGTAGTTTTTGCAGTTATAGGGCCTGTAGCGTCGTTTGAACTCCTTTTTCTTCTCAAGACCCACACCCTTTAGTGTATCCAACTCGGCCTTCATTCTGGCCATCTCCTCGTCAGTGTGCGATCCGAAAAGGGAGTTACCAGAGAATGGAAGATTCAAAATACGCTGCTGAGCTTCCAGTTTCAAAGCTGTTGGGCGCAACCAGGAAGACCTCCGTGCACATATTCCATGCGCATATGAGTGTGCAGCCAAAGAAGCCCCATCCGCTGCTGTGCTGATCACTTGATTGGCTACCATCGCCCCTTCTTGGAGAATCTCTGCGAAGTCTTGTTGATCCTCCTTTGGCAGCTTCTCTTTAAAACGCTCCAAGGAATCCCACAAGGACCTGTTGTAACGGCCCAGCAGGGCAGCAGCGCTAGAGACCTTAAGAGAAGATGCTGCAGAGCTGCAGGCCTTTCTCCCCCAAGAATCCTGGGCTCTACTCTCCTGGTCTGGAGGAGCGGACGAGGAAGACGCCACCGCGTGTGTCTTCTTTGCTGCTGCGATGATGACAGAATCCGGTGGAGGATCTGATTTCAGAAAGAGGATCCGATGCAGCAGGCTTATACTTTTTCAGGATTCGAGCAGAAGCTGCCTTAATTGAGGATGGGGTGAGGAAGATGTCCATTACCAGTTCAAGGAGACCAGGGACTAGAGAAGTAATGGTCTAGCCGCAGACCTCTGATGGAGGGTCTCGAAAATGATTGAAGTGGTGGTCTGAGGAGCTGACATGTCTATGCTCAGCTTCTGTGCTCCTCTAGCGAGGACATCGTGGAAGGTGTTAACATCATCGATGGGTGACACTCTTGAGGAAGGGCTATCCGTAAGGGAAGGAGAGTAGTCCCTTTTGGATGAGTACGAAGATGACGACCAAGATGGTGTTCTTCACCTTTTGTGATGAGTATGAGTTGATCTATGCTCCGGAGAGTTGCTTCGGCGCTCCCTGGTCCGAATAGTGGGGGACCTGTCCACCTCCTGCACTAGACGTTGTAGTGGGGAACTGTGCAGTGGACTGGAGTGGACCGTAGGTCGCTGAGCATGACCGAAGGGTTCCTTCTGCCAATGATGGAGGGGTTGAAGCCATCTGGGCGAAAGGTGAATCGAAGGAGATCGCGGTCTCCGTGGAGAGCCTCTTCGGAGTTCTTGTCTGCTCTGGAGAATGAGCAGAAGAGCTGCGTGACGTTGAGAGCGCCTGGGGAAAGCTCCTAATAGAATGAGAGGACTCTGCGATCTTTGGAGTGTGATCGGCGTCTTGATGAACGATGCTACGTCGATGGAGAATGTACCGACGTCGACAGACTATGCGTCACCATCACTGGTGAATCCTTAGAGCCGGATCTTCTCCTAGACGTCGACCTCTCCTTGTGCTTCGACGTTGTGTGATGTGACGTCGAACACCTGGACCTGACAGTCTTCGCCTCAGACGTTGAGCGTGCAGGAGAACCCAACGAAGTATGAATCAACGGAGAAATCCTTCTCGATGTCGTGTCTTTAGGCCTTTCAGATCTCTCTCTCGACGTTGATCGTCTACTGGAAGCCAGCGGAGTAGAGATCAGAACACTTCTCGCCGTCGATGGAGACCGCCGCCTCGACGAACGACGCTTAGTATACTTGACCCTAGGTCTCGACGACGAGTCCTTCGTCGTCGACGAAGATCTAGCCCTCGACGTTGAACGTCGCCTGGATGACGACAAGGGAGGAGCTGAGTGCCTTGCCTCTGGTGACGAGGCATGTCTCGACGTTGACCACCGCCTGGTTGACGGCAACGGAGACGCCTGCTTCGACGCCGATCGTCGATGAACTGGCGACGGCGGAGCATGTCTCGACGTCGAACGCCGAATTGACGGAGATCCATCCCTCGACGTTGGGCGAGCCTGCACCAACGGAGATCGACTCCTCGACACCGATCGTCGCCGGGATGACGACGGCGGAGGATCCGACGTACCTGTAGTCTTCATCGACGACCGGTGTTCTCTCGACGGCGAGCCCGCCAACGATGGTCTCTTAGTCGTCTTCGCTGCCAATGAAGGTATTTTTGGCGCCGAGCCCGACGCCGATGGAGAGCAGACTGGAACTTTACTTCTAGATGAAGATCTGGCTCTCTCTTTCCTCTTCTTCATCGGAGACCTGCCTCTTGAAGGAGTTTTTCCCTTCTCACCCAGCCCATAGAGGCGAATCCTCTCTCTGTCCTTCAGTGTTCTTTTGGACAGTGACTGGCAATGATGGCAAGTCTTGGGAGCATGATCAGAAGGAAGGCAAAGAATACAGACAGGATGGGAGTCTGTTTTAGCCTTTTTCTTGCCACAGGAAGGGCAAGAGTCAAAAAGAGAGGGCATATTTGACTGGAAAACTATGCCCAATTCTCTCAAAATTAGCAGAAAAGTACTTCAACAGCAAAAAAAGTCGAAGTAAAAGGTTTTTGACAAAAAGATAAGTAGCAATTTCTGACAGAAATCAGAAAAAACTGAGAGCTGAAGTTACCAGGGTCCTGATAGAAGGAGCCGGAAAGAACAAGTGACCCAACTGTCACCCATGAGGCATGATGGGAAGCTAGGGGTCATGGCTGCCTTAAAGCACGGTGCCAGTTTATTCTGTGTGTTTGTGGGTTAGCTTTTCAGCTTTCTACACTGATGTTTCTACAATGCAGCCTATGTGCTGGCAATGTTCTTTCATTCCTCTTTGCAGGACTATGTTTTCTGCTGTGCATTAAAGCAGTTTTCAAATGTGTTTTTTCTCCCTGCTTTATTGAAATTGTATTTATGTGCAAGGGAAATTCTTACAACATTGCTCAGCGCTTGTAGTATATGGAAGGCTGCATTGTGTTATATATATATATGCTACATATATGGTTTCCACATATATGTTTTATATGTTTCCGGGGTCCCGCGCATGGGTGGGAATATTCATGTGCTTATGACTATTGATGAGGATCCCCTGGAAGAGAACATAATCCGTTCGAGGCATGTGTGCTGTAGATACACATGCTTTGCATAGACTGTATAGCAGTACCCTTCAAAAGCGGTAGCTAACCAGTGGGTGTTGCAATTGTTTGAAAGTGTTTTTAGCACTGCCTGTCCGACATTAGCCTGTGGACGTGTCAACACATCTACACAATAATGTTTTGTAATTGTGTGTGGTGTAGACAATGTAGCTGCCTTACATAGGTCTGCTATGGGAATGTTACCTAAAAAGGTCATAGATGCTCCTATTTTGTGAGTAGAATGTGCTCTAGGAGTTACTGTTAAAGTTCTTTTAGCTTTAATATAGCCAGTTTGAACACATTTGACAATCCATCTCGAAATACCGTATTTTGAGCTGGGCTTCCCTTAATGAAGTGGAGCAAAAGTAACAAAGTTTTGTTTAGCGAAAATCTTTTGTCCTGTCAATGTAGTACAATAATGCTCTTTTGACATCAACTGTGTGTAGAGCTTGCTCTGCTACGGAATCAGGTTAAGGAAAAAATACAGGTAACAACTGATTGGTTGATGTGAAAAGCAGAGACACCTTTTGAGAGAAATTTTGGATTTGTACGAAGAACAATCCAATCTTTATGCAGTTGAAACAAGGGTTCTTCTAAGATTAATGCCTGTAACTCACTAACTCGTCTAAGTAAAGTAATAGCTATTAAGAAGGCAACTTTCCATGAAAGAAATTGTAATGAACAATTGTGTAATGGTTTAAACGGTGGGCCCATAAGTCTTGTAAGAACAACGTTAAGGTTCCAGACAGGTGCAGGTAGTACTCTGGGTGGTATTTTTTAAGGCCTTCCATAAAAGTTTTGATCACAGGTACTTTAAATAAAGATAAATGTTGCCCGTTCTGAAGATATGCAGCTACTGCTGCAAGGTGTAGTTGAATAGATGTGTAGGCTAAACATGCGCGTTGTAGATGCAAAAGATAACAAATAATGTTTTGTATAGATGCATCTAACGGATCAATTGAATTATTACAATACAATACAAATCTTTTCCAGTTTGCTGCATAACATGCTCTAGTGGTAGGTCTTTTTGCTTCTTTAGGAATGGTCATATAATATGGTGGTAGGTTTAGATAACCAAAATATGACTTCAGGAGCAAAATCGCACGGTTGAGGTCTTTGGGATTTGGATGTCTGATTTCTCCACAGTTCTGTGTGAGAAAATTTGATGTTCTGTGAAGCTTCTGATGTGGAACCACTGACAATTCCAACAGCGTTGTGAACCATGGCTGACAAGCACATGTGGGAGCTACGAGAATCAGTGTGAGATGTCTGCCTAAGTTTCCGAACTAGAAATGAAAGGCGAGGGAGAGGCAGAAAAGCGTAAGCAAATATCCCTGACGAGTGTGCAGGCAAAGAAACCCCATCCACTGCTGTGTGAACCAGTATTGCCTTGCCCACGCTGGGGCAATGAGAATGATGTGGCAAGGCTCCAGTTTCATCATCTGTAAAACTTTTGGTATTAGTGGGAACGTAGCGAAAGCGTAAGCAAACGCCCCTTCCCAGGAAAAATGAAAGGCGTTCCCCAGAGAACCTGGCTGAGGAAATCTGCTGGTGTAGAATTCGCAATTTTTGTTGAGTAATGTAGTGAACAGATCCAGGATTGGCAATCCCAAACACTGGAAAAATGCTTCCAGTTGAACGGCATCCAACTCCCATTCGTGACACTGCTTGGGGTGTCTGCTGAGCGAATTGGCCCATTCGTTGAGCACCCCTGGAACGTGCTGGATTTGTAAGGAAATATTGTGGTGAATCAGCCAATTCCAAATTCTCTGCGCCAGCTGAGAGAGCCGGAGATCTCGTCCCTCCTCCTTTTTGCAGATACAACATGGTGGTTGTGTTGTCCGTGCGGACGAGAATCGACGAACCCTTTATCCTTGGTAGGAAGGAAGTGAGCCCTAGGAAGACTGCTTTCAGCTCCAACAGGTTGATGTGGCATAAACACTCCTGGTCCAACCACCTCGCTCCCCATCCCTCCATGGAAGCATCCGTTGTCATTATCATCAAAGGTTTTGCTGGTAGGAAGGAAAAGCCTTGTGAGAGATTGCTCTTAATGTCCACCAGGACATTGCCCTGATCATATCTGACGCGACTGACAGTCGTCGAGGGAGCCTTGAGCTTGAATCCATTGGGAGTCGAGCTGCTCCTGAAGCAGTCTCATCCGCAATCGACAGTGAGGAATCAACGGAATGCAAGAGGACATCATCTTCAACATGGATTTGTAAATCCTCACAGAAACGCACCTTCTTGAGGAAAGGGACTTAACCATCCTTTCAAGACGAGAAATTCTTTCCTCTGTGGGAAAAGCCATTGAGCGGCTGGTATCTAACATCGCTCCCAGAAACACCAGTGACTTGGAGGGGAAGAGCGAAGACTTTTCTCTGTTGAGATTGAGACCCTGAGAGCGAAAAAGGCAAAGACAGGCGATCGTTGATTTCCTTGCACCCTGAAATGTTGGGGCCTTGACCAACCAGTCGTCCAGGTAGGGAAACACCTGGTGGCCGGAACGCCGGAGATAGGCCGCCACTGGCGCCAAACACTTGGTGAAAACCCTGGGTGCTGACTTTAGTTCGAAAGGTAGCACCTTCAACTGGTAGTGGCACTCTGCCACTTGGAACCTGAAGAAACAACGGTGCTTTGGATGAATGAGAATATGGAAGTACACGTCCAGAAGATTTAGGGATGTCATGTAATCTCCTGAATCCAAAAGAAGGAGAATCTCCTGGAGCAACAACATCCTGAACGGCTGACTTTTGATGAACTTGTTCAACAACCTGAGATCCATAACCTGCCTCCATTTTCCAGTCTATCAGAAAAAAGTGAGAGTTGAAGCCTAGGTTGCGCTGACTGCGTGGCACCACCTCGATTGCCTGTTTGTCGAGAAAGAGCTTTATCTCCCTTTTGAGAAGCGCCAGAGGACGGTGAGCAGTCTTTCTTGGAGGAAAATTCGGAGGTTGTTGAAGACATTCCAGGGTGTGACCATGGTTGAAAACGACTAAAACCCATCTGTCGGACGTAATTGAGTGCCATTGAACAAAGTCTTTGGAGCAGTTTTGAACCGATTGGAGTGGGACTGGGGTGACTGGTGTCTGAGAATGCTCATTGCCTTCTGCCTGAATCATGGGCCTCGTGTAAGCTGGCACTGGCGTCTGACGAAAGGACTGAGCAGGATATTGAGGCTGGTAAACAGCCCTTACTACGAATCAGTCACCCCGCATGTTGTTACAACGCGGTCGTTACAACGACCGCGTTGTAACAATGCATACCATTACCCCGCAAGGCGTAACAACGACTTGCGGAGGGGGGAGAAGGTATTGGATTTAAAATCCAACTCCTTCCCTATTGTCCACACAGACTGGAGTCGGAATAGTAAATTATACTATTCCAACATCCAGCGCCCACCTCCGCAAGTCGTGGTTACGACTTGCGGGGTAATAGTATGCGTTGTTACAACGCGGACGTTGTAACGACCGCGTTGTAACATGTGGGGTGATGGCAAGCGTAATAAAGAGGCATATTCATTGAGGCTGGAAACCCTGTTGGTAGTAAGGCTGAAAGCACTGCTGGAGCGGAGGCCCAGATGTAAATTGGCCCCTTCCACGAAAAGAAGAGAACCTCTTCTGTTGCAAATTTGCTAAAGATTTCACTGTATCTGTGTCAGATTTGATAGCTTGAAGCGCCTCATCCACATGTTTACCAAACAGGTACTCCCCATCGAATGGCATGTCAAGCACCTTCGACTGGACTACAGGGCGAAATGTCGTCGCCTTTAGACACCCCTGTCTGCGCAACACGGCAGCTCCTGCCATCTGCCAAAAGGCGGTAGAAAAGATGTCCAGCGCCACATCGATGGCTTCAGAGGAGGCTCTCTCCCTCAGAGTATTTCTTTCGCCTCCTTCTTGTCTTCAGGCAGAAATTCCAGAAAAGGAGCAATGTCCGACCACATCTGTCTATTGTACCTACCAAGGATGGCCATGGCATTGGAGGCCCTGATGGCCGTTGCTGCAAGCGCAGTAAATCTCTTCCGGATATTGTCTAACCTGTGCCCTTCCTTGTCTGGCGGAGTGATACATGGTGAAGCAGGACTCTTAGATCGCCTTTGAGCAGCCTGCATTATAAAAGAATCAGGCTTTGGATGGCCAAGGAGACATGCAGGAGAGTCCTCTGGCGCCCGGTACTTTTTGTCCAGTTTTGGAATAACTGCCGGCACAGAAGCTGGATTTTTCATCAACTTAATGCCTTCTTGCCACAAGATTTCGACAATAGGGATTGCCCTAACAGAACGCTCCGTGGCAGCTTTGAAATCGTACAAGAAGCATTCAGCTTGCTTGACCGGCATGGGGAGGTCAAAGCGTTTCGACGCCCTTTCGAGAAGGTCATGGAAGCCGCCGATATCCACTGGAGGAGAATCAGCCACTGGCAGCGTGTGAGAAGGCGGTGTGTGTGCCACATAGTCCATCCATTTATCATGGACGTCACAATCCACTTTTAGCTCCCTGTGAGAAAGTGCCCTCTTTCTTGCATGGTATGCCCCCACTTTTTGCTGAATTGCTGATGTTCTTTGACTGAGTGTGCCCTGGGCTCCTGCTAATCAGGTACCCTGTGTAGGAAAGTGGGTTTCTGTTGCAGTAACCCCCCCACTTTTTGCCTGATAACTGATGCACTTTTCCTTGGTGTGCCCTGGATCCCTGCCAATCAGGTACCCAGGGCCTGTGTTCCTTCCCTAAAAACTGTACTAAGCCTAAACCCAATTGGCATCTCTGGCCACAGGTAAGCCCCTGGTAAATGGTACCCTAGGAACCCAGGGCACTGTGACCAGAGAAGACCCCTAAGGGCTGCAGCACTTATTGTGCCAACCTTAGAGGCCCTGTACCCTGACACACACACACACACACTGCCCTTGCAGGCTGAGTGTCTTGGTGCAGAACAAAACAGAGAGTCGACATGGCACACATCCCTGTGTGCCATGCCCACAAACACACTGCCCTGGCATACCCCAGTCACCCCTCTAGCTGGGTGCCCTATGCCAGAGGTGAGGGTACAGGTGCATGAGCCCTGTGCCCCTACAGTACCCAGGTCCATTCCTGGGCACTGTAAGTGCAGTGCTGCCATTCCGAGTATATGGTGCTGGGAGGTCGTCATCACGAACTCCACAGCACCATGATGGCTACACTGAAGACTGAGAAGTTTGGTATCAAATTCCTCAGCACAGTAAACCCACACTGATGCCAGTGTGGGATTTACTGTAAAATGCACGACAGAGGGCAACTTAGAGTTGCCCCCTGAACCTAACCTACAATCCACGTCTTGTCTGAGGGGCTGCCTAGGCTGCCACACAGCAGACATGTTGCTGGACCCCTGGGTAGAGCGCCATCCGCTCTCCCGGGCCTGCAACAATGCACGTCCTGGGCGAGGTGCTAGGCCTCCTCCCCCAGGATGGGCAGGGGGAAGCTTCAAAGGCATTCCGCCTTTCTGAGCTTCCCCAGACCACTTGCTGTACTCAGCAACTGGCCCCCACCGGTTCTTCCCCCCATCCTGGCGGGAAGACTGGCGGGAAACACCAAGGGAGGAAAGGGGGTGTGCCAGCCTCGGCCAACCCCACCCCTCAGGTGGGGGAGGCGAGGTGAAGCACATCTCTGGGTTCTCGCCATCTTGATGATGGGGAGCCCTGCCCAATCAGGACTAGGCTCCTGCCCCCCTCCCACAGGAGAGTGGCAGGATAGGGGGTGTACCCACCCCCAGGGCAGGGACCCATTGGTCCCTGCCCTTTACCTACCTGTAACGCCCCTAAATCTAGTATTATGGGGCACCCTGAACCTTCCTTCCTCAGATTCCCGCAACCTAAGAAGAAAAAGGACGAAAGAAGACGCCCAGCAGAGGAGACTGCAGAGAACAACTGACTTGGCCCCAGCCCTACCAGCCCGTCTGCAGTTTCCAGAGATCCTGCGCCAAAAATAGTCTTGTCCTGCAGCCAGCGACCTCCAGAACCCCAGGGAGGACTGACTGCCTTCAACAAAGACCGGATCTCCTGTGAACAGCAGCTCTGTTCAAAAGAAACACCAAACAAAGACTCCGAGCCTGCTGAGGAAAAAGAAAGCCGACGCCTGGAACCACCACTGCACCCGTCGCCTACAGCCAGAGTTCAAGTGGCCCACCGGTCCCAGCGACATCCCCCAGCTCTCCAGGAGTCCGAGTCCACCGTGGGTTGACCCCTCCAGGACTCCCCGACGTCGCCTGCAGCCTCTGCACGGAGACCCCCCCCAACCGCTAGTGGCCCGGTAAGGTGAAATCCGACCTTAAAAGAAACCCCTGCATCCAGCCGCCCTGCTCCCTGGAGAAAGGAACCTGAGGTGCACCTACGTCCCCGAGCCCTCCAACTTACCTGCCCAGCTGTTGGTTCCTCCTGGAAGTCTTCCTCGACCGAGCCTGCAGCTGAAAACCAAAACCGAAAATCTCCATTGAAATCAACAGGGCACCCGACCTCAAAACAGCACCCTGCACCCGGCCGCCCTAGTGCCGCTGAGGGTGCCTCTTCTGTGCTAACTTGGTCCCCAACGTGCCCCGAGCTTAACCCTAGGGAGCTTTGCTCCCACAACCCCGTGGCCTGCTTGCCAGCCGCCACCAACCGGAGTCCCCCTATCCTCCATAGGATAACATTGGGCCTCAACACTCTGCACCTGGCCGCCCTAGTGCCGCTGAGGGTGCAACAGTGCATCACTGACCCTGGGAGACCCCTGAGTCTAACCCCAGAACCCCAACTCAAAAGACCGATTACTTACCTCGAAACCGATAACTCGTTTTTCCTCATAGGATAACATTGACACTTTTTCTTCCAAAAAGTTTGTCGACTTTTGAAAACTAAGAATATTCCTTAAAAATCGCACAAATAACCTAACCGAATTTTCTCAACTGTTTGCAGGAAAGGTCCCAGTGCTGAACCTAGGTGTCCAGCACTGAGTAACAAAAGTAATTAAAAAGTAACTTACCTGTGAATTGAATTTCCTTCCATAGGATAACATTGGTGGTTCTTTGTGAAAAAGTTTCTAAGTGTCAACTTTTGAAATACAAGAATATTCTTTAAAAATCGTACAAACTACAAAAACGTAATTACTTACCCGTTTTAAGTAAATGTCCCAGTGCTGAATCTAGGAGTCCAGCACTGGATTACAAAAGTAACGTTAAAGTAACTTACCGGCGAATTGAATTTCCTTCCATAGGATAACATGGACTGGTTTTTGCTTGGAAATTCTTCTAAGTGTCGAGTTTTGAGACTTTAAAATATTCACCTAAAATCAGCCGAATTACGAAAACGAATTTACTCACCTGCTATCAGGAGAGATCCCAGTGCTGGATCTTGGTGCCCAGCACTGACGCTAAAAAGTAATCACAACTGTACTTACCGGTAACTTGAATTTCCTTCCATAGGACAACATTGCCTGGTTTTTGCTGAAAAAGTTTCTAAGTGTCGATTTTGCAAACTTACAAATAATCGTTAAAAATCGCCTGTATAAAAAAAACGACATTCCTTCAACTGTTTACAGGAGATACACCAGTGCTGGATCCAGGATCCAACACGGATTAAGAAAAAGTAATCACAACTGTACTTACTGGTAACTTGAATTCCTTCCATAGGATAACATTGCCTGGTTTTTGCTGAAAAAGTTTCTAAGTGTCAACTTTTAAAATACAATAATATTCCTTAAAAATCACAACTGTAACCAAAACGTTTTTACTCAACTGTTTACAGGAGATGTACCAGGACTGAATCTAGGATCCAGTCCTGTGGTTAGAAAAGTAATCTATTGCATTTAACCAGAAATTCCCATTGAGCTCAACGTATAATTGTGTTTAAAATTGTGTTGCATATTGCAACAACTGTAACTATTGCATTCAAAAGTCTATTGCCTATTGAACAGTATTTAACTAAAGCATCTCATTCTGAGAAAGTATATTTTGACACCTATTGTTGGTTCTAAAATAAAACAACTATATTTTTATATACAAACCATTGGCCTAGAGTTCAGTTCTTGAGTGTGTGGCTTCATTTGCTGACAGTGTGTACAACAAATGCTTTACACTGTCCTCTGATACTGCCTTACTGCTCGACCAAGCTACCACTTTAGAGAGTAAGGTTATATCTAACTTTAGCCTCTGCCAAACCTCTACGGACTGTGGACTCTGTGCACACTGAACCTTACTTTGGTGCAGTATATACAGAGCCACTTTCTTACACCCAGGGCCTATGTTCCTTCCCAAAACCTGCATTGAAGCCTAAACCCAATTGGCATCTCTGGCCACGCCAGCCCCTGGTAAATGGTACTGTAGGTACCCAGGGCACTGCGACCAGAGAAGGCCTCTAAGGGCTGCAGCACTTATTGTGCCACCCTTAGAGGCCCTGTACCCTGACACTCACACACTGCCTTTGCAGGCTGCGTGTCTTGGTGCAGAACAAAGTGAAGAGTCGACATGGCACACATCCCTGTGTGCCATGCCCACAAACCACTGCCCTGGCATACATCAGTCACCCCTCTAGCTGGGTGCCCTATGCCAGTGGTGAGGGTACAGGTGCATGAGCCCTGTACCCCTACAGTACCCAGGTCCATTCCTGGGCACTGTAAGTGCAGTGCTGCCATTAAGAGTATATGGTGCTGGGAGTTTGTCATTACGAACTCCACAGCACCATAATGGCTACACTGAAGACTGGGAAGTTTGGTATCAAACTTCTCAGCACATTAAACCCACACTGATGCCAGTGTGGGATTTAATGTAAAATGCACAACAGAGGGCATCTTAGAGATGCCCCCTGAAACTCGACCAACCTCCAGTGACCTGACTGAGTGGCTGCCTAGGCTGCCACCAACAGACATGTTTCTGGACCCCTGGGTCGAGAGCTTGCTGCTCTCGGGGGCCTGAAACAATGCACATCCTGGGACGAGGTGCCAAGGCTCCTCCCCCAGGATGGGCAGGGTTCACGAAGGAGAAGCTTCAAAGGCATGCCGCCTTTGTGAGCCTCTCCAGACCATTTGCTGCCTTCAGCAACTGGTCCCCACTGGTTCTACCCCCCACTTTGGGCGGGAGAAACGGCGGGAAAAACCAGTGAGGAAGAGGTGTGCCCACCTCTGCCAACTCCACCCCTAAGGTGGGGGAGGCGAGGTGAAGCACAACCTCGAGTCCCCGCCATCTTGAGGATGGGGGGACACAGCCAACCAGGGACAGGCTCCTGCTCCCCTCCCACTGGAGAGTGGCAGAATAGGGGGTGTACCCACCCCAGGGAAGGGACCCTTTGGTCCCTGCCCTTTACCTACCTGTAACGCCCCTAAATTTAGTATTTAGGGGCACCCTGAACCTTCCTTCCTCAGATCCAGCAACTACAAGAAAAAGAAGAGAAGAAGGACGAGAAGCCGTGCAGAGCTAACAAGAGGACGACGCCCACTGACTTGGCCCCAGCCCTACAGGCCTGTCTCCCCTCGAACCTGCTCCTGCAAAACCCCGGCGTGTCCAGCGGCCAGCAACCTCAAAAACCCCGGAGGACCTGCCCTGCCTTCACTTTCCAAGCTGTTTCTCCCGTGAACACCGGACGTGTTTGAACTGCAGCTTCTGGTGCCAGCCAGGAACCGCGAATCCCGCACACTCTGCACCAGTCGAATCCGGCCCGAGCGGGCAAATACCCAGAGGAGGTCCCCCCGGCGATCCCGACCAAAGATCCGGCGACCCCTGACCTGCCTCACGCCTCCGGACGACGCCTGCAGCCTCAATCCAGAGGACCCCCCCTACCGCGACCAGAGCTGGTAAGAAAATCCGACGTCCCAAGGCACCCCTGCACCCGACGCCCTTGTGTGTCCAACCCAGCGGTGCCTAACCAACCCTCAACATCCCAACTTACCCCTCGAAGTGGTGGTCACTCCTGGAAGATCCTCGTCCCTGAGCCTGCAGTGTCTTTGTCCCGGAGAATCTCCATTGAAATCAACAGGGCACCCGACCTCAAAACAGCACCCTGCACCCGGCCGCCCTAGTGCCGCCGAGGGTGCCCCTTTTGTGCTAACTTGGTCCCCAACTTGCCCTGAGCTTAACCCTAGGAGCTTTGCTCCCACAACCCCGTGGCCTGCTTGCCAGCAGGCACCAACCGGAGTCCCCCTATCCTCCATAGGGAAACATTGGGCCTCAACACTCTGCACCCCGGCCGCCCTAGTGCTGCTGAGGGTTCAACAACAGTGCATCACTGACCCTGGGAGACCCCTGAGTCCAACCCCAGAACCCTAACTCAAAAGACCGATTACTTACCTCGAAACCGATAACCTGTTTTTCCTCATAGGATAACATTGACACTTTTTTTCTCCCAAAAAGTTTGTCGACTTTTGAAAACTAAGAATATTCCTTAAAAATCACACAAATAACCAAAACGCATTTTCTCAACTGTTTTCAGGAAATGTCCCAGTGCTGAATCTAAGCATCCAGCACCGAGTAAGAAAACTAACGTTAAAGTAACTTACCTTTGAATTGAATTTCCTTCCATAGGATAACATTGGTGGTTCTAGGTGAAAAAGTTTCTAAGTGTCAACTTTTGAAATACAAGAATATTCTTTAAAAATCGTACAAACTACAAAAACGTAATTACTTACCTGTTTTGAGTAAATGTCCCAGTGCTGAATCTAGGAGTCCAGCACTGGATTACAAAAGTAACGCAAAAGTAATTTTACCTGCATTTACCTTAAAAAGCCATTCATTTCAATGTACTGCATTTACTAAGTATTGCAACCTACTGCATCCCCTGTAAATCAAATCAAGTACAATCTTCATTGCTTTTTCAAACTGTGTACAACAAGTAACTTATTACTGAAAAGAATTGAATGCTTACCTGTATCAGGCTTGCT
The DNA here is from genome assembly GCA_963921515.1 of Calotriton arnoldi. Classification (NCBI taxonomy): domain Eukaryota; kingdom Metazoa; phylum Chordata; class Amphibia; order Caudata; family Salamandridae; genus Calotriton; species Calotriton arnoldi. The sequence continues at coordinate 4,820,185 of CAWUFW010000005.1, read as the reverse complement.
TGGTTCTAAAATAAAACAACAATATATTTTTTATACAAAAACAATTGGCCTAGAGTTCAGTTCCTGAGTGTTTGAATTAATTTGCTGACTGTGTGCGTACATCAAATGCTTAACACTGTCCTCTGATACTGCCTTACTGCTCGACCAAGCTACCACTTTAGAGAGTAAGGTTCTATCTAACTTTAACCTCTGCCAAACCTCTGGATACACACTCTATACACACTGTACCTCACTTTTGTGGAGTATATATAGAGCCAGTTTCTTACACTCCCCTTCTTCCAATTGTTGGTCACCACTGTCTGATGCTCGAGCAGGAATCTGCAGGGGAGGTAAGGACTTCTGTTCTGGAAGAGCAGGTGGAGTTTCTTGATCTGGTATAACGACAGGATCTTCCTGTCGAGGAACTGGCTTTTGAGCTACATTAGCATCAGGGAAATGCTTATAAGTAGTCACTAAGGATTAGTTACTTACCTGTAATCCTAGTTCTCTTCCAGGGGTATACTCATCAAAGTCATAAGCACTGAATTATCCCCGCCCACCTGCGGGATCCCGGAGCATATAGAAATATATATATATATATATATATATGTATGTTGGGGGATCACAAGTGCATAGCACTTCCGCGACGTACATATATACATGTATATAAATACATAAATATGCAGCCTAACAAATTCCAATAAGGCAAAATGCCAAAATTACAAAGGTTTTCCCTGTACAGACAGACAATCTCCTATATACACTCTGTAATAGAGAACATACACTGTAATAGTGTTATGCAAGAAAACCTTTATTTTCAGAGAAGATAACATGTAATACAGGCAGTTGGCCCATAGGCTGCATAGCTGAATAAATATCACCGTACAGTAAAACCCTGGCACCTTGCCTTTAAGGCTTCCAAGAACTTGGACACTTTGCCTTTAAGGCCTCCAGGAGACACTCTGCTCCCATCATGCACCACAGGTGACAGTTAGGTCAGTTCTTTTTGCACGGTGTACTAACTTGTAGCAATTTCTAAAAAATGCTCGTCCGGGGAGGCGGGAGGGTTGCTTATGACTTTGACGAGTATACCCCTGGAAGAGAACTAGGATTACAGGTAAGTAACTAATCCTTCTCTTCCAGTGGATACTCATCAATAGTCATAAGCACTGAATAGAGTAGCAAGCCCATACCCACTACCTCGCTGACGAGCAAATAGTATTAAAAAACAGATCTTAACATGACATTAAGCAAATAAATTCCTCAGTGAGGCTTGTCCCACTTGGGCATCCTCCTGAGCATCTGAATCTAAGCAGTAATGGCGAGAGAAAGTATGAACAGACCGCCAAGTAGCTGCTTTGCATATTTCTGCTATAGGGACGTTCCTGAGGAGGGCCGTACTAGATGCCTTTCCTCTGGTTGAATGCGCTTTAGGCTTTCCCTGAAGAGACTTATTAGCTAATTGATAGGCTAGAGATATGCAGGAGACTATCCATCTTGAAATAGACCTTTTAGAGGATGCCAATCCTGTATTAATGGGGCCGTAGTTGACAAACAAGCGGTCCGTCTTTCTTATTACCTTGGTCTTATCCAGATAAAACTTCAACACCCTCTTAAGGTCTAACGAGTGTAAGGCCCTTTCAGGAGGTGTAGAAGGATTAGAGAAGAAGGTAGGCAAAGTGATAACCTGATTAATGTGGAAATCTGAAACCACTTTCGGCAGAAAACTTGGATGAGTTCTGAGAACTACCCTATTTGAGTGAAAAACAGTGTAGGGTTCCTTACAACATAATGCTTGTATCTCGCTGACTCTACGAGCCGACGTGATAGCAACCAAAAAAGCCACTTTCCAGGACAAGTGCTGCAAGGAGGACTTGTGTATTGGTTCAAAAGGTGCGCCCATCAGTTTGGTAAGGACCACGTTGAGCTCCCAAGGAGGAGAAGGGGCTCGTACTGGTGGGTATACCATTTTTAACCCTTCAAAAAAATCTTTCACCACTGGCATTTTGAAAAAAGAAAGGTGATTTTCTATATGCCGTTATTGCTGCTAAGTGTACCTTGATAGATGTAAACTGCAGGCCCGACTTAGCCAGGTGTAAAAGATACGGCAAAATGACCTGTTCCTGCCCTCTAACTGGGTCATGACCATTATTCAAACACCATAGGTAAAAACGTTTCCACTTGAAAGCGTAGGAAACCCTGGTAGAAGGTCTTTTCGCTTCCTTAAGTATGTTCATACAGTCCGCTGGCAAGTCTAAGTGACCATACTGCAAGACTTCAGGAGCCATGCTGTCAGCCTGAGGGAAGGAAGGTTGGGGTGAAACACTCTCCCCTGGCTCTTGGATAGTAGGTCCGGACGGCAAGGCAATCTGTTGCGGAAAGTTGTAGAAGATCCGGATACCACCACTGGCGTGGCCACTCCGGAGCGATCAGAATCATCCTGGAGTTGGGCTTGTAGAACTTCGTGATCACTGCTGGAATGAGAGGCAGTGGAGGAAAAGCGTAGAGTAAGCTCTGAGACCATCTTATCAACAGAGCATTCCCGCTTGAACCTGGTTGGTGATACCTGGACGCGTAGACTGGGCATTTGGCGTTTGTTGCATCTGCGAACAAGTCTATGTCCGGCTCACCCCATCTTTGAAAGATATCCTGAGCCACTTTGGTGTTTAGCACCCAGTCGTACGCTTCTACGAACTCTCTGCTTAGGAAGTCCGCCTGTACATTTAGGACGCCCGGCACATGAACAGCCGTGATGGTGAGATGCCGTGCCAGAAGCCACTTCCAAATGGCTTGTGCCTCCTGAGACAGAATTCTGGACCTGGTGCCTCCCTGCTTGTTCAGATAAAACATCGTCGTGGTGTTGTCTGTCTGAATCAAGAGGGAGTTGGACTGAAGAGACGGAAAGAAGGATTTTAGGGCTAGTTGGACAGCCCTCAACTCCAGAAAATTGATATGGTATCCCCTTTCTGTGTCCGACCATAGCCCTTGCACTTGAAGGTGATTCATATGAGAGCCCCAACCTTGCAGGGAGGCATCTGTCACTATAGTTTGAGTCTGAGTCTCTTGATGGAAGGGAACACCTTTCATTAGATGTGATCGCTTTGTCCACCACACAATGGAGTCCCTGGCAGACTGGGACAGAGTGATCCGATCCTCCCAGCTGCCCGATGCTTGCACCCACTGGTCTTCCAGAGCTTGCTGCAGGGGACGCATGTGCAATCTGGCATTGGGAACTATGAAGATGCAGGAAGCCATGGAACCCAGGAGAGAGGACACTTGTCGGACTGTTGGGTGGTGAGTCCGCAGGAGTTCTCGGCATTTGATCCTGATTGATGAAAACCTCTCCGCCGAAGGACACACGCTTGCTTCCGCGGTGTCCAGCGACGACCCTAGGTAGTGAATGTTCTGGGTCGGATTGAGAATCGATTTTTTTAAATTGACTCGTAGACCCAACTTGTTCATTAACTGGAGACTGTAGGAAAGATGAGACTGAAGCAGGGAAGGAGTTGAACTCTTCAGAAGCCAGTCGTCCAGATACGGGTAAACGAATATTTTGCGTCTGCGGAGAAAAGCTGCCACCACTGCCATGCACTTTGAAAAAGTCTGTGGGGCTGACTTCAGTCCGAAAGGTAGGACTCGGAACTGAAAGTGCCGTAGAGCAACTTGAAAACGGAGAAATTTTCGATGTTTTCTGCACACTGGAATGTGGAAATAAGCGTCCTGCAGATCTATGGAGCACATCCAGTCTCCTTGATGTAGATGGGGAAAGATCTGGTGCAGGGCAAACATTCGAAATTTCTCTTTGCGGATGTATTTGTTCAAGATGCGCAAGTCCAGAATTGGTCTAAATTCTACTGTCGGACCTCTTTTTTTGACCAGGAAATATCGAGAGTATATCCCCTGGCGCCTCTGATGAACAGGGACGTATTCTATGGCTTTTTTCTGTAGAAGACCGTTTACCTCCTAGTGTAAAATGTGATGACACAAGCGGACTCGTCCGTCTGGAGGAACCGATGGAGGTGGGATCTTGAACCGTAGCAAGTATCCATTTTGAACAATATTCAACACCCATTTGTCGATGGTTATGTTTCTCCACTCCTCCAGATGTAATGCGATACTTCCTCCTACCGGAGTGGCACACGTGTTTAGAGGAAGCACTCCCTCATTGCTTTGATGGCTGCTTTGAGGTAGAGGCCTGCTGTCTATTGGTCCCTCTTCCTCGTCTCCGTTGGTGGAAGTGAGACCTCTGCTGCTGCTGACCCGACCATTGAGGGGTTTGAACCCTCTGTTGGAACGGGCGTTTATCGTAGGGGCGGGAGCGCCTACGAAATTCCTTCAGTTTTTCGAGACCCACAGCTTTCACCGTGTCCAGCTCTGCTTTCATCTTCGCCATTTCTTCGTCCGCATGCGGCCCGAAGAGAGAAGAACTGTTGAAAGGCAGGTTGGTTATCTTCCGCTGGACGTCGGGTTTGAGGCCAGTCAAGCGTAACCAAGCAGAACGCCTCGAACAGATACCATGGGAGTATCCGTGGGCAGCCAGATCGGATGAGTCAGCGGAAGCACTAATCACCTGATTAGCCACTAGACCTCCCTCTTGCAGAATTTCTCGAAAGTCTTGCTGGTCCTCTTTTGGGAGTTTGTCTGCAAAACGTCCCAGTGAATCCCACAAGGATCTTTCATACCTCCCCAGCAGAGCGGAGGCACTGGAGACCTTCATGATAGAAGCTGAAGTGTTGCACATCCTTCTACCTAAAGAGTCCATCAGTTTACTATCCTTATCCGGAGGCGCTGAGGAGGAAGACATAGATGAGTGCGTCTTTCTAGCCGCCGCCACAATGATGGAATCCGGAGGAGGATCCGATCGAAGGAACAAAGGATCTTGGTCCGGAGCCTTGTACTTTTTAGCTATTCGGGAAGGAACAGCTCCCACCATTGCCGGTGTCAAAAAGGTCTGCATAGCAGGTTCGAGAAGGCCTGGGACAAGAGGAAGCAAAGGCCGAGCCGAGGAGCAATGATGAAGAGTCTCGAAAATCACTGAGGAGGTAACAGCCGGGACAGACAGATGTTCAGCTTATTCGCTCCTCTACAGAGAACTTCACTAAAGGTGCTGAGGTCATCGATTGGAGAAACTCTTGATGGAGGTGTAGCCGTCAAAGTTGGAGAATAGTCTCTGATAGAGGACCTGGTAGAAGAAGACCGGGTGGGAGACCTATGCCGCCTTCTCTTCGGAGAAGAATGATAAGAGCGAGATCTGTCCCTTGATCTAGCATGGCGGGAATGTGGAGATCGTGATCTGCTTGGACTCCTCCTTCTGGAAGAAACCACAGTCGGTGACCTTGATCTTCGAGGTGTTTTAGGGGATGGAGAATCCCTGGACAAGCGTGAAGGAGAATAGGTACGGGAAAAGTCAGACCTCGGGCTACTGAGGGCCCTAGGCTTCCTGCGACGTGCATCTTCACCAACCACCGGAGAGCCTTCCGGGGAGATCTGGACAATATGCAGTCCTGGAGAAGATCCAGATTTTGAAGACGATAGAGATGCAGCTCTAACCTCATCCGAGGCAACAGCAGGCTCTTTAGCTCTCGACGTCGAGCGCCTCAACGTCGACCTGTGTTTTTCCCTCGACGTCGACTTCTCCCTTGACGTGGGATGATGGCTAGGAGGAGTTAAGGACTTCGCTGCCCTCGACGGCGACCTCACCTCCCTCAAAGATGTCCTCGACGTCGACCGTCTACTCAGGGACTTTGACGTTGAACGCTCTCGCCTCCTCAACGTCAATGGCCTCGAAGTCTTCGACGCCGACTGGTCTCAAGGCACCCTTGCCGTCGGCAAACTTCTCGACGTCGACCTACGGGGAGGTGACGGAGTGCGCCTTGACGTCGACGGATGTCTCGACGTCGATGGGTGTTTTGACGTCGATCGGTCTTTGCCATGACCATACCTCGAGCCCGAGGCAGTATGCTTCGACGTCAATGCCTTTCGACGACAGACTCACGCCGTCTCGACGTCGGAGATTGTGTCGGTCGCTTCTTCGACGGCAGCAACGACGACGGCGAACAGTCCGGAATCTGCCGTTTCCTCGATGTTTAAGAGGCAGAATGATGCTGGCGTCGGTGTTCTTGAAGAGAGGAGGGCTCTTGACACGCAAGGCCACTTTCCAGCCGGGCTTTTCCTCTCTCGAGCACAGCTTGAAGGCGAATCCTCTCCCTGTCGCGAAGAGTCCTCGTAGAAAACTTACGACAATGATAACAAGTGTCAGGCTTGTGACTGGAAGGAAGACAGGCGATACACACGGAGTGTGGATCAGAGATGGCCATCTTCTTTCCACAGGATGGACATTTGCGGAAAAGAGCTGGCATTCTGACAGAAAAAGAGTGAAATTTTGTCAGAGAATGGTAATAAACCACTGCCAGCACAGGAAAATCGCAAAAAACCAAAGAAGAAAACAATTCCTGACAGAAAAGTCAGAAAAACTGTCGAGCTCAAGCTCCAGGATCCTCATAGAAGGAGCCGGAAAAAGAACTGACCTAACTGTCACCTGTGGTGCATGATGGGAGCAGAGGGTCTCCTGGAGGCCTTAAAGGCAAAGTGTCCAAGTTCTTGGAAGCCTTAAAGGCAAGGTGCCAGGGTTTTACTGTACGGTGATATTTATTCAGCTATGCAGCCTATGGGCCAACTGCCTGCTATTACATGTTTTCTTCTCTGAAAATAAAGGTTTTCTTGCATAACACTATTACAGTGCATGTTCTCTATTACAGAGTGTATATAGGAGATTGTCTGTACAGGGAAAACCTTTGTAATTTTGGCATTTTGCCTTATTGGAATTTATGTTAGGCTGCATATTTATGTATTTATATACATGTATATATGTATGTCGTGGAAGTGCTATGCACTTGTGATACCCCAACATACTCATATATATATATGTATATTTCTATATGCTCCGGGATCCCGCAGGTGGGCGGGGATAATTCAGTGCTTATGACTATTGATGAGTATCCCATGGAAGAGAAGCATCATACCCAAGTCCGTGACCAGTGACATCGGAATGTTAATGGAGGGTTCCCGTTGATGGTCCTTCTCTTCCTGCTCATAATAGGGGTAATGCTCTTGAAAAGGGTCCAAACGCTGCATGCCTGAGCGTCTGTCATGTAATGTAATGTAAACACTTCTTATATAGCGCACTGCGACCCAACGGGTATCCTGGCGCTGTGAGACGGGAGGCCTGTGACAAGGGAGTAAGTTAGCCTGATGTTCTGGGATAGAGCCAGGTCTTTATTTTCCTTCTAAACGGCAATAGATCATTCATATGCCGCAACTCCGTGGGTATGTTGTTCCAAAGCCTTGCTGCAGCAACACAGAAGGCTCGTCCCCCCCAGTCGAGCTCTTTTAGTCGGGGGTACCTTCACCCAGTTGGCCGAGGATGACCGGAGACAACGAGTAGGAGCATACCAGCTGAATTTTTTCTGCAACGGTAAGGGCCCCAATCCATGCAATGCCTTAAACACGACACAGAGGGACTTAAAATGAATCCTTTGTAAAACAGGGAACCAGTGGAGCTCCGTCAGGGCCTGAGAGGCAGAGGCCTGGCGAGGTCTCAACAAGGCCAGCTTAGCTGCCGCATTCTGGATTCTTTGTAATCTCCCAATTAAGTATTTTGGGGATTCCAATAGTAGCGCATTACAGTAATCCAGTCTGCTCATGATGACGCTCCTGACTACCAATGCGCGTGTCTGAATCGGAAGCATGGGGAGAATTTTCCTAAGGGCCCTGATAAGAGAGAAGCAGCTCCCCACGGCCTTATTGACATGCGTTTCCAAGGTTAGCTTCTCATTAAAACAAATCCCCAGGTTACGGACCCTCTTAGACGGTACCAGAGACGGTATCATGAATAGGCGCCGATTGCATACACCTGCTGGGCATGTTATGGAACTACACGAATGGTGGTTATATAAGGCAAGACTACATCTCCCATAAGTCCCAGGGGCATGAGTCAGGTGGCCTTCATACGGACGCTATAAAAGCCCCGCCTTACTGCAAGCAGGTGCTTGTCAATCCTGATCAGCCCTGCACCCGAAGAGACTCAGAGGAGAAACGCCGTATCAGAGGAGAGATCCTGTCCTCGAGTTCGTGTCTCCTGTGAGGAGAAATTCCGACGTCCTACTGCCTTTACGATTCCGCGCTGGAGCGCAGCCCTTCTTCAAAGAGTCACACGCATTGAACAAACTTGAAGCGCGCTGGAGTGCGCGTTCGAGCAGTTTGGAAATCCATCACGGCATTTCTTTATTTATTCATTTCCTTGCTGATTTTTCTTCGCCCACTTCCCGGAGCACTTCAGGGTACGAGGAGAGGTTCGGCTCCGGTCCAGCTTTCCTTTATATTCTGATGATTTTTTCCTGAGCAACAGTGCGCTTGGAGCCGTTGAAAGGCTCGGAGAGCGACGCTGTCTTTTGTGTTGAGTTTGGTTTCCAGCCCTTACCTTGAACTCGACGTGGTTGTTCACAGTTCGGGACAATCATCGGATTCAGCCCTGCTGCCAAGAGATCGGAGTATCCCTTTCAGGACACACACTAAGCTAAGTACTGGTACGGTGGGGCAACAGGGAAAAAAGGTCCTCATAGGGTATATTATTATCACTTGGGCTACAGTACTAAAGATACTTGTTATTTTTGTTCATTCCCTTTAAGTACTTTCCCATATGGTTTGTTTATACCTCTGGCAGTATGCGGTTATATCACATGTAAGTGTTCACTACTTCTCTAGAAACCATATAATATATATATATATATATATATATATATATGTGTATGTTTCTCTCTTATTACAGTGAACACGGGGCTAGACAGCCAGAGTGAAGCCTACAACTCTAGGTCAGCTTCCCTGAGGGTGTTTCGCAGCCACATCTTTGTTTCTTTTTATTTCCTGTTTACTTTTCCCTTTCCCCTGTGGTGGTGTTACCTGTTGAGTGGTATCTGGTTGCTGTCAGGTGATTCAATTGTGGGGATAGGGTTACTAAGCTTCCTACTTCGCTCCCGCTGTATCCGGCATCTAAGGTTAGTGGTTAACCTGTCTGTATTCTGACAGCGTCTGTCTGAGAATGAATATTCACCTTCCAAGTACGCAGAAGGGTCATCTGGTTGGTCTTCCTCCGATTCCTGGCACTTTATGTTGAGAGGGGCTGTAAGCGGGGCCATACGGACCTTCATCCTCAGATTCCTGAAAATCCAGGAGGCGAGAAAGAGGCAGAGGAGAAATCTTAGAAAAGTCCTGTAACAAAGAAGGAATTATTCTAGAGACTGGCATGTCCATTTTCTTTGTCAACAGGATCGACGCCAGAGACTGCGCCGACCGTGTGAAAATGTCTGTCGACGGGGCTGAGAAGCTAGTTGACGATGCAGCACCCAACTGAATAGTCGACAGCGAAGCGCTCGATAACGCCGAACTCCTCGCAAAAGCCGCCATCACCACTTTAGTTTTCGCCGACGCCACAGCTGTCGTTGACTTCACAGTTGATGTCGCTGAAGAAACAGTCGACAGAGCCCTCGTTTCCACGGTTGTAGGCGGAGAATGCCTCGTTGACGAGCCCATCGACAGGCGGATTTTCTTTGAGGGACAATGTGGAGCAGATGGAGGAGCAGAACCAGATCTTTTTTGGGCATGAGATGAGCCAGGTTGCTCCTTTTTCGCTCTTTTTTCCACAGAAAACTCCTAGCTCTGAAATCTTGACTTTCTTGGATCTCTCTGGACAGAAGGAGGATCCCCATCCTTCCTTTTCTTAGAGGAGGGATGAGGCCTCTCCTCACTCTCTGAGTCAGAATCCTTCACAGATTTTCTCTTTTGAAGCCAGAGGAGAAACCTTCCCTCAAGATCCTTGAGGGTTGAGGAAAAAGTCTGGCAGTGCTTACAGTCTTTAGGCTTGTGATCTGGATAAAGGCAGTATAAGCACTCTTTATGAGGATCTTCATAGAAAAGCCTGGACTTTCCACAAGTCTTGCAGGGCCTAAACAGCCCTTTTTATAGACTGACATTCTGCAGCAAATACAGAAAGAAAAGGGTAAACTCACTTTCTAGCAGCACCTCAGTTGAAGAAAAGGTTGAAGAAAAGGAACTGCTAGCTCAAAGTTGAAAAGTTCAATGTAGAAACACTGACTGAAATGCAACGTTTGGGCATTTTGCGTTGCGTATTGTGGTGAACAGATCTATTTATGGAAATCCCCAGTGTTGGAAGTAGGGAAGGAGGACTTTGGGATGAAGTTCCCAACTCATGAACTTGCTGCCTCGGTCTGCTGAGGAGGTCGGCAATTTGATTGTCTACTCCTGCAAGGTGTTCCGCCAGGAGATGGATCTTGTGACAAATTGCCCAGTTCCAAATGTTTTGTGAGAGGCGTGACAGTTGGAGACAGTGTGTCCCTCCTTGTTTTTGTACATAGTACATTGCTGTCATGATGTCTGTGCGGACTAGGACAGCTTTGCCTAGGAGAGTCTGAAAAGCTTTGAATGCTAGGAACACCGCCAGAAGCTCTAGGTAGTTGATGAGGAGACTTTTGTGATTCTCGCTCCACAGACCCTGGATTGTGTAATGTTGGAGATGGGCACTCCAACCGGTGAGAGAAGCATCTGCTGTTAGCACAGTCTGTGGAATAGGGTCTATGAACGGTAGCCCTTTTGTTAAGTTTAGTGGATTCCACCACTGCAGAGAGCGATGGGTGCGGCAGTTTGCCAACACTAGATCGGTTAATTGACCCTGTGATTGATTCCACTGACGCGCTAGACATTCTTGTAGGGGACGCATGTGAAGCCTTGCATGAGGTACGATTGCGATGCAAGATGCAATCATTCCCAGCAGTTGCATGAAAACTCTGGCTGGGAATGTTTGATTGGGTTGAAACTGTAGTACCATAGACTGAATGTGAATTCTGGCTGCATTGGGAGAGGCTAGAGCTTTGAGAGTGTTGATAGTAGCTCCTAGATACGACTATATTTGTGCAGGACACAGGTAAGATTTCTGAGCATTGATCGTGAAGCCCAATTGATGAAGTAGGTCTATTGTTGTTTGAGTGTGTTGCAGACAGCTTTGGTAAGTGCTGGCTTTGATGACCCAGTCATCTAGGTAGGGGAAGACATGAATACGTTGTCTTCTGAGATGAGCGGCTACTATGGCCAGACATTTGGTAAATACTCTGGGAGCAGTGGTCACTCCAAATGGAAGTACTTTGAACTGGTAATGCTTGCCTGCCATCACAAATCTGAGGTATTTGCAATGAGCTGGATGAATTGGAATGTGAAAATATGCGTCTTAAGTCTAGAGTAGACATAAAATCGCACTGCTGTAAAAGAGGAAGTACCTGTTGAAGGGTCACCATGTGAAAGTGCTCTGACAGTATGTATCGGTTTAACTCCCTGAGATCTAGAATGGGTCTTAATGAGCCGTCCTTTTTGGGGATCAGAAAGTAGAGAGAATAGACCCCTGACCCTTGGTACTGAAGTGGAACTGGTTCTATGGCTTTTTTCAGTAAAAGAGATTGCATCTCTTGTTCGAGCAACAGCAGGTGGTCTGGTGACAATTTGAGAGCGCGAGGTGGAATATTTGGAGGATTGGTGGTAAGCTCCAGGCAATAACCATGTTGGATAATTCCATGTACCCATTTGTCGGTTGTTATAGATTCCCAAATGGGGAGAAATTGTTGAAGTCTTCCTCCGACAGGTGTGGAATAATCTGAAGGATGTGTGGGGAAGTCACTGCTTATTAAGGGGAAGGGGAGTTACGGGTGTGGTGTTTTTACCCCTGCCTTTGGACTGTTTCCCCTATAACCTCCTATGAAAAATCCTCTGAGAAGAGGATTGGTTGTTACCCTTGTAGGAGGAAGTGTTTTGATCGGAGGCTGCTGACTTGGGCCCTCCCCGGTATAAGGAGCACCGAAAGGAACCTCTGTTTGAAGGAGACTGAAACGCTCCCATAGATTTTGCTACTTCAGTCTCCTTCATTTTTTCAAGCACTTGATCAACTTCAGGGCCAAAAAGATGTTCTTTATCAAAAGGTGTGTTTAAAATTAATTGTTGAACTTCAGGTTTAAACCCAGAAGTCCGTAACCAGGCATGCCTTCTGAGCAAGATGCTAGTATTGACTTCTCTAGCTGCGGTGTCAGCAGCATCTAGAGCACACCCTTTAGAAGAGCTGGAAATTAATTTCCCTTCCTGGACTAAGTCTTGAGCTTTCGCTTATGCTCATCTGGGAGATATTGTAGCAATTGCTCCATTTCGTCCCAGTGCGCCCCATCGTATCTGGCTAGAAGGCCCTGCATGTTAGCAATACAGCAGTGATTGGCAGCGTGTGCAGCTATGCGTTTTCCAAAGACATCGATGAGTTTTGATACTTTATCTGGGGGAGGAGCATCTCCCGAGGTTTGGGAATTAGCTCGCTTGCGAGCATTAGATACTACCAAAGAATCAAGTGGTAACTGGCCTTTAACAAATACTGGATCTGTAGGGGAAGGTTTGTATTTCTTGTCGACTCTAGGATCTTTAAAAATTGTCTGCGTGCCTCATTATACCTTTGAGCATAGGGAGTGTCTGGCTTGACCTGTGTGTGGATCCTAGAGTCTCAAATAGAAAGTCCTCCTCTAAGGATTCTCTGTGGAGCACCACCCCATGGTATTGTGCGGCCCTGGCAATGAGGTCTTGATAGGACACATTGTCATTAGGTGGAGATGGCTTGGCAGGGTAAAGGTCTGGATCGTTATCCACTGGCGGGTCAATTGTATAATCCGTCCAAAGATCCACTGGCAAGTGTGTCTATAGTCTCCGTCATGGTGAGATAGTGGAGAGTGATGAGGTGTGATGTGTAAAGGAGGTAGGAGGAGAAGGAGGAGGAGTTGTGGTAGTGGATGGAAAAGGTGTAGGAAGCTGGCTCTGTATAAACTATACCAAAGTGAGGTATAGCGTGCACAGAGTCCAGTAGAAACCCAAAGGTAGGCAGACGTAAAAATAGATAGCACCTTACCCTCTATTTGTGGTAGTGTGGTCGAGCAGTAAGGCTGTATCAGAGGGTAGTGTTAAGCATTTGTTGTACACACTCAGTCAGCAAATGAATTCACAAACTCAAAGACTGAACTTCAGACCAATTGGTTTTGTATAAAAATATTTTTAGTTATTTTATTTTCTAGAACCAAGCAAACCTGGCGCAGGTAAGCAATAAATACTTTACAGTAGTAATGCAGTTTGTAAGCAGTTTGAATTGCAATTGTATATGCACTTTGATTTGATTACAGTAGCTACAAGTAATGCCATGCTTTTGATATACGGTACATTTACTTTGTATTGGCTTTTTAGTAGAATGTCAAGTAGATTACTTTACAGATTACTTTTCTTACACAGTGCAGTATACCTGGATACTGCACTGGGACATTTCCTGTAAACAGGTAAGTAAAAGCTTTTTTGTTATTTAGTTACAGTTTGAAAGGGTTTCTCAGATTTTCCAACTCCACACTTTGTTTTTCTGTGAAAAGTTTCTGTCAATGTTATCCTATGGAGGAAAATAGGGTTATCGGTTCAAAGGCAAGTATCCGGTTGTGGGAGTTGGTATTCTGGGGGTAGACTCGGGGGTCCCCCAGGGTCAAGGATGTACTCTTGTTACACCCCGAGCCGCACTAGGGCGGCCGGGTACAGAGTGCTGAGACCCAATGTTATCCAATGGGGGATAGGGGACCTCAGGTTGGTGGCTGCTGACGAGCAGGCCACAAGGTTGTGGGAGCCATGCTCCTGGTGTTAGGCTCAGGTCAAAGGGGGATTCGGTTTAGCACACAGAGTGCACCCGCAGCGGCGGCTGGGTGCAGGGTGCTTTGTTGGCATCGGGTGCCCTGTTTTCAATGGGGATTTTCGGTTTTGGTTTTTAGCTGCAGGCTCGGTCCAGGAAGACTTCCGGGAGGAACTAACAGCTGGGCAGGTAAGTTGGAGGGCTCGGGACGTAGGTGCACCTCGGATTCTTTTCTCCAGGGTGCAGGGCGGCTGGATGGAGGGGGTGTCTTGAGGTCGGGTTTCACCTTATCGGACCACTTGCGGTTGGGGGGGGTCTCCGTGTAAAGGCTGCAGGTGATGTTGGGGAGTCCTGGAGGGGGCAACCCACGGTGGACTCGGACTCTGGAGCACCTCGCCGGGACTGGTGGGCCACTCCAACTCAGGCCGTAGGCGACGGGTGCAGTGGTGGTTCCAGGCGTCTGGTTTTTTTTTCCTCAGCAGGCTCGGAGTCTTTCTTTGGTGTTTCTTCTGAACAGAGCTGCTGTTCACAGGAGATCCGGTCTTTGTTGAAGGCAGTCAGTCCTTCCAGGGTTCTGGAGGTCGCTGGCTGCAGGACAAGGCGACTTTTGGCACAGGATCTCTGGAAACTTCAGACGGGCCAGTAGAGCTGGGGCCAAGTCTGTTGTTTTCTGCAGTCTCCTCTGCTGGGTGTCTTCTTTCGTCCTTTTTCTTCTTCGGTTGCGGGAATCTGCTTTCTTGGTTCAGGGCTGCCCCCTAAATACTGTACTTGGGGGGCGTTTTCAGGGGTCTCGGGGTCAGTAGCCAATGGGTTACTGACCTTAGGGTGACTACACCCTTGGTGTGCTCAGCCCACGTGGGGGAGTGAGCACAATACCTAATCCTGATTGGGGAGTGCCTGCCATCTGCAAGAAGGAGGGCACTGAATAGTGGGCTTCACCTAGTCTCCCCCACCTGAGAGGTGGGCACACCTTCTGGGCTTGCTAATTTTTCCCGCCTGTCTTCCTGCCGAAAAGGAGGGGAGACAGGAAGGGGGCCTGCTCCTGATAGGAGAAGCCTGCTCCTGATAGGAGAGGCTGGGGGGGTCGCATTACAAAGGCTGCAAGGCCTTTGAAGCTCCCCTGCCACAGATGGCTCTTCCTGGCCTGGGGGAGGTGTGAACACCTCAGCCCAGGAAAGGCTTTGTTTCTGGGCTCAGGGAGCGAAGGCTCCCACCCCAGGGGTCCAGAAACATGTCTTGTGGTGGCAGGCTGGTGTGTACCAGTCAGGGAACCCACCAGAGGCTGGTCGTTTTTCAGGGGGCATCTTTAAGATGCCCTCTGAGTGCATTTTTCATTAAATCCCACACTGGCATCAGTGTGGGTTTAATGTGCTGAGAAGTTTGATACCAAACTTCCCAGTTTTCAGTAAAGCCATTATGGGCTGTAGAGTTCTTAATGACAAACTCCCAGCACCATATACTCTTAATGGCATTACTGCACTTACAATGTCCAAGAATTGGTCTAGACACTGTAGGGGTACAGGGCTCATGCACCTGTACCCTCACCACTGGTATAGTGCACCCAGCTAGAGGGGTGGCTGATCTATGATAGGGCAGTGGGTTATAGGCATGGCACACAGGGATGTGTGCCATGTCGACTCTTCATTTTGTTCTGCACCAAGACACGCAGCCTGCAAAGGCAGTGTTTGTGTATAAAGGTACAGGGTGGCACAATAAGTGCTGAAGCCCTTAGAGGCCTTCCCTGGTCACAGTGCCCTTGATACCTGTGGTACCATTTACAAGGGACCGACATGTGGCCAAAGAGTGCCAATTGGGTTTTGTCTCAATGCAGTTGAGGCAAAGAACATAGGCTCTGGGTACCTATTTGGCAGGAACCCAGGGCACACTCAGTCAAAGTACATCAGCAGTTTGGCAAAAAGTGGGGGCAACCATGCAAAAATGGGGCACTTTCCTAAAGCCCTGTACACTTTTGGGAAAACTACTGGACTTTGTGCACGGTATAACCACCTAGTGGTAATACCATATACAGGGCCAGAGATGAGATGAAAACGAGTTACTTACCTGTAACTTCAGTTATCCAGTATTGGTATCTTTCACAGATTCACATGCTTAGAATCATCCCCGCCGACGAGGTGGGAGTCTCACGGTACAATAAAATATATACATAATAGTCATAAAAAACATTACACAATAGGCTACTATGGACAGTAAAGTCACTACATTAGCCTATCTTAGTCCTTTTGCAAAAAGAACCAAACTTGGAACACAGCCAATCAGGCTGCAGGACCCTCTTAGAACACTCCACAGAGAGGCAAACCCTCAGATTTTCGTAGCACAAGTGACAGTAAGCATGTAATAGTAATAAGGTAAGCCTCTCCGGGGAGGAGGCTAGGTCGCATGTGAATCTATGAAAGATACCAATTCTGGATAACTGAAGTTACAGGTAAGTAACTCGTTTTCTTATCCAGTATTGGGGTATCTTTCATAGATTCACATGCTTAGAATCAGAATAGTTAGCAGTAAAAAATCCTTAGTTATATAGTGGATGGTGGGTACCATAAGAAACGCAATAGATACCTCGTAATACCAACATAGCAATGCAATATAACATTCTAACCCTAATAAGGGAAGCTTTATACACACAATATAATATATGAAAAACACAGTATCAAAACAGAAAAGAAACAATACACCTTGTATATATTAACATGTAATGACATAATCACCTCCTTACAGAGGCTTACCTTATAAAAAAAAAACCGGCACGGGCACACACTGATACTTCTAGTTCAGGGAGTGATAGCAGTGATTCAGATTATAGGCCCAGATACAGAGGGAGAGGTTGGTCTAGAGGTTACACGCGCCCGTACCACCCAGGACCACAAATGGGATTCGGCTGGCCCCCAATGTACCCACCTATGGGCCCTCCACAATTCTTCCCCAATGAATACCCACCTTTTTTAGAGAGAGGCAGAGGCAGGGGCAGAGGGAGACAGAAAACACAGAAAACACAGAGACCACAACAAGTACAATGGGAGGATGTCAACCAGCGAGTAACACGCAGTATGGGATGTGGAACCAAGCACCAGCGGGGCACACATTTAGTGATGAACTTGAGTGGCAGGACATTAACGGAAACTCAGGAGATGGTGTTGTCCAAGGGCCTTGGCTTTGTTCCTACAAACCAGCTCGATTCGTTTAAACTAAAATGTGAATTGGCTGGTTTCTTCCGAAGTGTTCGCCTCAAAGTATTTTTTGAAGGCAAAGAGATGGCAACCCAAGAGGGTGACACTGGACTGAGAAATAAATCGACTTTTGTTCCTTCCTTGGGTCAGTTACCACCCGAGGTAGGAGTCTTTGAGCAGGCAGTTCTGAGGGAGGTGGAAATTATGGAGACATCTAACAATGACAAGCCTTTTTTCAATCTATCCAAAGCTGAAATGCAAGCTTTGAATGAACTGAGGGATGATGTAACTATAATCATAAAACCCGCCGATAAAGGCGGAGCGATTGTGATCCAGGATAAAGACACCTATAATATTGAGTGTCTTCGTCTTTTGAATGATAGAAGGAATTATCAGATCTTGGATCATGATCCATCAGAGGAGCTGAGGATATTGATCGATACTTTTGTGGAAGAAGCAACTGTGAATGAATGGATTAGCCTTAAGGAGGCGGCGTTCCTTTGTAAGCAACAACCTATAGTGCCGTATTTTTATACTTTGCCTAAGGTGCATAAATCCACGCGTCCTCCGCCTGGACGTCCTATTGTGTCAGGGACTAATTCTATCTTGGAACCATTGTCCAAGTTTTGTGATAATTACTTGCGCCCTTTAGTTCAGAAGATGCCAGCATACCTCAAGGATACTCGTGAAGTTCTTAACCTCATAAAAGATTTAGAATTCGATCCTGAAAATGACCTAATGATCGGGCTCGATATAGAGTCACTTTATACCAATATTCCCCAACTTGAAACCTTAAGGGTGATTGAAAACATTCTTTTTGCGGATCAGTGGGATCACCAGACCCCCGTGCATTTATTCTTTGCCTGCTTGAATTATCACTAACGAAGAACTTTTTCAAATTTGAAGAGCAATTTTATCTACAAACTCATGGAACATCTATGGGGAGTTCCTGTGCCCCAAGTTTAGCATGTTTGTATGTTTCACAATTTGAAGAAGAAACAATTCTTACACAGACAAACCCTTATTATGAGCATATTAGTGTTTGGCGTAGGTTCATAGATGATGTGTTTATTATCTGGAGAGGGAGTAAGAGCACGGCGGAAATCTTTCTTGAGTGGCTGAATCAAAAAAATCCTTTCTTGTTCTTTACAGGAACCATGACTAATGAATCTTTGCCCTTTTTGGATTTGAACATAAAAGCTGAAAATGGAGTTCTGATCAGCAATGTGTTTCACAAACCCACTGATAGGAATAATCTCCTGTCTTTTCGCAGTTTTCATCCCCGTTCCCTTAAGGAAAATCTTCCGTATGGGCAATTCCTGCGTCTCCGCAGGAATTGTTCCAAGATGGAGGATTATAGAAAGGAGGCTAAGGATTTGAGCGAGAAGCTTTTATATAGAGATTATCCTGAACATGTCATCAAAAAGGCCCAGAAACGAGCGAGAAATTGCAATAGGGAGGCCTTACTGGAGACGAATGAGAAAGAAATCACTGACAGAAGTGTTTGTGTGACTACTTATAATACAGCGTCAAACCATTTGAAGAAGATAATAAATAAGAACTGGCGTATTTTGAATGCCAATGGGTTAGACCAACCGATACCACTCTTTTCGTTTAAGAAAAGTGCTAGCATCAAAGACATTATTGTCAACATACGCCCTCGGATCTTGATCAATCCCCCTAATGTACTGAACCAGGTTCAGCTCTCGCCACCGGTAAAAGGACACTATGCATGTGGGTACTGTAGAGCTTGCCCCTTGTCCATTAATGGGAAAAGCATTGACATCGGGTTGAATTATCCCTGGGAACAGCGAAAACACACAACATGCAACACAGATAATGTGATTTATCTAATAAGATGCCCATGTATGATGCAGTATGTCGGCATGACGACTCGGAGAATAAAAATCCGTATACTTGAACATATGAGCACTATAAGATGTGGGAAGAGTAATACTAAACTTACCGCCCATTTTCTTGAAAAAAATCATACGGAACAAGAGTTGAGGTGGACAATTTTAGACAAACCCTTTATCCCACCCAACACAGTAGATGTCTCGAGCTTTCTCTTAGTTAGAGAACAACGTTGGGTAGATAGGTTGAAAAGTAGTACCAGGGGTTTGAATGATTGCATACCCTGGTTTCAACTTTATGGAGTTACAAATAAATAAGTACGTATTGTTGTGATATTGTTGGACAGGGCAGTGTTACAATTAGGGAGACATGATTTGATGCAATACACGTCATTTTGTGAATAGTACATCTTAGTTTTGTGGGGCAGTATCCATTCCTTTATCGGTTGGATTAAGACGTATGATCTCCCTTTTTTAATAAACTAGTCGTCATCAGTTGTTGCTGCATTTTGGGAATTGATCTGTATTTCTGAGTTAATTCCCGTAGTACTATTGAATTCATTGTATGATTAAGCTTTCAGTCTTAAGATGGCCACCGACTTGCAGGACAGTAGGAGAGAGAGTCCTTCTTTTGTTTTCCCTGGTTTGGGATTAGGAGAGGGAGGACGTGATGACGCACGCACTACGACCAAGGGGCGGGTCATGCACCCGGATGTGTTAGAGACTTCCCGTTTGCAATAAAAACCGCTAGGGGCGGTTGTAAAGTATCGACGGAGGACCGATGTGAGGCATTGACCCGGAGTGGTTCTTTGGAGTAGTAAGTGGGTGTTTAGGAGGGGGTCTGTCAGTAATGGGCGGTTGTTTTCTGACTATGCAGAGAGCATTGGCCATGTGATCTCTTCCTATTTTTCTACAGAGTGTGACGATAAGACCACGGTCCCACAGAGGTCCCGGGTTCAGAGTAATCCTTGTGAACTCGTGTAAGCTTATTTATCATCTTTTTTGAAGTGGTGCACACGGATGTATTAGAGATTGGGCTCCGAGGAGAGAACCGGAAAACTATGGAGAGGGTTTGTGCACGATATAGCCGGTGGTTGTAACAGTCACAAGGATATGTGAATGTGCAAGGGTGTGCTCACAAGGGGTGGATCACTGTTTGAATATGTAAACGAAGGCTGGTTTTTATGACAAATTGCAGTTGAATCAATTGGAGTGAAGTTTAGATGTTTTAAGGGAATAAGTACAGGGTCGGTAGAATATTAATTGAACGTCAATATTCTTCCACAGAAAAGGAGTCCTCTTGGAAATTACCCCAGAGTGAAGCAATAGCGGATATTGTCCGTCTAAGTATTGAAGGTAATAAATACCCTATTTGGGTCTACATCAAAAAAACAAGGGACCAACACCCTGATGAATGCCAGAGTGATCCTTTTGGACACATAGAAATTGGCAGAAACATGTTGGTATTCGCAGCAGGGGTATAGGGGCGTTTACCTCCCCGGAATACCCTATTATTTTATTTTTAATCCTACCAAGGGGTGACAGGAATAAAGAATGATTATGGTTGCCCTTTAGGTAGTTTTAATTATATGTGTCTGCACTGTTTGGTCCCATTCTGAAGGGAATATTCCTTCCTATGTTTGTCATTGTCGTATATGTTCTTTTATATATACTGTGTCTTCACCACTAATCTTCATCCACATATAAAAAAATAAATAAAAAAAAGATTATTTGCGCTCCACTCAGCGTGTTGGTCTGCACCTGGGTGTTTGATGCGGCCCTATGATGAAGCATGACACTGCAAAGTGTGTGAGGGCAGTATTAAGACATTTTTTGTCTTTCCCCGTTTCTTGTTGTCTTTGTAATAATGACTAGTGGTCGGTATATGTAGGAGGTTTTGTGGAGTTCAGCACCTCCGGCAATGTTCGTTGTGTTTAGTCCTTCTCTGTTGTGTGAGATTTAATCTATGAAAGATACCAATTCTGGATAACTGAAGTTACAGGTAAGTAACTCGTTTTCTTATCCAGTATTGGGGTATCTTTCATAGATTCACATGCTTAGAATCAGAATAGTTAGCAGTAAAAAATCCTTAGTTATATAGTGGATGGTGGGTACCATAAGAAACGCAATAGATACCTCGTAATACCAACATAGCAATGCAATATAACATTCTAACCCTAATAAGGGAAGCTTTATACACACAATATAATATATGAAAAACACAGTATCAAAACAGAAAAGAAACAATACACCTTGTATATATTAACATGTAATGACATAATCACCTCCTTACAGAGGCTTACCTTATTTAAAAAGGTTTCGAAACACTGCTTGACCCACAGCCGATTCAGCTTCTGTCGCCAGATCGAGACAGTAATGCCGTGTAAAAGTGTGCACATTTTTCCAGGTCGCAGCACGGCAAATCTTCTCCAAAGGTACTCCGGCAAAAAGAGCAGTAGATGAGGACACCGCCCTTGTGGAGTGAGCCTTGGGTTTCACAGATAAAGGATGCCCAGGTTTAGTATGGCAGAATTGGATAGTAGATGCAATCCACCTTGCAATAGTGGATTTTGGAACAGCTGTTCCTGGCTTTTGACCACCATAAGAAATAAACAATTGATCCGATTTTCTGATGGACAGTACGTGAAATATAGAATTTCAGACATCTTTTAACATCCAAGGTATGCAAAGTCCTTTCAGCAGAGGAAGACGGATCGGGAAAGAAAGAACGCAGTATAACAAGTTCATTAAGATGGAATGCAGAAGGAACTTTCGGAATAAACGTTGGATTAGTTCTGAGGAGAACATAATCATTGGTGAATTTCAAATAAGGTTGTTTGATAGTGAAAGCCTGAATTTAACTGACTCTCCGAGCAGAGGTGAGTGCCACTAAAAGAGCCGTTTTCCAGGAGAGGTACTTGAGGTCAGCCTTGTGAACAGGCTCGAATGGATGCTTCATGAGCTGTTGTAACACCAGATTAAGCTTCCATTCTGGAGGAGGAGCTTTGATGGGTGGAAAGGTTCTGAAAAGCCCCTTTAAAAATTGTTTGATCAAGCGATTAGAGCAAAGGGATGCAGCTTCTGCAGATCGTCTGTAGGTCGAGATGGCCGCTAAATGTAGCTTAACAGATGCAAACATAAGACCAGACTTAGATAATGAAAGAAGATAAGGCAGAACTTTATCTGGAGAACATCGTAAAGGATGTATATCTTAGTCACTGCACCAAGAACAGAATCGTTTCCATTTCAAAGCATAAGTCTTTAAAGTAGAAGGAGCTCTTGCCCTTGCAAGAATATCTCCACAATCCTGAGGTAAATCTATGTCCTTGAATTCTGTGAATCCAGAAACCATGCATGAAGATGTAATTGGACTGGACGAGGATGAAGAATCTGGCCATTGCTCATTGATAACCGTGTCGAAACTGCAGGAAGACGGTATGGTCTGCGTTTAGACAATTTGAGAAGCTCTGTAAACCAATGCTGACGCAGCCATCGCGGAGCAATGAGAATCATGCAGCATGGTTCCATTTTTAGCTTGCGCAGAAGTCTTGGTAGCAACGGAAAGGGGGGAAATGCGTAAGCAAAGATCCCTGTCCATCTCATCATGAAGGCGTTCCCCCCACGAGCCCTTCTCCGGTTCCCAACTGGCAAAGAACGGGCACTTCTGCTTGATTTTGGAGGCAAAAAGATCTAGATTTGGCCTGCCCCACATCTGAAATATGTGATCCACCACTGATTGATCCAACTCCCATTCGTGACAGGACTTCGAAGTCCTGCTCAGAGTGTCCGCCAAAGTGTTGTGAATTCCCGGCAAATGTTGCACCTTGATCGTGATGTTGTGAGAAAGCAGCCATCCCCAAATGCTTTGAGCTTCTTGAGACAGAATGTGTGAACGGGTACCTCCTTGCTTGTTTAAGTAATGCATGCAAGTGGTGTTGTCGGTTCTGATGAGAACTGTTGACCCTTGAAGCCTTGGGAGAAAAGACTGCAACGCCAGGAAAATGGCTCGAAGCTCTAGGAAATTGATATGCATTTTTGCCATTGTAGAGGACCACTTTCCTCTTATGCAAAGATCTTGAAGGTGTGCGCCCCACCCCTCTAGGGAGGTATCTGTAGTCAGGATGAACTCCGGCCCAGAAGGAAGGAAAGTTAGCCCGATTGAGACATCCTTGGAGCGCATCCACCAAAGCAGTGCTTCCCGCATAATTGGAGTTATTTTCACTAGGTCGTCGAACGACCCAGAGATCTGCAGCCATTGACGGTCTAGTTCCTCCTGGATCGGCCTCATCCTTAGACAGGTGTGAGGTACCAACAATATTGCTGAGGATAGTATTCCCAGGAATGATTTAATGATTCTCACGGAAGCGAACAGTCTTCTTTGGAGGTCTGATGCCAAAGAAATCAGACGCGACTGCCTTTCTTTGGACAAGAATGCCTTGTCCTGGAAGGTATCCAGAACTGCCCCTAGAAATTGAATCCTTTGAGAAGGATAAAGAACCGATTTTTCGGTGTTGAGGACAGCCCCAGGGATTGAAATAGTGTAAGACATGTGGACGTTGCTCAAAAAGCCTTCTGAAAAGAAGGAGCCTTTATTAGCCAGTCGTCCAGATAAGGGAAAAGTTGTATGCCTTGAAGTCTGAGGTGAGCTGCCACCGGGGCCAGGAATTTTGTAAAGACCCTCGGGGCTGAACGTAGACTGAAGGGAAGGACTTTGAATTGGAAATGAGCACCTGCCACAGTGAAACGAAGGAATTTCCAATGTTTGGGGTGAATGGGGATGTGGAAGTATGCATCCTGGAGATCCAATGTTGTCATGAAATCTGCATGGTCCGGAAGCTGAAGGATCTCTTGAAGCGTGACCATGCAAAAGGATTTCTTTTGAAGATACTTGTTCAGCTTTCTTAAATCCAGGATAGGTCTCCATTCCCCTGACTTTTTCTTTACTAGAAAAAAGCGGGAATAAAACCCTTTCCCCACCTGAGAGCAAGGAACTCTTTCTATTGCTCCTTACGAGAGCATGGTTTTTGCTTCCTTCCTGAGAAGAGCAAGAGGCGGAGGATGTTTCTTTAAAGGTGGATGAGGAGGAGGGATGCTGACAAATTCCAGGGTATGCCCAAATTTTATAATATCCACGACCCACTTGTCTGTGGTCAATTTTTTCCAATTGTTGAGATATCGGGATACATTCGCAATCCTGAAAATAAGGTGTGGCAGAGCTGCTGCCTGTGCTAGCCATGTCTGAACTGGGGTGGTGGAGTGAGCTAAAGAATGATGATGGATTAAACCCAGATCAGTTGACTGGGGGTGAGTGTTTGATTGGCTCAAACGTTCCGTCCATCATCCCCTTTTGTATCGCTTTGTTCGCCCTAAGTTGGCGGGGGTATGCCCAGACGTGGGTCCCTTGCTCACTTTGCCACTGGATTCAAGCAAGCCTGGCTGATGACGGCTGGAATGCCAGAAACCGGTCCTAGGATGCTTGTTTCCGGTCCAGGGAAGACATGGCTTGGCAGTTCGGGCTGGACTGTTCCCATGAGGCACAGGGTCAGACTGATTTGCATATGGCCATGTCTGAACTGGGGTGGTGGAGTGAGCTAAAGAATGATGATGGATTAAACCCAGATCAGTTGACTGGGGGTGAGTGTTTGATTGGCTCAAACGTTCCGTCCATCATCCCCTTTTGTATCGCTTTGTTCGCCCTAAGTTGGCGGGGGTATGCCCAGACGTGGGTCCCTTGCTCACTTTGCCACTGGATTCAAGCAAGCCTGGCTGATGACGGCTGGAATGCCAGAAACCGGTCCTAGGATGCTTGTTTCCGGTCCAGGGAAGACATGGCTTGGCAGTTCGGGCTGGACTGTTCCCATGAGGCACAGGGTCAGACTGATTTGCATATGGCCATGTCTGAACTGGGGTGGTGGAGTGAGCTAAAGAATGATGATGGATTAAACCCAGATCAGTTGACTTGGGGTGAGTGTTTGATTGGCTCAAACGTTCCGTCCATCATCCCCTTTTGTATCGCTTTGTTCGCCCTAAGTTGGCGGGGGTATGCCCAGACGTGGGTCCCTTGCTCACTTTGCCACTGGATTCAAGCAAGCCTGGCTGATGACGGCTGGAATGCCAGAAACCGGTCCTAGGATGCTTGTTTCCGGTCCAGGGAAGACATGGCTTGGCAGTTCGGGCTGGACTGTTCCCATGAGGCACAGGGTCAGACTGATTTGCATATGGCCATGTCTGAACTGGGGTGGTGGAGTGAGCTAAAGAATGATGATGGATTAAACCCAGATCAGTTGACTGGGGGTGAGTGTTTGATTGGCTCAAACGTTCCGTCCATCATCCCCTTTTGTATCGCTTTGTTCGCCCTAAGTTGGCGGGGGTATGCCCAGACGTGGGTCCCTTGCTCACTTTGCCACTGGATTCAAGCAAGCCTGGCTGATGACGGCTGGAATGCCAGAAACCGGTCCTAGGATGCTTGTTTCCGGTCCAGGGAAGACATGGCTTGGCAGTTCGGGCTGGACTGTTCCCATGAGGCACAGGGTCAGACTGATTTGCATATGGCCATGTCTGAACTGGGGTGGTGGAGTGAGCTAAAGAATGATGATGGATTAAACCCAGATCAGTTGACTGGGGGTGAGTGTTTGATTGGCTCAAACGTTCCGTCCATCATCCCCTTTTGTATCGCTTTGTGCTAGGAAGTCGTCACTGTTTTCTAGCAGAATCCCTGCCTTGTTGAGGCTGTCGTCTTCTATTCTGCTGTCTATAAGCGGCAGCTGTAGGGTTTCTGTAGGACTGCTGCTGTTGATAGTTATATCTTCCCTGATAGCTTTGGGACTGTTATCTTTGATAGCCACCACGAAAGGAATAAGATCCTCTGCCCCTGGATCCTCGAAAAGGAGTTTTCCTATATTGTAAGGTGCCAAGGGCTCTGGCAGTGTCAGTATCTTTTTTGCTGTTTAGCAGAGCCTCATCTATATGTTTACCAAAGAGCATATCACCATCGAATGGCATGTCCAGAATCTTTGTTTGGACCTCAGGTCGAAAAGTGGTAGATTTCAACCACCCCTGACGTCTGAGGACTGCCGCTCCAGCTAGTTGACGAAAACCTAAGGAGGCTAAGTCCATAGATATATCAATTACTTCGGATGTAGCCCTTTCTCCTTCAAGGAGAATTTTTCTTGCCTCCTGCTTCTTGTCATCAGGTAAGTAATCGCGATATGGAGCAATGTCCGACCATAGTTGGCAGTCATATCTCCCTAGAATCGCCAGGGAGTTTGTGGCACGAACTGAAGCACCCGCCATGGTGGATGAATCGCTTACCGATGTTATCAAGGCACCTCCCATCCTTATCCGGCGGTGCTGTAACAGGAATGGATGGATTCCGAGACTTACGTTGCGCAGCCTGCGAAGTAACGGAGTCCGGTCTAGGATGACCGGATAAGCAAAGAGGAGCATTATCTGGTGCTTTGTATTTTTTATCGATTCTAGGTAGAATCGCAGACACTGAAAATGGATTTTTCATTATTTTAGTACCTTCTTCCCAGATATGATCTATAATCGGGATAGAACGGACGGACTTCAGACTCTGGTCTTTAAAATCGTAAAGGAAACAATCTGTTTCACAGATTCAGGAAGGTGAAACCGGGTTGCTGCCCTCTCCATAATTGCGTGAAAACCTCCAATATCTTCAGGAGGGGAATCTACTGCCTGAGGAACTGGCGAAGATGGCGTAGGAATCAAGTATTCATCCCATTCATCCACAGTCGTGGGCGAATATGGTAGTTCCCCATCCTCTGCGACAGTATCGTCATCATCATCCTGGACTAAATGCTGCGCAGGTAAAACATCCTGAGGTTCATCAACAGAGACAGGCGGACCTGCGATCTGCAAAACAGGAGGCGTAGGAGATTGTGTTGGAACAGGCGCTGCTGGTGGAAAACGTGCATGATAGTCCCTTAACATAGCCGTCAGGTCTTGCACCAAGCCAATAGGCATTTGCACCACAGGTTCTTGCTGGAAAGAAGTCTCTTGAGGACCTCGTAGTGACTCACAAGGCTCATAGTACTCTTCCTCATCTTCTTCATCCTGATATTTGATCCTGTGTTGGGAAGGATTGCGTGCTGGGCTAAAAAGTTCATCATCCTCTAACTCCTCAAGATAGTGACTAGGAGGCAGGGGCGAAATATGTGAAACGTCCTGAAAATAGTTTTTTGATGGGAACGTCTACGATAGTTTTGATATCAAAACTGGTGTAACCTGTAAAGATGTAGGTCTCTTACGCTTCAGCGTCGACGAGATGTACATGGATGGTGAGTCAGTTCCAGCAGAAATAGTCATAACAGAAGCTACCGTCGACGTGGTCATCATCGACGGAAAAACCATAGTCGACGATGCTGTCGTCGTCGAGGCCACTGTTGTCGTCAACGGTGGACTCGTCGACGGGAATTGAATCGAAGGGATCTTCGACGGCGGGCCCGTCGACGGGAGTTGAATAGTCGTCGACGGCGGGAGCGTCGACGGCAGGTGTCTCGTCGACAAAGTAGGTGTCGACGAGAAATGACTAGACGTCGTCACTGGTATCGTCTACGGCGACGAAGCAGGCAATGTAATCATCGTCGATGATGCCGTCGTCGACGGAACGATCGTCGACGGCGGGATGATCTTAGTCGACGAGGAGGAAGCACTCACCGTCTGAGGAGATTTCGTCGCCGACGGTGGTTTCTTCGACGTCGAAAGAATCCCGATAGTCTCAGAATGAGCTTTTTTTGCTTTTTTGAGGCAGTTTTCATTGAAATTCTCCCTTTTTGACCAGATTTCTCCTCTGAAGAGAATGAAAGCTTCTCTTTTCTAGAGGAAGAGTGACCAGTCTCAGAGTGAGGCTTCTTCAACGTCTTACTCTGTCGCTCAGGGGGATCATCAGATCTATCCCTCCTCTTGGTTAGAGGGGTGGACACCTGAGGACTAATCCTGTTATAGGGATTCTGCACACACAGAGCTATGCACAGGATGATAGGACCTCGGAATATAGTGGTGAGCCTACCATAAGCCGTAGCACCTAAAACCCCAACCCAACTAGCCTTAGCGTCCCATTAGTAACAATGTACCAATGATTAGACAACCCAGAACACGGTATCTCTCTCTCTCTCAGGACTCGCAGTAGCAAGAACACCCTTTCGTCACTCACTCATACCTGTCCACAACGGGCGTAAGAAGAGACACAGTATAGGTTAAAATGTTTATTTCAACATACGTGCTCTAAGATACAGTACACGTGTCAGTACTATCAGCATAATGCATAAGAATAATATAATCAGCATAGTTACAACTCCATAGAATACTAACGGGGAAAGCATTTCATAAAGCAGTGGCTATAGGGCTAAATGACCTTACCACCCTCCCCGTGCTTGTAGCTAGTGTATTATAAAAATAGAAGACCTCTGGGCTTTGACTAGCGAACCCCCATACCTCAGTCTCTAGATGCAAAGACTACATCAGCAGATTATCACAGCTCTTCTCCCTGGAAAGGTTTTTCTCCAAGTCCCTCTTAAGCGGGAAAACCTCAATATTAAAAGCACACCAATTTCTCCATGGCAGCTGTACATAGTGTTATGTCTAGGTGCGAGGGACTGGCCATATCAGCAAGAACTGGGGACGTTGTTTTTCGACCTTGTAACTGTTGTTCAGACTGAGCCCAAAGGGAACAGGAGAAAAGGTGAGAGACAGAAAATGCAGACAGTTGTAAAATAACTTGGCAGAAGCAGAGGGCGACAGAATAACGGCTAAGAGTAACGTGCGCAAAAGTCATCATGGCAGCCAGGCCTATGCCAACTTATCCAGGCAG
This sequence comes from Calotriton arnoldi, assembly GCA_963921515.1. Lineage (NCBI taxonomy): Eukaryota > Metazoa > Chordata > Amphibia > Caudata > Salamandridae > Calotriton > Calotriton arnoldi. The sequence goes on along the minus strand of CAWUFW010000005.1, from coordinate 4,791,583 downwards.
GAGGCCACAAACCACAAGACAATACTGCCATCATCTCCTGAAACGACAGATGTAGTTTTCAACTTTTCCAGCCAAACCAGCAATCTTCCTTCTCTGTCCTTCAAAGTCTTGGCAGGAAAGGTTCTACAAATCCTGCAGTCTTTAACCTTGTGAGCTGGGTAAAGACAATACATTGCTTGTGGGGGATCCTCAAAATGTAGTCTCTTCTTCCCACATGAAGAACAAGGCAAAAACAAGCTTTTCTTTGAAGAATCAGACATAGCTACTCACAAAGTTCAACCAAAGGTGAAGAAAAAACTGAGCAGAGCTCAGGGAGACTCCCGGTCACACGTCGTGCGGTAGAAAATCTGAGGGTTTGCCTCTCTGTGGAGTGTTCTAAGAGGGTGCTGCAGCCTGATTGGCTGTGTTCCAAGTTTGGTTCTTTTTGCAAAAGGACTAAGATAGGCTAATGTAGTGACTTTACTGTCCATAGTAGCCTATTATGTAATGTTTTTGATGACTATTATGTATATATTTTATTGTACCGTGAGGCTCCCACCTTGTCGGCGGGGATGATTCTAAGCATGTGAATCTATGACAGATTCCCCAATACTGGATAACTGTGCCTTATCCTCCTGCTTCGGGATCTAGATTTTCTTCTGTACGACTGCGATCCCTGGCTCTTGATGGAGTACGTTCTCTATCCGCCTCCTGTACCAGGCGAGCCAATGGGGACCTGTGAAGGGGGCTCGAGTATTGCTGTGCCCTTGCGGTTGGAGTAGTGGCCCAGTGATGCAAGGGTCTGTACCAGCTTGGCGAAAGGTGGATGGAAGGCGATCTCTGCCCTTCTCGCCCCTCAGGATCATGTGGAGGAGGCGGAGAGTTCTCTCTTTCTTGTGCAGGCCTGGTCGGCGAATCTTGATGTCCCCTGGACACTGGACTGCTGGACGTCGAGATCACGACATCCGGAGATCTTGACGTTGAACCCCTGTGAGAGCTAGAAGAACCTGTTTTCAACGTCAGTGACGTGGCCAGGCTTACTGGACGTGAGGCCTGTTTGGACTGGGGCCTCGACGTTGATCTGGAACGTCTCCGACCAGATTGGCTTCTCGACGTCGAACGTAGTCTCGGCGACGATGAAGCCTGCCTCGATGTCGGTTTTCTTTTCTTGGACGGGGGACTCAATCTTGCAGTCGACCGGCCTCTCGACGTCGAACGTCTACTCAACGCCGACGTGGTACCGTGTTTCGACGCCAGCCGCCTCTGGTCTGGAGACCGGTGTCTCGACGTCGACCGATGAACTGGTGTCGTCAACGGAGACTTCCACCTCGGCGTTGGAGACAGAGTATTGTGTCTCGACGTCGAAGATCTCTGAATAGACCTCGACGGTGACTTCTGCCTCGACGTCGAAGATCTTTGGACTGACCTTGACTGAGACCTTTGCCGTGGCGACGACGGAGTGATGTGCCTCGACGTCGAACGCTTGGCCAGCGTCGACTGAGACTTGCTCCTCGACGTTGATCGTCGCCTGGTTGACGACAACGGAGGGCCCTTTACCTTCGTCGACGTTGAGAGCGACGTCGATTTCTTGGAAGAATGGTGCGTCGGCACCACCACAGTCTTCGTCGACGATTTCTTCGTCGCCGGCAGCTTCGACGCCGATCCCGACGGCGATGGGGAACAGGTCGGGACCTTGCCTCTCGACGTCGACCGAGTCCTCTTCTTCTGCTGCCTCACTGGAGACCTACCTCTTTCAGAGAGGCCATAAAGTCGAATCCTCTCCCTGTCTTTGATGGTCCTTCGACAACTTCTTGCAATGATGACAAGTGGCAGAAGAGTGAGAATCAGGGAGGCAGAGGATACACACAGGGTGTGTGTCTGATCTAGCCTTCTTGCCACAGGCAGGGCGAGGATCAAATAAGTAAGGCATTTCTGACAAAAAAAAACCTTTTCTGAAACTCAAAAAAGGCTCCACTCTCACTCTAAGGCTAAAAACGTCGATTGAAAGTCAAAATCTTCTAAAATATCAAAAAAATTTTGACAGAAAGTAAAAAAAAAAAAAAAAAAAAGGAAGAGCTGTGAATCCAGGGTCCTGACTGAAGGAGCCGGAAAGAACAACTGACCTAACTGTCACCCCTGAGGCATGATGGGAAGCTAGGGGTCATGGCTGCCTTAAAGGCACGGTGCCAGTTTGTGTGTGAAAATGCTTTCATTTTCTATGCTATTGGTTTACAATGCAGCCTGTAGGCTAACAATGTTTACTGTTTTGCAGTTTTTTCTTCATGAGTTTTACTCATTAAAAACAGAGTTCAAGTAGTACTTGCTCTCCTGTGTTTTTATGCATATATTATGTGTTTACTAAAACAGTGTTTTATTGGTTATTACATTGTTTAGCCTCCTAGATGGGGGCTGCATTGATAAGAGAAAAAATTATATATTGACATTTAACAGTCAAAGGTATATACAATGAGTACTATAGCAAGCTCCTGGCGTGGAAGAGTGCGGGACTATTATCAATGGAAGAGTACAAATTCCTGAAAAATGAAAACCCAACAGTACCAATAATTTACTTTATACCAAAAATCCATAAAAATCCAACTAAACCACCGGGGCGACCTATAATATCTGCACGCAATAGCCTATTGGAGGCATCGTCCCAATATGTGGATTTTTATTTACAAGAATTTGTCAAGCAGTTACCATCGTATATTAGAGACACTAGTGACTTTCTAAATAAGTTACAGGGATTTATATGGCAAGAGGATTACCTGTTAATTACACTAGATGTAAGTGCATTGTATACTAGCATAAATCATCAAGATGGCTTAAGGTCATTACATCATTATTTAAGTACCAGACCGAACCATGCAAGTGCACACAGCAGAATGTTAATGAACATGGTAGAATTCTGTCTTTACAACAATGTCTTTTTATTCCAAAACTTGTTTTATCAACAACTGCGAGGAGTAGCGATGGGGGCCAGCTTCTCCCCCAGTTACGCGTGTTTACACATGGGCTGGTGGGAGGAGCTGGTACTCAAAAAACAATGTATTAAGGAATATAATGAAAATGTAAAACTATGGCTTCGCTTTATCGATGATCTTTTTATTGTATGGCAAGGGTCTCGATCTAGTGCAGAGGAGTTTGTAAATAAGATTAATATTAATGAGATCAATTTAAATTTCACAGCAAACATTAGTACCAAAGTGGTGAGCTTTTTAGATGTGCAGGTCTATGTAAAAGACTGTATGTTGGAGACAAAGGCCTATAGAAAGGAAACAGCTGGAAATTCGATGCTTCATGCATCTAGTTCTCATCCTCACCATCTCATACAAAGTATACCATACGGTGAGATGCTGCGATTAAAAAGAATATGCAGCAATGAGGGAGAACTTAAAATAGCGCAACAGGAAAGCAAAGAGCGTTTTCTCCGTAGAGGCTACTCTGAGAAAGGTATCAATAGAGCGATTGAGAAAAGCAATACAAGAAACAGGAGTAATTTATTGACCAAATCGACAGAGGTAGGGCAAACCACAGTAGTTGGTACAACAAAGGGAGTAGATGAGCCAAGTGATTTTAGAATGATCATACAATACAGTGGCCAAGAGAAAGCCATAAGGCAAATACTTAAAAGAAATTGGCCATTAGTATTAGATGATCCAACAATTGGACATCTATTACCCAAAAACCTATCTATTACATACAGTAGGGCACGGGCCATGCGTGATAGTCTAGTTAAGAATAATGTGGAAACACAGACAGGCACCACGTGGCTCGCACAACGAAAGGGATTCTTCCGTTGTAAAACATGCAAGGCATGTCAACATGGGATAAATAAGACAACATTCAGTAGTCCTTTCAACAACAAAGAGAAAACAATCACTAAATCACTCACGTGCAAGACTGATTATGTGATCTATGTGCTGGAGTGTCCATGTGGCCTAAGATATGTAGGGAGTACTAGACTCCAGGGCCACAAACGGATACTCCAGCACATTAGAGCTATCAAAAATAGAGATGTCACATACCCAGTCGCGCGACACTTTGAAGAACACCACGAATCTGACCCATCTAAATTAAAATACTTTTTAATAGACTCTATACCACCAACCAAAAGAGGTGGGGACAGGGAAAAACAGCTACGTAGGCTAGAAACAAGATATATTTTAGACCTCGATTCCAAGCAACCGGGGGTCTAAACGCTACGGAGGATTTATACACCTGTCTATAACCATTTTAATAGAGTAGTGAACCATTAGTTGCCAGTAGGTACTAAAACCGGGACTCATAAGGGTAAACCTTCATCAGATAGAAAAATATGCTGTAAGCCCCTTTCGAACCAGAAAATTTTAAAGCACAGTTTTAGGGTATCATTAGTCACCAAATTTTAAATACAATAACTGTCATTTCACAATTTTAGGTAAAGGGATATACAATTTTAATATTTAAGCACTATGCACTTTAGATCAGTCAATAGGTTTACATAGCAAAAGTTTACTGAACCAAATAGCGAATTTGCACATTTTGTATGGTATGAACACAATTAGAATTAGGGAAAAGGGAGGTTTAAAAGGAGAAATAAATACTCCTTGAATCCCAACCATATTGTTGTTTTAGATATTTTAGGGCTTTTATAATGTTATATTGTGTTATTTAAATTTTAGTATAAGTATTTATACTTTTATTTTTATTATGACTCAAGCATTATAGAGTGCAATGTGGAAAACAAAATTAAATGATTCCATATGCCGTTATTAAGAACGCGACAAAAAGATATTTAATAGTAAGATTTAACTAATGAATACTATGTGTGCAAATGAGTCTGTTCTTGTTGTCTATGACTGATAATAGTAATATATGCACTTGTCACTTTAAGAAGGCAATGGTAAAAAGATATAAAAAGATGGTAGCATTACTGTGGGCGCGTCATGTGATCAAGGCCCTCCGGGGCTGAAACGCGTTGTGGCCGGCAACTGCTGAAAGGAAACAATAAAGCACTATTTGCACAGAATTTGGTGTCCGTGCTTCTATCTCGGCGAGGATAACAAGCCAGTGAGGAGTGGAGGAGATTGGCGCATATTACGGGTCAGGAAGCTTCACCTGACTCAACACGGACCCCCTCTCATCAAGTGGCTGGACTTTGACAAAAAGGAGCAAGGATCTGGGCTCAGATCAACAGGAAAGAATCCGAGAGGATTAATCGCAACGAAAGCCCCCAGCAGTGGACAACAGTGCACCGGAACTCACCAGGTTTTGAAATTGGCGGGCTCGGGTCGGCGGACGCGAAGCAGCGCCAACAACGGAATCAGGTGAGGAGGTGATACCAGGCGGGGTACGAGAGGTGTGCGAAGGTATTAGCACTGAACCGAATTGTCGGGATTCAAATGCGAACCCTTCCCCAGCAAAATAACAAGAAAGTGTTTCCATAACAATTAAGCAGTATGTCGGCAGACGCGCTACGAGGCAGGGAGGCGGCAGCAGCAGAGATGTTTGATGATGCGAAGACACCGAGGAGTTTTGTGTCTTCGCAAAAACGGCAACAGGCAATGACAATAATAGCCTTAAAGAAAAATTCAGGACACTTGAGAAATTAAAAAAGCGGAACAAAGCAAGTGGTGGGAAAACAAATCCCTCCAGAGATATTTAGACGTGGGGAGGATACCACGCGGTCTGAGAATACTTACAGCGCCTAGTTACGAAAACCCAGACCCCGCTATGATGAAAGAATGGGCAGAGACTAATTTGGAGTCCTCAAGCAAGTTAGTAGCCATTTTGGTTAAATTTGCAGAGAAAGACAGAATTAAATTGCAGGAGCAAATTGAAACAATCGAAGAAGGGGTGAATGCAATCGAACAGAACCCAGAAATGATTAGAATGAGGGAAGAAATGGTGAAAAGACTAAGCAAGGAAGAAGAAAAAATTCGGGAGCGTAAAGTATTCAAATTCCATAGGGATAAAATGGATTATGAATGCGGAAGAATTTTTACTTTTGCCCGAAAGTATGACACATTAAAGGTATCAAAATATGGTGGCCAGAAAGCAACGTCAAGTGGCTACTCAGTTAGCAGGGAACGAATTGTCAACACTTCCAACTCTGACCTCAGTTCAGCCCTGGAAAGCGAGGCTGAACAGGAGTCTGCACAGGCAAGAGCAGATTCTGTCCCAGCCAAGATTTCATTAGTGGAGGAACTGGATTTTTAGTGGAGGAACGAAGGCAAACCTTACGCCCCAGGACTCAAGTAATCAAACAAAAAGTAAATCCAGGAGACGTAGAGAAAGGCGCAATGCGCAACGAAAGCACAAGCAACAAGAGCAAGAAACCAAACAACCGCAGATGGAAGAGGAATTAGCGAAGGCCAATTCCAATGACAATACAATCATCAACCTTGCAGGCATCAATCTGGAGAAAGCGGAGGAACAACTGTTAAAATTAGGTTTATCGTATTGCCCAGAAAGTACATTCAACTATGCCACAACTCGGATGGACATTTTTAAAAGTGTCCGCAAACTAAAACTCAAAAAATTCCATTTGCTACAGAAGAAACAAATTGAGCGGTCACTAGAAGATTTGTCATGCACCTCAAAATCACCCACCCTCAATCTAACGCCTTCAGATTTGTTAACATTGCAAGACTTGCAGGATCTAGCCAATGAGGGTGAGACAAGCGACAGTACACAAATTGAATCATATACAATAACAGGAACAAAGGTAGAGACAGAGCACCTGGAGCGATCACCATTCAAACCCAGATCAACTTTCAACCCTATTACTCCAAGAGATGCGATTGATATATTCCATGAGAATGTAACCAAAGGAATCAAACAGTTGAATCACAAAATGTACAGCACTGAAAAAAACAAACCAGGATGGAAACAAAGAAACAATTTTCAACAACTCAAATACAATCAGCTGATATCAAAACTCAGTAATAATCCAGACATCATAATACGCAACTCAGACAAGGGTGGTAATTTGGTTATTTGGGACAAGAAATCCTATGTGGAGGAAGCGATGAGTCAACTTCTAGATAAAACATGCTATAAAAAAATTGACATTTTAACAGTCAAAGGTATATACAATGAGTACTATAGCAAGCTCCTGGCGTGGAAGAGTGCGGGACTATTATCAATGGAAGAGTACAAATTCCTGAAAAATGAAAACCCAACAGTACCAATAATTTACTTTATACCAAAAATCCATAAAAATCCAACTAAACCACCGGGGCGACCTATAATATCTGCACGCAATAGCCTATTGGAGGCATCGTCCCAATATGTGGATTTTTATTTACAAGAATTTGTCAAGCAGTTACCATCGTATATTAGAGACACTAGTGACTTTCTAAATAAGTTACAGGGATTTATATGGCAAGAGGATTACCTGTTAATTACACTAGATGTAAGTGCATTGTATACTAGCATAAATCATCAAGATGGCTTAAGGTCATTACATCATTATTTAAGTACCAGACCGAACCATGCAAGTGCACACAGCAGAATGTTAATGAACATGGTAGAATTCTGTCTTTACAACAATGTCTTTTTATTCCAAAACTTGTTTTATCAACAACTGCGAGGAGTAGCGATGGGGGCCAGCTTCTCCCCCAGTTACGCGTGTTTACACATGGGCTGGTGGGAGGAGCTGGTACTCAAAAAACAATGTATTTAGGAATATAATGAAAATGTAAAACTATGGCTTCGCTTTATCGATGATCTTTTTATTGTATGGCAAGGGTCTCGATCTAGTGCAGAGGAGTTTGTAAATAAGATTAATATTAATGAGATCAATTTAAATTTCACAGCAAACATTAGTACCAAAGTGGTGAGCTTTTTAGATGTGCAGGTCTATGTAAAAGACTGTATGTTGGAGACAAAGGCCTATAGAAAGGAAACCGCTGGAAATTCGATGCTTCATGCATCTAGTTCTCATCCTCACCATCTCATACAAAGTATACCATACGGTGAGATGCTGCGATTAAAAAGAATATGCAGCAATGAGGGAGAACTTAAAATAGCGCAACAGGAAAGCAAAGAGCGTTTTCTCCGTAGAGGCTACTCTGAGAAAGGTATCAATAGAGCGATTGAGAAAAGCAATACAAGAAACAGGAGTAATTTATTGACCAAATCGACAGAGGTAGGGCAAACCACAGTAGTTGGTACAACAAAGGGAGTAGATGAGCCAAGTGATTTTAGAATGATCATACAATACAGTGGCCAAGAGAAAGCCATAAGGCAAATACTTAAAAGAAATTGGCCATTAGTATTAGATGATCCAACAATTGGACATCTATTACCCAAAAACCTATCTATTACATACAGTAGGGCACGGGCCATGCGTGATAGTCTAGTTAAGAATAATGTGGAAACACAGACAGGCACCACGTGGCTCGCACAACGAAAGGGATTCTTCCGTTGTAAAACATGCAAGGCATGTCAACATGGGATAAATAAGACAACATTCAGTAGTCCTTTCAACAACAAAGAGAAAACAATCACTAAATCACTCACGTGCAAGACTGATTATGTGATCTATGTGCTGGAGTGTCCATGTGGCCTAAGATATGTAGGGAGTACTAGACTCCAGGGCCACAAACGGATACTCCAGCACATTAGAGCTATCAAAAATAGAGATGTCACATACCCAGTCGCGCGACACTTTGAAGAACACCACGAATCTGACCCATCTAAATTAAAATACTTTTTAATAGACTCTATACCACCAACCAAAAGAGGTGGGGACAGGGAAAAACAGCTACGTAGGCTAGAAACAAGATATATTTTAGACCTCGATTCCAAGCAACCGGGGGGTCTAAACGCTACGGAGGATTTATACACCTGTCTATAACCATTTTAATAGAGTAGTGAACCATTAGTTGCCAGTAGGTACTAAAACCGGGACTCATAAGGGTAAACCTTCATCAGATAGAAAAATATGCTGTAAGCCCCTTTCGAACCAGAAAATTTTAAAGCACAGTTTTAGGGTATCATTAGTCACCAAATTTTAAATACAATAACTGTCATTTCACAATTTTAGGTAAAGGGATATACAATTTTAATATTTAAGCACTATGCACTTTAGATCAGTCAATAGGTTTACATAGCAAAAGTTTACTGAACCAAATAGCGAATTTGCACATTTTGTATGGTATGAACACAATTAGAATTAGGGAAAAGGGAGGTTTAAAAGGAGAAATAAATACTCCTTGAATCCCAACCATATTGTTGTTTTAGATATTTTAGGGCTTTTATAATGTTATATTGTGTTATTTAAATTTTAGTATAAGTATTTATACTTTTATTTTTATTATGACTCAAGCATTATAGAGTGCAATGTGGAAAACAAAATTAAATGATTCCATATGCCGTTATTAAGAACGCGACAAAAAGATATTTAATAGTAAGATTTAACTAATGAATACTATGTGTGCAAATGAGTCTGTTCTTGTTGTCTATGACTGATAATAGTAATATATGCACTTGTCACTTTAAGAAGGCAATGGTAAAAAGATATAAAAAGATGGTAGCATTACTGTGGGCGCGTCATGTGATCAAGGCCCTCCGGGGCTGAAACGCGTTGTGGCCGGCAACTGCTGAAAGGAAACAATAAAGCACTATTTGCACAGAATTTGGTGTCCGTGCTTCTATCTCGGCGAGGATAACAAGCCAGTGAGGAGTGGAGGAGATTGGCGCATATTACGGGTCAGGAAGCTTCACCTGACTCAACACGGACCCCCTCTCATCAAGTGGCTGGACTTTGACAAAAAGGAGCAAGGATCTGGGCTCAGATCAACAGGAAAGAATCCGAGAGGATTAATCGCAACGAAAGCCCCCAGCAGTGGACAACAGTGCACCGGAACTCACCAGGTTTTGAAATTGGCGGGCTCGGGTCGGCGGACGCGAAGCAGCGCCAACAACGGAATCAGGTGAGGAGGTGATACCAGGCGGGGTACGAGAGGTGTGCGAAGGTATTAGCACTGAACCGAATTGTCGGGATTCAAATGCGAACCCTTCCCCAGCAAAATAACAAGAAAGTGTTTCCATAACAATTAAGCAGTATGTCGGCAGACGCGCTACGAGGCAGGGAGGCGGCAGCAGCAGAGATGTTTGATGATGCGAAGACACCGAGGAGTTTTGTGTCTTCGCAAAAACGGCAACAGGCAATGACAATAATAGCCTTAAAGAAAAATTCAGGACACTTGAGAAATTAAAAAAAGCGGAACAAAGCAAGTGGTGGGAAAACAAATCCCTCCAGAGATATTTAGACGTGGGGAGGATACCACGCGGTCTGAGAATACTTACAGCGCCTAGTTACGAAAACCCAGACCCCGCTATGATGAAAGAATGGGCAGAGACTAATTTGGAGTCCTCAAGCAAGTTAGTAGCCATTTTGGTTAAATTTGCAGAGAAAGACAGAATTAAATTGCAGGAGCAAATTGAAACAATCGAAGAAGGGGTGAATGCAATCGAACAGAACCCAGAAATGATTAGAATGAGGGAAGAAATGGTGAAAAGACTAAGCAAGGAAGAAGAAAAAATTCGGGAGCGTAAAGTATTCAAATTCCATAGGGATAAAATGGATTATGAATGCGGAAGAATTTTTACTTTTGCCCGAAAGTATGACACATTAAAGGTATCAAAATATGGTGGCCAGAAAGCAACGTCAAGTGGCTACTCAGTTAGCAGGGAACGAATTGTCAACACTTCCAACTCTGACCTCAGTTCAGCCCTGGAAAGCGAGGCTGAACAGGAGTCTGCACAGGCAAGAGCAGATTCTGTCCCAGCCAAGATTTCATTAGTGGAGGAACTGGATTTTTTAGTGGAGGAACGAAGGCAAACCTTACGCCCCAGGACTCAAGTAATCAAACAAAAAGTAAATCCAGGAGACGTAGAGAAAGGCGCAATGCGCAACGAAAGCACAAGCAACAAGAGCAAGAAACCAAACAACCGCAGATGGAAGAGGAATTAGCGAAGGCCAATTCCAATGACAATACAATCATCAACCTTGCAGGCATCAATCTGGAGAAAGCGGAGGAACAACTGTTAAAATTAGGTTTATCGTATTGCCCAGAAAGTACATTCAACTATGCCACAACTCGGATGGACATTTTTAAAAGTGTCCGCAAACTAAAACTCAAAAAATTCCATTTGCTACAGAAGAAACAAATTGAGCGGTCACTAGAAGATTTGTCATGCACCTCAAAATCACCCACCCTCAATCTAACGCCTTCAGATTTGTTAACATTGCAAGACTTGCAGGATCTAGCCAATGAGGGTGAGACAAGCGACAGTACACAAATTGAATCATATACAATAACAGGAACAAAGGTAGAGACAGAGCACCTGGAGCGATCACCATTCAAACCCAGATCAACTTTCAACCCTATTACTCCAAGAGATGCGATTGATATATTCCATGAGAATGTAACCAAAGGAATCAAACAGTTGAATCACAAAATGTACAGCACTGAAAAAAACAAACCAGGATGGAAACAAAGAAACAATTTTCAACAACTCAAATACAATCAGCTGATATCAAAACTCAGTAATAATCCAGACATCATAATACGCAACTCAGACAAGGGTGGTAATTTGGTTATTTGGGACAAGAAATCCTATGTGGAGGAAGCGATGAGTCAACTTCTAGATAAAACATGCTATAAAAAAATTGACATTTTAACAGTCAAAGGTATATACAATGAGTACTATAGCAAGCTCCTGGCGTGGAAGAGTGCGGGACTATTATCAATGGAAGAGTACAAATTCCTGAAAAATGAAAACCCAACAGTACCAATAATTTACTTTATACCAAAAATCCATAAAAATCCAACTAAACCACCGGGGCGACCTATAATATCTGCACGCAATAGCCTATTGGAGGCATCGTCCCAATATGTGGATTTTTATTTACAAGAATTTGTCAAGCAGTTACCATCGTATATTAGAGACACTAGTGACTTTCTAAATAAGTTACAGGGATTTATATGGCAAGAGGATTACCTGTTAATTACACTAGATGTAAGTGCATTGTATACTAGCATAAATCATCAAGATGGCTTAAGGTCATTACATCATTATTTAAGTACCAGACCGAACCATGCAAGTGCACACAGCAGAATGTTAATGAACATGGTAGAATTCTGTCTTTACAACAATGTCTTTTTATTCCAAAACTTGTTTTATCAACAACTGCGAGGAGTAGCGATGGGGGCCAGCTTCTCCCCCAGTTACGCGTGTTTACACATGGGCTGGTGGGAGGAGCTGGTACTCAAAAAACAATGTATTTAGGAATATAATGAAAATGTAAAACTATGGCTTCGCTTTATCGATGATCTTTTTATTGTATGGCAAGGGTCTCGATCTAGTGCAGAGGAGTTTGTAAATAAGATTAATATTAATGAGATCAATTTAAATTTCACAGCAAACATTAGTACCAAAGTGGTGAGCTTTTTAGATGTGCAGGTCTATGTAAAAGACTGTATGTTGGAGACAAAGGCCTATAGAAAGGAAACCGCTGGAAATTCGATGCTTCATGCATCTAGTTCTCATCCTCACCATCTCATACAAAGTATACCATACGGTGAGATGCTGCGATTAAAAAGAATATGCAGCAATGAGGGAGAACTTAAAATAGCGCAACAGGAAAGCAAAGAGCGTTTTCTCCGTAGAGGCTACTCTGAGAAAGGTATCAATAGAGCGATTGAGAAAAGCAATACAAGAAACAGGAGTAATTTATTGACCAAATCGACAGAGGTAGGGCAAACCACAGTAGTTGGTACAACAAAGGGAGTAGATGAGCCAAGTGATTTTAGAATGATCATACAATACAGTGGCCAAGAGAAAGCCATAAGGCAAATACTTAAAAGAAATTGGCCATTAGTATTAGATGATCCAACAATTGGACATCTATTACCCAAAAACCTATCTATTACATACAGTAGGGCACGGGCCATGCGTGATAGTCTAGTTAAGAATAATGTGGAAACACAGACAGGCACCACGTGGCTCGCACAACGAAAGGGATTCTTCCGTTGTAAAACATGCAAGGCATGTCAACATGGGATAAATAAGACAACATTCAGTAGTCCTTTCAACAACAAAGAGAAAACAATCACTAAATCACTCACGTGCAAGACTGATTATGTGATCTATGTGCTGGAGTGTCCATGTGGCCTAAGATATGTAGGGAGTACTAGACTCCAGGGCCACAAACGGATACTCCAGCACATTAGAGCTATCAAAAATAGAGATGTCACATACCCAGTCGCGCGACACTTTGAAGAACACCACGAATCTGACCCATCTAAATTAAAATACTTTTTAATAGACTCTATACCACCAACCAAAAGAGGTGGGGACAGGGAAAAACAGCTACGTAGGCTAGAAACAAGATATATTTTAGACCTCGATTCCAAGCAACCGGGGGTCTAAACGCTACGGAGGATTTATACACCTGTCTATAACCATTTTAATAGAGTAGTGAACCATTAGTTGCCAGTAGGTACTAAAACCGGGACTCATAAGGGTAAACCTTCATCAGATAGAAAAATATGCTGTAAGCCCCTTTCGAACCAGAAAATTTTAAAGCACAGTTTTAGGGTATCATTAGTCACCAAATTTTAAATACAATAACTGTCATTTCACAATTTTAGGTAAAGGGATATACAATTTTAATATTTAAGCACTATGCACTTTAGATCAGTCAATAGGTTTACATAGCAAAAGTTTACTGAACCAAATAGCGAATTTGCACATTTTGTATGGTATGAACACAATTAGAATTAGGGAAAAGGGAGGTTTAAAAGGAGAAATAAATACTCCTTGAATCCCAACCATATTGTTGTTTTAGATATTTTAGGGCTTTTATAATGTTATATTGTGTTATTTAAATTTTAGTATAAGTATTTATACTTTTATTTTTATTATGACTCAAGCATTATAGAGTGCAATGTGGAAAACAAAATTAAATGATTCCATATGCCGTTATTAAGAACGCGACAAAAAGATATTTAATAGTAAGATTTAACTAATGAATACTATGTGTGCAAATGAGTCTGTTCTTGTTGTCTATGACTGATAATAGTAATATATGCACTTGTCACTTTAAGAAGGCAATGGTAAAAAGATATAAAAAGATGGTAGCATTACTGTGGGCGCGTCATGTGATCAAGGCCCTCCGGGGCTGAAACGCGTTGTGGCCGGCAACTGCTGAAAGGAAACAATAAAGCACTATTTGCACAGAATTTGGTGTCCGTGCTTCTATCTCGGCGAGGATAACAAGCCAGTGAGGAGTGGAGGAGATTGGCGCATATTACGGGTCAGGAAGCTTCACCTGACTCAACACGGACCCCCTCTCATCAAGTGGCTGGACTTTGACAAAAGGAGCAAGGATCTGGGCTCAGATCAACAGGAAAGAATCCGAGAGGATTAATCGCAACGAAAGCCCCCCAGCAGTGGACAACAGTGCACCGGAACTCACCAGGTTTTGAAATTGGCGGGCTCGGGTCGGCGGACGCGAAGCAGCGCCAACAACGGAATCAGGTGAGGAGGTGATACCAGGCGGGGTACGAGAGGTGTGCGAAGGTATTAGCACTGAACCGAATTGTCGGGATTCAAATGCGAACCCTTCCCCAGCAAAATAACAAGAAAGTGTTTCCATAACAATTAAGCAGTATGTCGGCAGACGCGCTACGAGGCAGGGAGGCGGCAGCAGCAGAGATGTTTGATGATGCGAAGACACCGAGGAGTTTTGTGTCTTCGCAAAAAACGGCAACAGGCAATGACAATAATAGCCTTAAAGAAAAATTCAGGACACTTGAGAAATTAAAAAAAGCGGAACAAAGCAAGTGGTGGGAAAACAAATCCCTCCAGAGATATTTAGACGTGGGGAGGATACCACGCGGTCTGAGAATACTTACAGCGCCTAGTTACGAAAACCCAGACCCCGCTATGATGAAAGAATGGGCAGAGACTAATTTGGAGTCCTCAAGCAAGTTAGTAGCCATTTTGGTTAAATTTGCAGAGAAAGACAGAATTAAATTGCAGGAGCAAATTGAAACAATCGAAGAAGGGGTGAATGCAATCGAACAGAACCCAGAAATGATTAGAATGAGGGAAGAAATGGTGAAAAGACTAAGCAAGGAAGAAGAAAAAATTCGGGAGCGTAAAGTATTCAAATTCCATAGGGATAAAATGGATTATGAATGCGGAAGAATTTTTACTTTTGCCCGAAAGTATGACACATTAAAGGTATCAAAATATGGTGGCCAGAAAGCAACGTCAAGTGGCTACTCAGTTAGCAGGGAACGAATTGTCAACACTTCCAACTCTGACCTCAGTTCAGCCCTGGAAAGCGAGGCTGAACAGGAGTCTGCACAGGCAAGAGCAGATTCTGTCCCAGCCAAGATTTCATTAGTGGAGGAACTGGATTTTTTAGTGGAGGAACGAAGGCAAACCTTACGCCCCAGGACTCAAGTAATCAAACAAAAAGTAAATCCAGGAGACGTAGAGAAAGGCGCAATGCGCAACGAAAGCACAAGCAACAAGAGCAAGAAACCAAACAACCGCAGATGGAAGAGGAATTAGCGAAGGCCAATTCCAATGACAATACAATCATCAACCTTGCAGGCATCAATCTGGAGAAAGCGGAGGAACAACTGTTAAAATTAGGTTTATCGTATTGCCCAGAAAGTACATTCAACTATGCCACAACTCGGATGGACATTTTTAAAAGTGTCCGCAAACTAAAACTCAAAAAATTCCATTTGCTACAGAAGAAACAAATTGAGCGGTCACTAGAAGATTTGTCATGCACCTCAAAATCACCCACCCTCAATCTAACGCCTTCAGATTTGTTAACATTGCAAGACTTGCAGGATCTAGCCAATGAGGGTGAGACAAGCGACAGTACACAAATTGAATCATATACAATAACAGGAACAAAGGTAGAGACAGAGCACCTGGAGCGATCACCATTCAAACCCAGATCAACTTTCAACCCTATTACTCCAAGAGATGCGATTGATATATTCCATGAGAATGTAACCAAAGGAATCAAACAGTTGAATCACAAAATGTACAGCACTGAAAAAAACAAACCAGGATGGAAACAAAGAAACAATTTTCAACAACTCAAATACAATCAGCTGATATCAAAACTCAGTAATAATCCAGACATCATAATACGCAACTCAGACAAGGGTGGTAATTTGGTTATTTGGGACAAGAAATCCTATGTGGAGGAAGCGATGAGTCAACTTCTAGATAAAACATGCTATAAAAAAATTGACATTTTAACAGTCAAAGGTATATACAATGAGTACTATAGCAAGCTCCTGGCGTGGAAGAGTGCGGGACTATTATCAATGGAAGAGTACAAATTCCTGAAAAATGAAAACCCAACAGTACCAATAATTTACTTTATACCAAAAATCCATAAAAATCCAACTAAACCACCGGGGCGACCTATAATATCTGCACGCAATAGCCTATTGGAGGCATCGTCCCAATATGTGGATTTTTATTTACAAGAATTTGTCAAGCAGTTACCATCGTATATTAGAGACACTAGTGACTTTCTAAATAAGTTACAGGGATTTATATGGCAAGAGGATTACCTGTTAATTACACTAGATGTAAGTGCATTGTATACTAGCATAAATCATCAAGATGGCTTAAGGTCATTACATCATTATTTAAGTACCAGACCGAACCATGCAAGTGCACACAGCAGAATGTTAATGAACATGGTAGAATTCTGTCTTTACAACAATGTCTTTTTATTCCAAAACTTGTTTTATCAACAACTGCGAGGAGTAGCGATGGGGGCCAGCTTCTCCCCCAGTTACGCGTGTTTACACATGGGCTGGTGGGAGGAGCTGGTACTCAAAAAACAATGTATTTAGGAATATAATGAAAATGTAAAACTATGGCTTCGCTTTATCGATGATCTTTTTATTGTATGGCAAGGGTCTCGATCTAGTGCAGAGGAGTTTGTAAATAAGATTAATATTAATGAGATCAATTTAAATTTCACAGCAAACATTAGTACCAAAGTGGTGAGCTTTTTAGATGTGCAGGTCTATGTAAAAGACTGTATGTTGGAGACAAAGGCCTATAGAAAGGAAACCGCTGGAAATTCGATGCTTCATGCATCTAGTTCTCATCCTCACCATCTCATACAAAGTATACCATACGGTGAGATGCTGCGATTAAAAAGAATATGCAGCAATGAGGGAGAACTTAAAATAGCGCAACAGGAAAGCAAAGAGCGTTTTCTCCGTAGAGGCTACTCTGAGAAAGGTATCAATAGAGCGATTGAGAAAAGCAATACAAGAAACAGGAGTAATTTATTGACCAAATCGACAGAGGTAGGGCAAACCACAGTAGTTGGTACAACAAAGGGAGTAGATGAGCCAAGTGATTTTAGAATGATCATACAATACAGTGGCCAAGAGAAAGCCATAAGGCAAATACTTAAAAGAAATTGGCCATTAGTATTAGATGATCCAACAATTGGACATCTATTACCCAAAAACCTATCTATTACATACAGTAGGGCACGGGCCATGCGTGATAGTCTAGTTAAGAATAATGTGGAAACACAGACAGGCACCACGTGGCTCGCACAACGAAAGGGATTCTTCCGTTGTAAAACATGCAAGGCATGTCAACATGGGATAAATAAGACAACATTCAGTAGTCCTTTCAACAACAAAGAGAAAACAATCACTAAATCACTCACGTGCAAGACTGATTATGTGATCTATGTGCTGGAGTGTCCATGTGGCCTAAGATATGTAGGGAGTACTAGACTCCAGGGCCACAAACGGATACTCCAGCACATTAGAGCTATCAAAAATAGAGATGTCACATACCCAGTCGCGCGACACTTTGAAGAACACCACGAATCTGACCCATCTAAATTAAAATACTTTTTAATAGACTCTATACCACCAACCAAAAGAGGTGGGGACAGGGAAAAACAGCTACGTAGGCTAGAAACAAGATATATTTTAGACCTCGATTCCAAGCAACCGGGGGTCTAAACGCTACGGAGGATTTATACACCTGTCTATAACCATTTTAATAGAGTAGTGAACCATTAGTTGCCAGTAGGTACTAAAACCGGGACTCATAAGGGTAAACCTTCATCAGATAGAAAAATATGCTGTAAGCCCCTTTCGAACCAGAAAATTTTAAAGCACAGTTTTAGGGTATCATTAGTCACCAAATTTTAAATACAATAACTGTCATTTCACAATTTTAGGTAAAGGGATATACAATTTTAATATTTAAGCACTATGCACTTTAGATCAGTCAATAGGTTTACATAGCAAAAGTTTACTGAACCAAATAGCGAATTTGCACATTTTGTATGGTATGAACACAATTAGAATTAGGGAAAAGGGAGGTTTAAAAGGAGAAATAAATACTCCTTGAATCCCAACCATATTGTTGTTTTAGATATTTTAGGGCTTTTATAATGTTATATTGTGTTATTTAAATTTTAGTATAAGTATTTATACTTTTATTTTTATTATGACTCAAGCATTATAGAGTGCAATGTGGAAAACAAAATTAAATGATTCCATATGCCGTTATTAAGAACGCGACAAAAAGATATTTAATAGTAAGATTTAACTAATGAATACTATGTGTGCAAATGAGTCTGTTCTTGTTGTCTATGACTGATAATAGTAATATATGCACTTGTCACTTTAAGAAGGCAATGGTAAAAAGATATAAAAAGATGGTAGCATTACTGTGGGCGCGTCATGTGATCAAGGCCCTCCGGGGCTGAAACGCGTTGTGGCCGGCAACTGCTGAAAGGAAACAATAAAGCACTATTTGCACAGAATTTGGTGTCCGTGCTTCTATCTCGGCGAGGATAACAAGCCAGTGAGGAGTGGAGGAGATTGGCGCATATATATATATATATATATATATATATATATATATATATATATATATATATATATATATATATATATATATATATATATATATATATATATATATATATATATATATTATATTTTTTTTTCATATATCATTTTTATTATTTCCGGGGTCCCCGCACATGGGCAGGAATATTCAGTGCTTATGACTTTGATGAGGATCCCCTGGAAGAGAACGGCCGTTTACCAACACTAGATCGGTTAATAGACCTTGTGACTGGTTCATCTGACTGGCTAAGCACTCTTGAAGTGGACGCATGTGCAGCCTGGCATGGGGAACTATCATGATGCCAGATGCCATCATTCCCAAGAGTTGCATATAAACTCGAGCTGGAAGTGACCGATTGGTTTGAAACTGGAGAACTAACGCCTGAATGTTTCGAATTCTGGCTGCGTGAATTGGAATGTGGAAGGAGGCGTCCTTTAGGTCTAGAGTAGACAGAAAGTCGCCTTTTTGCAGAAGTGGCAGTACCTGTTGAAGAGTTACCATGTGGAAATGGTCTATGTAAAAATTTAGTTCTCCGAGATCTAATATTGGTTTGAGAGAGCCGTCCTTTTTGGGAATTAGGAAGTAAAAGGAGTACACTCCCGAACCTTGGTGTTGTAGTGGTACTGACTCTATAGCTGCTTTTAAAAGTAGTGATTGTACCTCTTGTTTGAGGGGGTGTAGGTGATCTGGTGAAAGTTTGTGTGACTTTGGAGGAATGTTTGGAGGAGTGTTGATGAACTTCAAGCAATAACCAGAATGGATAATTTGTAGCACCCATTTGTCTGTTGTGATTAACTGCCACTTTGGTAGAAAATGTGACAGTCTTCCCCCGACAGGTGTTAAATGGTCGGGTGGAAGTGTGGGCAAGTCACTGTTTCGTATTGGAGGGAGAGGTGTGTGTGTTAGAACCTCTGCCCCTGCCTTTGTTCCCCCTGTAACCCTCTCTGAAGTAATTTTTAGAGTTGGAGGGTTGATTATTGCCCTTGTAAGTGGATGCAGTGTCCGAGGAAGTGTTTTTGGAGCCCGCTCTATAGAAGGAGCGCCGAAAGGAACCACGGCTTTGTGTAGATTGAAGGGCTCCCATTGATTTAGCCACTTCAGTATCTTTTTTCATCTTCTCTAGAGAAGAGTCTACCATTGGCCCAAAGAGATGCTCTTTATCGAAGGGTGTGTTTAATATGGAGGTTTGCACCTCAGTTTTGAAGCCAGATATACGCAGCCATGCATGTCGTCGCAAAAGAACACTAGTATTCACTGCTCTAGCAGATGTGTCAGCAGCATCTAGGGAGCACCTGATCTGGTTGTTTGAAATCAGTTGTCCCTCACGTTTTAGATCTTGGGCTTGCATGAGTTGTTCCATTTCATCCCAATGCGCACGGACATATCTTGCCAGTAACGCCTGTGTATTAGCTATGCTCCAGAAGTTAGCTGCCTGAGAGGCTACTCTTTTCCCTGAAGCATCAAGGAGCTTTGATTCTTTATCTGGGGGTGGAGCATCTCCAGTAGTTTGGGAGTTTGCCCTTTTACGTGCATTGGAAACGACCACCGAGTCTAAGGGTAGCTGTCCTCTTATATACACTGGATCAGATGGTGCAGGCTTCTATTTTTTATCCACCCTAGGGGTAAGGATACAGGCCCTGACAGGATCCTTAAATGTGTCATCCACATGCCTGATCATTCCCTTTAGCATGGGTAACATGTGTGTAGATCTTTGTGTAGTGTGTCTCAAAAAGGAAATACTCTTCAAGGGATTTTGTGTAGCTGCACCCCATGGTACGTGGCAGCCCTGCCTAGCAACTCAACAAAAACTACACTGTCGTCTGGTGGAGAGGGCCTAGTAGGATATAGGTCAGGGTCATTGTGTGTGGGTGAGTTAGTGTTGTAGTCATCCCAGTCGTCTGTAGGTCTTGGTTGGCCATCATCATCATTATCCCCATCGCCTTGATTGTCAGGTGTGTGTGGTGGAGTGTGCTCCAGGTGAAGTTGGTACAGGTAAATACGGAGGAGAAGGCGGTGATGGAAGAAGAGGAGGAGGAAGAGGAGGGGAAGGGTTGGTTCCAATATTTCTCTTCTTTAAAGGAATGTGATATTCCTCTTCAGTAGCAGTCCTTCTCTTTAAAGTCACCTTGGTGGTAATATGTCCAGTTGTGGGATGTATGTAAAGCAGCTTTTGTTTCGGGTCTGGTTTGTCGAGCGGATCGAAACTGTGCTTTTTTGGTGATTTTGGAGCAACAGTCTGTATTGGCGCCGAAGTTTTCGGTACCGACGGTTATGAGGTTGGAGCCTCCGGATCCGAATTGTGTTTCGGTGCCGAGAGATGAGATTCGAGCCGGACGTGGACTTCGATCCCGAAGACTTTGGCTCGGAGCTGGACTTGGTGTGGGGCTTCTCGGAGCCGGAAGACTTTTTGGGCTGCTTCGGTGCAGAGCCTGAAGGCGGGGCGTCGGAAGCGTGTTCTCGGTGCCGACCAGGGCCTGAGGGCGCGGGTTGGTCCGGAGCCTTCTTTTTTGGTTGACTTGGGAGTCGGGCGAAGAAGGGACTGTACTTACAGTACGTGGGCCATGTGGGCTGTCGTCTTCCTGGTCGGAGCCCTCCTCCGAAACGGATTTTGGATCCTGCTCCTCCTTGGCCCCGATAGCGTTGCCGGCTTCTTCTTCCG